>VDFB02047230.1:132967014-133090122 GCA_007258455.2 Sequoia sempervirens
AATTTGGAATATTTGAAAAAAATGGAATTTTCATTTATTTTATTTACAAAATTGATAATTTAATGCAATGACGAAAATGAAAATAATTTTTATGCATTTTTTTTAATTTAAGAAATTATTTCATAAGATTATCGGTTAAAGGTTACTAATAAGTGGACAAGTGTAAGAATGTGTGTGCAGGAACAAGTTGAAGGACAAGAACTTGATTGAGGTAGGTATGCTTAGCTAGATGACCATCGTTTAAGCAAGGATGGAATCTAGAATCTCACATACCATAGTAGATCATGACATCTGCATATGTTTGAAAAGTTTACAAGTTACGTTTATACTTGTTGTGAGAATTATAACTAGTGCAAAGAACAAATTAGTGCATTCTCATCTTACTTTGTTTGTTTTAGAAAATAATATTCAATGGAATTGAATAGGAAACTCATCTCATCAAATACAATTATTGTATTAAAAAACAATGATTGCATTGTTTGTTCTTTTGGATGAATTTAAAATATATTTTGAACAAGGAAATGAAATGGATAAATTAAACATGTAAGTCTGGAAAAAAAATGCTTTTGAGTATATGTGTATATGAATATAATCTCATGGGGATAAATTAATTATAAATATAGAAATACGTAAATATATATGTATATACACATATATATGTGAATGTACTTTCCTTGAATTTAATTTTACTTTTCATAGAAAATAATGAAATCGTGGGGAAAAATATGTAACTCCCATCATTAATGGGATAGGGGTTGACTCACTCTCATGGTAAAAAGCTTCAGCCAATGCTTAGGAAGAGGAGGAAGTGGGCGGCTAGGATAGGATATGGAGACAAGTGAATTAAAGACCATTATCTCCTAAAATTAGTAAAAAAATATTCAAAGAGAAAAGGAAGGAAAAAGTAGTGGACAAGGGGAGGAAAGAAAGGAAGAATGAAAAAGGAGGATCAACAGAGGAGAAAAAGTAGAGGAATTGAAAATTGTTTCCAAAATTTTATTAGGGAAAAACACTAGTTTCGTAGAAAAGAAAGGTAATATGAAACCCCTTACTCATGTTACTTGAAAAGAATGTATTTTTCCTTCATTGCGTCTATGTTAATAAATTCATGTGAGCTAGCATTCATTTTTTTACCTCAATGGTTGAATTATGTTGAACCTTATTGGCTTAGCTGGGGCCGAAGCATCTACAATGAGCTTATGCTTTGTTATGTTTTTCATGCGAGCGTATCAACTAGATTCCCTTGACAGGTTTTACCTGATTGCTCATTTTCCTGAGGGTTGAGGCCATTTGGCCGACCCATATTAATGTATTTCTTTTATCAGCCTTTATGAAATAATGCATTTATTTGCATGTCACCATATGATGATAGACTTGTTTAGAATTATCATCACCATATGGTAGTTATATTTAAATGGTAGAGTGATCCTTATTGTTATTGTTCCCAAGTAGTGAATGACTGGCATCATACCCATATATATTACCCCACCAAATTAGTACTAGTAGTTGCACAATATTCAATGAGCAATGGAATAGCCGATAGGCATAAACCAATTTTTTTCCTCGTAAAGTTCTCCCCGTCGGCATTAGTGTCAGATAGGAGGAGATCTCTCTTGATCTCTCTCTTTATCACTCACTCTCTCCTTATCACTCCCTCTTTCTATTTCTCTCTGCTTATCTCTCCTCTCTCTATTTCTCTCCCCCTCTCCCTCCCTCTCTATTTATTTATAAATATATATATCTCTCACTCATATGCACACACTCCATCTTTCTCCTTTTCTACCTCTATCTCTATCACTCTTTCACCCTCTATCTCTATCTCCCTATCTCTTCCACTCCTCTGTATCTATATCTCATTATGTCTACCTATCTCTCTCACTCATCTCTCTATATCTTTCTATCTATATCTCTCTTTATCTATCTCCATATCTTTCTCCCTATACATCTATATCCTTTCCCTCTCCCCCCTTCTTCTCACTCTATCTTATTCATTCAATCTCTCCTTCCATCTCTTCTACTCTGTATCTTTATCTTTATTTCTCACTTAGTCTCCTTCTCACTCATCTCTCTCTCTCTCTTTCTATCCATATCATTCTCTATGTATATCTCCCTATCTATCTATCTCCCTATCTCTTTATCTCTTTTCCTATCCCTCTCTATCTCTCTATACCACCCTCTATCTATATCTCTCCCTCTCTCCCATCTCTCCTTCTCTTGCTCCCTCCCTATCCCCTATCCATCTTTATATCTCAACCTCTCTCTCCCTTTATCTTCCATCCAACCTATCTTTCCATATATCTCTATATCTATTTTTCTCTCTTCCCATTTATCTATCTCTCCCCCCTCTCTCTCTATCTCCCCCTATTTCTATATCCCTCTCCATCTCTATTTTTCTTTCTCTACTTCTCTCTATTTTTCTCTTTTTCTCTCTCCCTCTCCTCCTCTCTCTATATCTCCTTATATCTCTATCTTTATATCACTCTATCTTGCCATATATCTCTCTATATCTCTATCTCTCCCTCTTCCTCTTCTTCTTTATCTCATTATCTCTTCCTTTCTATCCATCCCTCTCTATCTCTCCCCTTTATCTCCCTATCTCTCTATCTTTATTTCTCCCTCTATCTCTCTCTATATCTAATCTATTTGTCTCCCTTGTCCTCTCTCATTCTATATTCATCTCTACCTCTATCTATTTGTCTCTCTTCCTCTCTCACTCTATATTCATCTCTACCTCTATATTCCTCTCTTCCCCTCCATCTCTAGAAATGTCCCCCTCTCTCTACCCATCCATCTCTCTCCCTATCTCTCCCCCTCCCTCTTCATAGACCTTCATTGTCTTCTTGATTGAAAGATTTTCTTTGCACTCATTTTTAGAGACCTTTGTTGCACAACAATATCATTTTATGAATGGCCAACCAATTGAACTCATGTAATACACAAATTTATGTAAAAAATAGGCTTAAAGTTTCCCTAATTGACATTCCACACCTCTTCGGTGTATCCATTGCACACCAAGGTGTGATTGCTAATATTTATAAATATAAAACTCAAAAATTTAAAAAATCCTTAAAAAACTCAAAATTTATTTTTTCATGTTCAACTATTATTTACTTAATTGAATACTTATTTTTATTTTTTATGTATATATTACAATAATGAATATTTTATTTTCATAAATTAATCTTTAAGATACAAATTAATCTATCCTATATAATTTTACTCATTTCTAAAAAGAGACTTTATAAATAATGAAATTAGTCTTAAAAAAAGTTTAAATTGAATTTTATCTTTATAAGGATATAAATACTTCTTAAATAAGAATAAGAATACGTGACTAAAATAGTCTTTAAGAATTAAATAATAATGATTATCTTCTAAATTAAAAATAATGCTTATATTATATTTGTTTTTTCTTTCTAATATAAAAGTAACATATGGCATTTGAATTTTTTTTGTCTTATTTAAACCATGTAAAATATTTGCCAAAAAAAACTCGGTAAGACGTGTAAAAGGAATTCCACCAATTCTTATTAGATTTTATTTTAATGTTAATGCATTTCACTTTTATGTGATCTTCGAAAAGCCCTAATCAACCGCCGATATATCATGAGCTAAATATTTAAGAATATTATAAATAGCATAAATCAAAATGAGGAAAATTTTTCCAAAGCTATTCTCAAACCATGTGGGCCCTAAAATTCATTACTATATTCTATTATATTTTCTTTTTCTCTGTGTTCAGGTGTGAGGCATGGGCACCGGTCCAACAAAGCTTTTTTTTTTGTACATTTTTGTACACAGTCAACTCTCCGAAGGCTTATTAATGCCATTGATGAAGTCGGAGAACTTATGAAAGTCGGGATATAGATCCTTCGCAACAATGCACTGAGATCGGCTCGTCAGTATAAAATTTGATATGATTTCCCCACCACACATTGTTTCATTCCCTTCGTACCAAATGAAGCTCTCGGTAACCCACAACGCAGAAAACAGGTAATACCTTCAACTTGGAAGCTCAATATTTGAACAAATACTGAGCCACCCGTGTTTTTGTAGACGACATTGGAACAATATTTCCCGTTAGACTGCCCTGCTCGCCAGAAACTTGCGAGAGCAATCACACGTGGTAGGCTTTCGGGAAGAAATCCCCTACCTCGGCATGCCGATAGATGGGAGCATTATAGTACAAGGCGATTAGAAAATGCAATGCATCTGTTATTACGAAAAAGGTAGCGTCACTTTCCAGGCACAGGATTTGACCTGAGGCGCAGCCATCTGAATACGGTCCCAACACTTCCGGGATCCCCATAGGTTTCCGACGTTAGACTGCTGGAAATTCTGGTGGGGTTCCCCCACGTAAAATAGCCTATCGGCTAATTAAACTATGGCGATAAAAATGTATGGCCGAGCTCAAGGTACCACTATCATTTGTTGCGAGCATTTATCATACTCTGTGGAAGGTAAAAAGTGAGGAACATAGTATCATTCTATGGAAACCTTGGTCGAATGATGCCATCATTTGGTGGTATCTCTTCAAAACAAACATGCCATCATTCGGTGCATGTTTAAATGTTAATAAATTTTGTGAAATAGTATTCGGCCTCCTATGGCCATGGGGTTAGAAACCCAATGATTCATGATGAAATATTTGTGCTTACACATATATATTATAAATATATATACTGCATATATCTTTTTGTGTATCACTATCGATTTACACCAGTGCTTAAATCAGGGTTGAATAATGATTTACTCCATTTTTATAGGAAATTTGAAGGGTGTTTCCATACTATCGACGACCCAGTCGAGACTTAATTGCTACCATTTATAATGAATCACCTGTAGTGGAATCGATAGCATGTTATCATCCTTATGATAACATGCCTATCGACTACTCCCATTATTTTTTTCTTTTGGAAACTTGTTTTGTCAAAACATAATGACTATGTTTATTTTTTATAAACTGATGTTTTTTTTATGAACTATTACAATGAAAATGTTTCAATTTGAACACTGAAAGACATGATTGATCAGAAATAGACATTTAGGGTCTAAATCTAAAATTGATTGGATGTTTTCTTCTTTTTTGAATGAAATGATATTACTCTGATAATAATTACTAGGGATATTAAAGATCAATCATGTTGTTCAAATGTCTGTGGAATAAATGTTTTCTTGAATTTCCAATAGAGTCAAAATGTCAATGAAATATTAAATGAAGCATCTCAACGAGTTGATGTTTATCTTTTTTGAATATGGATTTCTTGTATGTAAGGATGAACTATCTTTTTATTTTAGAATGTATACACATTTCTTTTTCAACTATGATCACTTAGAGGCATATATGTGCTCATGCATAAATGCTTCATTTATGCATATGCACATACATGTTCTATACCTTTTTATTCATCTTGATTATTTTACTCATTGAGCATATCAATTTGTTTTGAAAATGGAACAAAATTGTAAACATGGAGTAGTATTGAATTGCAATTACTTATGTTAATATATGAATGGTTGTACTAGACTTTAATGAATATTGTTTGATTATGTTGAATGGAATGATACTAGAATTCAGTGGTAGACTATAGAACACTAGATTTTTTTAACAGATGGTCTAAAAGGGAGTGATACCCCTTTGATACGATAAGCTTTCCTTCTGGGAATGGGCTATAAAGAGTGTCAATGTGCTTTTCCAAATCTGACTAGAGTTGCATTTTATGCAGCATGAGCTTGGCCAAGCTTTGCAGTCATTTTATATAGACATATACAGAATAGACTGCTATTATTTACTCTTTGTGTTAATTTATTTACCTAACATCCAGAACTTGAATATTCTAATAGTAGATAGAATTGTATATAGGCACAAATAGATTCCACCTTGCAAACTGTATCTCTTGCAAAGTATTTCATGTAGGGTCGAACATTCTTTGACTAACTAAAGAATCATGGGGAAGCATTGCTTCGTGGTTGGGTGGAAAAGAACCTCAATCACATTCTCATCCACCAATGGAGGTGAGTTGTCATAGAGGAATCATATCGGAATTTATTATGTATTTGTATCATTGTTGTAAGAGAGTTGAGTGATGTAATAGAAATAAAATATTATAATTTGAGATTTTACTATGAGGCGTTGAATGCCAAGTCAACTTGTATGTTACTATTGACATTTGGAAATGAATATACATACTTTTTAGTTTTATTTGTGATTTATGAGCATAAAATTGCTAAATGGAATTAGCTATGGGATTTGTGTCATAAATTGATACTCATAATGTCAATATTTAATTGTTTTTTAATTAAATCTAGTTGGGCATGTTACACCCTTCCTCCTTCCCTCTCTTCCCCCTTATCTCTTTGTCTCTGTCTCTTTCTCTCTCTCTCTGGGTATGTGCAGGATCATGAGGGGCCAAAAAGTGGTGATATGATGGGTATGTGTAGGGTATGTGGCTGACGACTTTTTTTAACCCAAAATTGATGAAATGAAAAAGGTTTTTAAAGGAGATTCTCAACTTTCCACCAATATAAATTATGTTTTACTTAGAATTTAATAAATAATTATTATTCATTTTCTATTTGAATTATGACTAAAATCCTAATTGATAGGCTGATTGAAAAACATCTTTAGCTTTCAAATGGTATCACATTTTTTGAATTTGAAACATGTGTCACATTCTATGTTTTGCATACTATAAGATTAAAAAAAAATGAATTTCATGAAGTTTTGACTGGAAGTTAAGGTGGTTAGACATTCATTTTTTTATTTTTTCAAAGTTGTAATAAAAAATTCATAATTAATTATTTACTTGGAAAAAAATTACAAAAAAAATATGCATCACATTGGGACATGAGTCCTCTACTTATTTATAAAATCTTATAAAAATTATTATCATTTTATTGTGATTAGGGTGGTCAAATAGACACCTACTTCTTCTTTTTTTCTTTAAATTTATACTACTACATTGAAATTAAATTTTCACTCAAATAGTTTTTTAAAAAAATAACCTAGTAGTTTAGAAACTAAATTCAATTTGCTATAGATTCTATTCTTACATATTTTTGAAATAATATAGATAACTTATTCAAATTTTTACGTCAAGTTGCCTAACTCTGATTTTTTAAAATTTTTCGCCACTTAAGGGCTTGTTTTTTCCATGATGATCTTGCACATACCCCTCTCTCTCTCTCTTTCCCTCTCTCCCTCTCTCTCTTTCCCTATCTACTTCTCTCTCTTCACCTTCCTCCTCTGTCTAGACTTCTCTCTATATCACCTCTCTCTCTCCCTCCCTCCCTCCCTCTCCCACTCTCTCCCTCTATCTCTCTTTCACTATCTACTTCTCTCTCTTTACCTTCCTCCTCGCTATAGACTTCTCTATATATCACCTCTCTCTCTCTCTCCCCCCCACTCTATCTCTCTTTCACTATCTACTTTTCTCGCTTCACCTTCTTGCTTCTCTCTCTCTATATATATATCCTCTCTCACTCTCTCTCTAATTCTAGACATCCATTTCACCTCTCTCCCTCCCTCCTTGCCCCCTCTTTATCTAGTTCTCTATGTCTCTCTCTCATTCAATTTCTACTTTTTTCTATCTTACCTCTCTCTATCATTCCATACCTCTCCCTCCCTCCCTCCTCACTCTCTCTCTCCCTCCCTCCTTCCCCCCCTCTCAATATCTCCACCTTCCTCCTCTCTCTACTTATTTATTTATCACCTCTCTCTCTCCTTCCCTCTCTCCTCTCTATATTATGTCTCTCTCCCTCCATCCTTTCTCTACTTCTCTTTATCACTTATCTCCCTCTCTCCTTTCCCATCTACTTTGTATATCCCTTCTCCCTCTCTACCTACCTCTTCTTCCTTCCATACCTCTTTACTTACCTCTTTGTACCTAAAGAGAGAGATGGATAAAGGGATGTAAAATGGAGATAGATAGAATTAGATATGGAGAGAGGTAGAGAGAGGGAGGGTGGGAGATAAAGAGGGAGGGATAGGTGGGTAGAGAGAGGGAGAGGAGAGAAAAAAAGCAGAGAGGGAAGGAGGGAGAGAGGGAGATAGGGAGAGAAAATGGTGAGATAGAGATAAGTAGAGTGGAGAGGAGAGAATGAGAGAGAGAGAGGTGAGATAAAATTATAGATGGAAAGAGAGAGCGAGAGAGATAGAATAGTAGATCTTGAGGTTAGGGGAGAGAGAGGTAGAGAAAGGGATGAAGATATATAGAGAGAGGTCTAGAGTGCAAGGGATATAGATAGAGTGAGATAGAGAGAGATTATGGGAGCCTATTGATTACTAAAATTTGACTAAGTCATAAAATGATAAGATCTTCTAAAACCTAAAATATGCATTATAACTCCTAGAGATCCAAAACAATTATCAAACATCCTGAAACTATATACATGAATATAACTTAAAGTATAAGAACTTATGCTTAAATGTTTATTTCATGTATATCATCTCATCGGAAGAGAAAAAGAAAGAGAAAGAGAAATACAATTTTCTAAGCCTTTGACTTGGATTTTCCTTGGTCTTCCAACCCAAATGTTTGGGGTGACTTTTCAATGTCCAAAGACATGTTTTTACAAATAGTTAAAAAATTGACATAATCTCAAGCTTGCTCCCCATCAAGTTTGCACATGTTTCAATGTACAGTCAAAAAATACCATGACAATGTTAAGATTTCTCTTAGCTATCTAACCATGTATTTTTTCTCACATTTTGAGATGTTAAGATTTTCATTTTTAATTTCTTTTGTTAGTGTATCCATTTTTTTGTCAAAAACCAATGTGTTGTATTTTTTACTTTATTTTTAATTGTTCATCAAAATTTCAAATAAATTGCATTTTTTAGAAACTAGACTCCATTATATACACATGCTAAAAAATGGTTTTTGATTACTTTTCAAAAAAAATAGGGGGAACATGATCAATTTTCTATTTCCAGGATGTGTCCACTTTGAAAATTAGTAAAAACTTATATATTAATTAAAAAATAGCAAAGCAATTAGGCATAAACTATATGGTGTTAGCTAATTTCTCACTAGAGTGATTTTTAAAATACTAAAAAAATAGGGAGGCCACACTAGATGCTATGTTATATTTTTTTGAAAAAAAATACAACCACTTTGTGTGGCCCCTCTTTTTAAACCCCTTAATCTCTACCATTTTCAAAAATACAGTAGTTTAGGAAGTAGATTCAAAGAACTACAACTCTTGTTTTTGTTGCATCTTAAAATTTTGACTGTTACTATCTTGAATTTCTCATCTAAGGTCAGTCTTTCCTAATTTTAGAAAAAAAATGACCACTTAAGATCCATTTTTGGTCCCCTATCTTTTTTCACTTACCCTATAATAAACTACAAAAGAAAAAAATAAATACAAAATATTTGTGAATCTAAAAAGTGATATACATCCAAAAATCAAGAAGCAAGCAAAAAATAAATATGGATCCCAAAGAAAACTATATTGATAAATCCAATCAAAGTGAATAATCAAAAGCAATGCATTTTTCAAAATTCATGTAAATTACATACAATATGTGTGCACCATCTTCACAATTATCATGCAAAACTTCACAATCAAAAAGGATTGTTGGTCCCAATCCTAAGCCCAATCCCCATTCCAAATCTAATTTTACCACCCAATCCTAATGTCCCTCATTCCAATTAAAACCTCAAATCCTAAAACTGAAAATACTTGAATCCACACATGTACACAACTCAAAATTCCCACTTACCAAATAAGCAATCTAAATCCCAAGCCTCAGTTTGAATATCTAAATCCATTCACCTTTATCCTCATTCCAACCCAAAACCTTGAATGCAATGCATTCTTGCAACAATAATTTACCATAAGAGTTATGATGGTACTCTACCAATATTTTTATATTTGGACAAGGCCAACCCAACTATAAAAAGAGCATCATCATAGTTATGAATTGTGTACTAATGCAAAGATCCCCAAAAAATAACTATGCAAGTCAAGATACTATTGACATGTCATAACTGAACCATCTAGTTCAACTACATCATATGACCATGCATGTGATAATTGAAGAAAAATAAATCAAGGGTGACTAAAAAATCCAAAATTCCCAAAAAGTTATAAATTAGTAAAATTCCAAAATAATAGAAAAATCCAAAAGATCCAAAAACTTTGAAAAATAATCAAAAAATAGTAAGGATAAATAATTTGTCCAATGGTGAAAACCACTTCTTATGGCACCTTGGGAAAGTATCATGATGAAAACCCATTCATGGGTATCATGTGTAAGTCAACTAGCTATGTGGACCTTACAATTGGGGGCAAGTTGTCTCATTCTTTCCACCATACCTACCCTTCCAATCATGTCACTCCATCATAGCCATCCAACATATCTCTTTAGTCACACCTCATCCATATTCCCTACCCACCTTGATCATAAGAAGGATTAGGGGAACACATGTAATGAATAGTTAAGAAAACTCTTGGCATAGCCATCCTTTGGCCACACACCATCTACCATCACTATAATGCCTACATAGTAGTACCCAATCCCTATCCTAAATCAAAACATGTTAATCCTATGCGATACAATCCTTGAACATATCCCCTTAAATCCCTCCATCAATATGTATCCTATCCATCCCATCCAATGCATTAATCGTTACATCCAAACTACCTTCATCCTTGTCTCTAGGATTGGATTATCCCTTCCCATTGGTTCCACCATCAAGATGACAAACAAAATTAAAAACTTATCCAAACACATTCTCAATCTATAGCATGATCCCCAAAACACTTAATCCATATGCAAGAACGTAAATCCAAGAATAATCCACTCATAATCTTACCTCCATCCATAAGATTTGTTCATTATCTTGCTACAAGTTATGTTTAATCTATAATCAATCCAACTAATCATCATCAAATTATATTATGTTTATTATTAAATTTAATATTTTGATGTATAAATAGCTATGAAATTTAAGAAAAAAGTAAGAGTTTTGTTTTTTATTATATAAACAATAAAACAAGATTTTGAACTCTTAACATAAAAGACCCACCGACATATTAATTATGTAATTTTCTTTTGTTAACATGCTTACGCTATTACAGCTATTACATTTCAGAAATATATTAATTATAAAAATTACATTTAAAACTTATAATAATTTTTTAGTATTTTTTTGATCCATAGATATTGTGAATTTTAATTAAAATTTTGAGTTGAAAAGGATACTACCTGATAAGAAGATCAAACGGCTAAAAAATAATTTTGAAAGTACCACAAATACAATTTGAACGTGCAATTTAACATTGACCGCTAAATGAACTTGAAGAACAACCGACTTTTTGTATAAGACAGATCTACAATCAGAAAAAAATAATTATAATCATGGCAGTACTGTAATATGCACGATAATCCAGTCATAATGGATTGCAATCGTCTCAATACCAATTTAACTATCCTTTTGATCTATATTGCTGTTTTTTTTTTGTTTTTTTTTATCATTTTTAGGTTGATAAGTAGGAAGTACTTTCTACAGCATGTCAAATTGTGATATTGTTATCAGGATTCAATCGTGTAGTTTTACGGGTCAAATAATTATCATGAAAGATGGGTTCTCTTGAACCACTACTCATAAACCATGGGTCAATGAGTTTGACCCGTAAAACTATACAGTTGAATCCTATAGTAATATCACATTTTTATGTTCTTTTACTAATCTAATCTATTATTTTTCTCTTCAATAGATCACTGAGTGTGATCCCAAATGTTGATTGAAAACATATACAATTAAAATAAAAACTATCATACATCTAAAAATATATAGACCAAATCATTAAAACTCTTTAATACAATTCTATATATCATATTCCAGTGAATCCAACATTTGGAAACCATGTTACAACACTCCTCTCTAATAACACTAGATTCTGCATACAGGTGGGTATAACCCAGGAAATAATCCATTCACTGCTGTACTATAATATTCAAAATCCAAATGACCATTAATATCTACAAATCTAGGGGCTAAAGCATCTTGATGTAGGCAAGAGGTCATGAGATTAGTCTCCCCTCTATCTTCATGGTACCAGAGGGTGTGTCACGCCAGCATCACCAGTCACGTGGAAAAAATTCACCAGACGCATTGCAGTTTATAAAGGGGCTACCCGATTTCTACACTCTGTATATATATATACACATATCTAGTGTTATATACACATATCTAGGGATAAACACTGAATGAAATCTTGTGAGAAGAGTCAGAAGACATGGCAGGCTGCTATAAGATTGTTCCAAGGGATGCTACTACTGCTTGCATTATCTGCTGAAAAGATATGGCTTTGCACATAAGCTTCCCTTATGAAAGTCTCTTGAGTATCTTCAACAGTCCTCAGCAGATAGGAGTAGAACCTGCGACCTAAAAGAAAAAGTTGCCTGAGCATTAACGGAATGTTTCTGGTGCAGGAAGGGATGTATGTAACTAAACAACACACCATATCAAACACTCTCCTCATCTCTAATGATGCTTTCAAATCTTTCAATTGTATTTCACTTCAGACATGAATATCAGCACAAATTTCATGAAGACCCATATTTAATATGAAGAGAAAAGACTACCCATTTTATTTCCTTGGCAAGGGAGATGCTTCTCTGGCATTACAGTCTTGGCTTCTAATACTAGAAGAACAGAAGCTTATCTTCTGCACTCTGCACAGTTAATTTCCCGAAAGATCAAACAAAAGTAAAGCTATTTCCACCCACAAAAGAAAGTAGGCTGATCCACCTTCCATGATAAAGAGGAGACATTTATTTTGAGTGGGATGGTGGGGTCCCATAACTATCCATATCATAATAAAAAGGGCCCAGCGAATCGTTCAGGAGAAGGACAATACAGATGAAAAAACAAAATATAAGGTAGGTAGGTCCTGCATGAGAATCATGGGAATTGGGATATAGATTGATTTCAAATATCTTGTATATCATATAAGAGAACGATCTCTTTCTTCTAAAAAGCATGTAACAAACAAGCATTTTCTCTTGCAGACCCATGTGGTCCTATTGTACTTGCTTCTAAGACATTTTGATTTTTTTTTTTTGGTCTATTTGTATTTGTTTTTTCAATTAGGGTTTTGGTTTTAGTTTTGCTTGTTTTTTAATATCACAATGTTCTTTAAAGTCAGAGTCAATATTGTTTTTATGTATTTAAAGTATATCACAATGTTCTTTAAAGTAAGAGTCAATATTGTTTTTATGTATTTAAAGTAGGGTCTTTTTGCTTGCCATGTCTATAGGTATTGTTTTATATTAAATAGTCTCAAAGTTTATTAATAGAGCAATTGTTGATATTGTTATTATAGTGTCTAGCACAAATCATATTATTTATAATGGACCACCATCTTATGAGTTGTCATAATTATGGTGTTGGTAGTTGAGTCTTTTTTAAACTTATATAATAAACTTTACACATGATGCCTTTTGTGACATATCTTACCTTTACATTTTTTATTTTCCTGAATTTTATATTCTACCTTCATATGTTGCTCCAATTAGTAATGTCACCTATTTACTTTTGATTTTCTTCTTTGAGGCTAGTTCTCCTTTGTCCAAAATAACTACTATCACCTTAATAGTGTCCTTTATGATTTGATAGGATCTATTGAAATATTGTAAATCATGATGAATCCTAATCAATATAATCTAGATCTAGCTATGTTCATCCTTGAAATTAGGGAAATCTTCTCAAACATCTAATTTCATCTCTCCTACCTATTTATATTATGGTAAGTACTCCTTTGTGGTATCTTTATTTTTAACCCTTGTTAGGGTTTCCCTTTCTACTTTGAATTGTAAATGGTCCATCTTAGTAAGCTTGATGTAGATGTATTTTCTAATGTCTTTTGTATATAATAGCACTCCTAAAAATTAGAGAAAGCTCCTCATGGATTGAATTCAATCACCTTCCATGGGTAGTTTGTGTATTTAGGCGTTGGGATCTTAGAGATTAAGTGGCTAATCTATTCTAATTGAATAAACATGTTGAAGAGAATTAAGTGTCTACATACAAAAGTTGTACCCTACTATGCTACAAATTTATAAAGATGCAAACCTAAAATTAGATCTCAAACATACCTTTTTTCTTTTTGGAATATCTTTGCATCTTTTCACCATTTAATTTAATATCCTTTCCACTTGAATATGAATGCTAGTTTTATTTTTCCTTCTCTTTTTATTTCACATCTCCTTTTTTACATAATAGATGCTACAAATCCCAAAAATGCTTATACAATTTTTTCAAATATTTAAAGGTACAAAAATATGAAAATAGCGAATGTAATTTTTGTTTTTATATATTTTCCAATAAATTGTTTAAGAATTTATAATTTTATCATTTTTTATTAAAAAGTTATGCATTATGGAATAAATGTCCTTTTTAAAAAATACTATTTACTATAAAAAAGGTTATTGAAACTTACGTAAAAAATTCATTTTTTTTAATTAAAAAAAATATTTAAAAACTACATGCAAAATTTTAAAAAATATTAGTTCACATCATCTTCAAGTTCTTAATGCTTTAGTTGTTATAGGTGATAAAAGATGAAAATTTGGTTAAAATGCATATTTTAATGTCCTACTTTGGCCAAAAAATGGAACAAACTATTGTGGGAGCATCCTTCTATGGCAATGAAGATTGATTTCTTAAGATGGTTTTTTGCACTAAGATTGTTGATGTAAAACTATGGACTCAATTAACAAAAAAATAGAAATATATGAAAGTGATAATATTACAAATGTATGAATGGTTTTTTATGGTGATTAGTGTCTCCATGGTCAAATAGAAATTCTAAGAAGAGCTAATGCTATTAAGTTTCTCATATCACATTTAATAGCATGTTTTCTATGAGAATTAGTTTGTTCCATAGTGCTGTAAACTATTAATAGGGATCCTTACAACAAACCTTTCTTCAATTAATGTAAACTCTTTTATATTAATAATGGATATGTAAGTATGCTTTAATATGAAAATTTCTTCCTTTACTATTCTTGATTCTATTTCCCCAACTAGAGTAGACATTGATTTGGAAGGCCAAGTAACCCACCCTTCATCAAAATATAAAATTATTTTATACTTATTCAATTTTAAGTGTCTAATCAACATAGATATATATCATATTTGTTTATTAATATATTTTTAGATAGCTCACCCAAGTAGCATTTTTAGAGGGATATTATTTTTTATTATTATTATAGGCATGCATGAAATGGTTTGTTAGATTAAAAACATCACTTGGGGATTACATAGTATATATATTTCTTATGCATGTGTGACCTTCTACTTAATTGAGGCTACAAGGTGAAAAAGGATTAAGGATTAATGATATTTTTAGATCCTCCCAGTGCAATACAACATGGTTTATTATCAATTATCTATATTTTGAAATTTTTGTATAATATGTTGTATAAACCAATATTAGGGAACACCTCCTTGGCCTAGAAGATCCAAAGAAGGATGGAAATTTTCCCTCTCCTATGTATTATTCAATAGCTACCCTTACCTAATAATAAGTACTAGGTCATTATCTTGAGTTAGAATTACCAAGTCCTAGGAGTTAAGCTTATATTCTAGGTTTTTGAAGCCAACAAATGCTAATATTGTTTGGAAGAAATTGAAGGTACTTTTATCCTATGCATCATTTGAATTGTTAATGACCTACTAGTGGAAAAAAAATCATTTTATACCCTTGGAGTTTTTGTTATTTCAATATTTTCCTCTTTGGAGAGGTGGTGACTTTGCTCATATAATCCAATCTATTATTCATATCTTGTGTATGCCATTGATTCTCCTTGCACACTATAATGCACACTCTTGTGTTTTTCCTATGCAATTGATGTAGGAGCATCAAGGGTGTAATAGCAATCTTGCATCACCCAAAAAAATATTGTTTCTTTTCAATAAGGTCTAAATTTTGCAAGATTAGTATTTTTAGTAAGTTTGCATTTATGCATGGCTGGGTACGAAATATTACACAAACCTTCGGATTGGTAAATTGAAGCCAATGGAAAGGAAATCACTTTAATATAATTTGTCATTTAAGAGAATTAAAATTTCAATTTCTGAAAATCTTGTTAAAATCTTTCAAGTCAAATTTGAGGCACTTAGAGGCTCTAGATGAGCCTAAAAATTGGTAGAAAATTAAATTAGCTTGTACTTTGGGGTGCACCTTCTTGAGAGCTTTCCGAAAAGGTATTATAATAGAAAATCCAATGGTCAGATCAAAATTTATGACCCCATGAAGTTGTACTACCAAAATTAATAAAATTTTGAAATATCTTCTTGAGGAAGTTACACTTTCCAGAAGATTCTAGGGTGGTTACACCTTCCAAATAAAGGATGTGAATGGGGGTTACAATGAGGAGGGAAGAGAAACATAGATGGTGGCTCTGATTTGTAGATTTAAAAATTTATGTAATTAGAAAGCCCATGTGATGACAACTATAATGTTGTAATTTCATTTTCATTTCAGTGATAATAGAAAATCTTTGCTTCATTCTTGCATTTTTTTTGTGCAATTCTTTGTTGATGTTGTGAGTTTCAAATTGTAAAGGGAGTACCCTTCATCAAGTGGTATCAGAGTAAGAGTTCCTGAGTGTGTAGACAAATTTCTTAACATGAGGCAATTTACACTATGACTTGTGGTTGTGGGCCTGTGAGAAAAGATGCTTCCATGAAGAAACTATGGTGTAAGAAATGATAGAGTAACAGAAGAGGGTTTTAGAGCCCTCCAAAGACAAGTTCAAGCACTACACGAGGAGTTGTGTAGAGGAGTTGATGATAGAAGAAGAGATGAAAGTGAAGATGAGGTTGAAAATGAATAGCCATTTAAAGAAGAAGCACATGATGTAATGGATCTTGGAGAAGTCAGACTGATTAGGGCCATTTCCAAGATTGGAAAGAGGCCAAAGATAGAAGTTTCTATTTTTGTTGGAAACCTAAATCTAGAGTGGTTGAATGATTAGGTCAATGACATGGAAGAGTATTTTGAGTATGAGGAAATAGAAGATCCGGAGAGGGTCGAATTTGCAAAGGCCAAGTTGAAAGGTCATGCTACCATATGGTGGAAAGAAGTCTAGATGGAGAGAAATAGAAGAGGAAAGAGAAAATAACGAGATGGGATTGGATGGTGGAAAAATTGAAGACATTTAATTCTTGTGGACTATGAGCCAGATTTTTTGAAGAAGATGCAAGGGTTGAAACAAGTGGGAAAATTATTGAGTATACAAAACAATTCTATCGAGTCCTAATTAGAACAGGCTATTTTGAGGTGAACAAGGAGAAATTTTTTCGTTACATAAATAGGTTGAAGTTGAGTATTCAAGAAGATTTTAGTTTGGTGAGGATGACCATGATTGAAGATGCATATCAATTTTCCTTGAAGGTGGAAGAGAAGCTTAACAGAATGTACGCGAGCAAGCAAATAGGGTGAGATGGAAAGACTAGTGGACAGTCATATGGAGGTTGAAGTGAAGATCAAAAGAAGACTAAAGGATCCAGTGGCAATTAGAACAAGGTAGATAATAGATATTGTCCTCAATATCAAAATAATGGAGACCAAAGATGAAGAGGAAGAACTGGACGAGGACCCAGAAGATGAGGCTTTTGTGGAACCTATTTTCAATGTGGACTTAGAGCCTATGATTGTCCTCAACATCAAGGGAGGAAAAATAGAAGACCTGAAGGTAATTCCTAAGTTTCCCATATAGATGAAGATGCTCAGTCTTCACATTCTGAAGATGTTGAAAGAGGAGAAGTTGTTGTTGTCAAAAGAGAATTGTTGAATGAGGAGAAGGAACTAGATCAAAGAAAGAACCTATTCCGAATTCGATGGAAGTGTGAATGTAAAGTTTGTAATGATATCATTGATGGAGGTAGCACTAATAATATTTTTTCAGAGGAAATGGTTACTAAATTACAGTTGGAGAGGAGTGGGCATCCAAAACCATACCGGATCTCATGGTTGTAGAAGGACCATAGGGCATTGGTCAATGATAAATGTATATTAAAGTTTAATACTGGTAACTATCAAGATGAGGTTTTGTGTGATATCATACCTATGGATGTTTGTCACATGTTAGGAAGATCGTGGAAGTTTGATCAGCATGCAGTGCATGATGGACCTGCTAACACCTATTCCTTGACAAAGGGTGGCAATTGTCAGAAGTTGAAACCCCTGAAGGAGGTAGAAGAAAAGGTATGCAATAATGCAAGGACTTGTTTGGTTGATGGAAGAAAGTTCCTAGAAGGTATGAGACATGAGAATATGTGTTTTGCATTGATCCCTATAGTTAATAAAGAAGATACTAATGAGATACCTATAAAGGCTTTAGATTTGTTGAATGAGTTCCAAGATATTTTTTTCTGATAATGTACTTGGAGGTTTGCCTGTAGTGAGGAAGATTAGCCACCAAATGGACCTGATTAAGGCAGCTCATTGTATGACTCTAGCAAAGAGTGAAGATTTGAAAAGGAAAGTGTAAGAGTTGTGAAAGGGATTGATTAGAGAGATTTTGAGTCCATGTGCAGTACCTATAGTACTAGCATCAAAGAAGGATGGGGAATGGCAGATGTGTACAAATTCTAGAGCCATCAACAAGACCACCATCAAGTATATATTTCCCTTGCTAAGGATAGATGACAACATGGATTGTTTGAGTGGAGTTGAGTACTTCACAAAGATAGATTTGGAGAGTGGTTATCACCAAATCCAGATTAGAGAAGGAGATGAATGGAAGATAGCACATTCATGTGGCTCATGAATGAGGTATTAGAATTTTTTGGTAAATTTTTCATTGTTTATTTGGATGACATTTTATTTTTTATCAAGGCATTGGAGGAGCATTTGATGCATATCAGAATTTTTTTTGAGAAGCTAACAGAGGAGAAGTTGTTGATCAATTTGAAGAAGTATGATTTTGTGAAGAGAGAGTTGGTGTACGTGGGATTTTTTTATCTCAATAGAGGACCTTAAGATGGATCCCAAGAAGGTGAAAGCTATTGTTGAATGGCCTACACCAAGGAGAGCTATGGAGGTGAGATATTTTCATAGTTTAGAAAGTTTTTATAGAGAGTTTATAAAAGGTTTCAGAGTATTTGTGCACCTCTAACTAAAAAAATGTGAGGGGATAGAAAAGATTTTAAGTGGACTACAAGAGCAACAAAATGTTTTGATATGTTGAAGAAGAAAGTTATAGATCTAAGCCTATTTTGGCACTTCTAGATTTCAAGAAGGTATTTTAAGTAGATTATGATGCTAGTGGTAATGAAATTGGAGCTATTTTGAGTCAAGAAGGTAAACCCATTACTTATTTTAGTTTAGGATTTGAAGAAATGGAGACACTATTTGTTGCCAAAAGAGTTTTTATTTATTTCTTCATCATCTTTTACTTCATCAATACAATATTTAAATAGTCAAGGGAAGTTGAATCAAAGAAATTTGAAATGGGTTGAATTTTTGCAAAGTTATACATTTTTTTGAAGTATAGGAGTGGAAGATCTAACAAAGTTGCATATTCCTTAAGTAGGAGGAAAAATTTGTTAAAAAAATGTAGATTGAAGTTGTTGGATTCAATGAACTCAAGAGCTTGTATCCTAAGGATCTTGATTTTGTAGAAGCTTGGAGAGCTTTCCTAGAGCCTATCACTTTGGACAGGATGAGATGATTGTATTTTACAGTCCAATATGGTATGTTGTTTCAAGGGAATTATTTGTGAATTCCAAGGAGTACCATGAGAGAGAACC
Organism: Sequoia sempervirens; assembly: GCA_007258455.2. Classification (NCBI taxonomy): domain Eukaryota; kingdom Viridiplantae; phylum Streptophyta; class Pinopsida; order Cupressales; family Cupressaceae; genus Sequoia; species Sequoia sempervirens. The sequence goes on from VDFB02047230.1 coordinate 132,986,790, forward strand.
TGATCATGGAGAAACATAGTGGAGGATTAGCTAGAAACTTTGGTCATGATAAGACCATTGCTATTGTTGGTGAATGATAATATTGGCCACAGTTGCAACATGATGTGAAGAATTTTGTGCCAAGTTGTAGAGTATGTCAAATGGAAAAAGGAACAAGTTAGAATACTAGATTATATTAGCCATTACATGTACCTGAGAGGCCATGGGAGGACATTAGTATGGATTTTGTTCTTGATTTTTTGAGGACACAAAGAGGGAATGATTCCATATTTGTGGTGGTGGATCAATTTTCAAATATGACACACTTCATTCTATGTCATAAGACTAGTGATGCTATTCATGTTGTAAAATTATTTTTCAGAGAGGTAGTGAGACTACATGGTCTACCCTAGAGCATAGTTTCAAAGCAAGATACCAAGTTTGTTGGGTACTCTGGAGGACATTGTGGAAGAAATTGAAGACTGATTTGAAGTTTAGTTCTGCACACCATCCATAGACAAATGGAAAAATAGGGGTGGTGAATAGGGGTTTGAGTAACCTATTGAGATGCTTAGTAGGAGATAAACCCAAGGGATGGGATTTCATTTTACCATCTAGGCATAATTTTCTCACAAAAATTTTGTCAATAGGAGCACTGGTAAATCACCATTCCGGATTGTGTATGGAATTAGCCCAAGAACTACTTCTAAATTGGGAAATATGGATAAGGGAGAGAAGAGTAATGTCGAGGCTGAATATTTTGTTGAGCACTTGAAGAATTTGCATGAAGAGGTGAAGAAACATATCAATAAGATGAACTTGTAGTATAAGGCTAAGGCATATAAAAAAAGGAGGTATATAAGGAGTTCCAAGTCATGGTTCATTTGCAAAAGGAGAAATTTCTAGTTGGTACATACAACAAGTTATAGATGAAGAAGTTTGGACCATGTAAAATCTTGAAGAAACATGATTCAAGAAATGCATATGAGGTAGAGTTACCTAATGAAATTCATATTTCATAGGTATTTTTAATATTTCAGATTTAACATAATATTATGAAGGAGGAATTGATGAAGAAATAATAGAAGCATAGTGGAATATTCCAGCACCTACTTCAAAAAAGGAGATAGAAGAAATTTTTGGATAGTCATGTGGGTAGAAGCACAAGAAATAGGCAATGTGCAGAGTACATGGTGAACTGGAGAGGAAGGCATGTTGAAGATTCATCATGGTTATCTGAGGCTGAGGTTAACCATCTTGGTTTCTCTCAAACTCCTGAGAAGTGACAGAGTAAATTTTCAAATTACCTTAGGTGTTTGTTGCAGGAGCATCTAGGGTGTAAGAGCAATCTTGCATCACCAAAAAAATGTTGTTTCTTTTCAATAAGGGCTAAATTTGATAGGGTTACTATTTTTAGTAAGTTTGCATTTATGCACAGTTGGGCACAAAATCTAACACAGACTTCCAGAATGGTAAATTGAAGCCAATGGCAAAGAAATCACTTTAATATCATTTGTCATTTAAGAGATTAAAATTTCAATTTCCAAAAATCTTGTTAAAATATTTGAAGTGAATTTTGAGGCACTTAGGCTTCGAATGGGCCTAAAAATTGATAGAAAATGAAAGTAGTCTACCTTCAGGTACTACTTATTGGGGGTGTACCTTCTCGAGAGCTTTTTGAAAGGTATTATAATAGAAAATCTAACGTCCAGATTGAAAGTTATGGCCCTGTGAAGTTGTACAACCAAAATTAATAAAATTTTGAAATATCTACTTGAGGGAGTTACACTTTGTAGAAGATTCTAGGGCAGTTACACCTTCCAAATAAAGTATGAGTGGGGGTTATAGTGAAGAGGGAAGAGCAGCATAGATGGTGGCTCCAATTTGTAGATTTGTAGATTTATGTAATTAGAAAGCCCATGTGATGGCAATTGTAATGTTGTAATTTCATTTTCATTTTAGTGATAATAGAAAATCTTTGCTTCCTTCTTGCTTTTTGTTTGTGCGATTCTCTGTTGATGTTGTGAGTTTCATATTGTAAGGCGAGTACCCTTCATTAGTGATTTTTGATTCAATGGTATATGTTATATTGTTTATTTTATTAGTATACTATGTGATTCATGTGTTATTGTTCATTGCATTTAAATTTTTGATAATGTTTGTTGCACCATTATGGTGTTTTGATGGTGTGTTATAAATTCTTTTGTGGAGATGCTTTGTTTAACCATTGAGGTGTTTTTAATGAGGTTTTATTTTGGAATTGTGTTTTTAGCTATGAATTATGGGGTTCATATGTTGTGCTCATATATGTTAGATAATCTTATTTTAGCATTATTGTTATTTATGCATATTATTCCTAGATAATACTAGTCATAGATTATTTATAATAGATATGATGACTTAATATTATGCTATGATTTATATAATGTTTGTTAGATTATGTTTCTTTAGCTATTATTATGTTAAGAAGTTGACAATAATTTTGTTTAGTCATCTCAACCTAATTAGTCCTTATGATCCCCTAGTTTAATGATTTGAATTGATGACAATTCTAGAAACCATATGTTGTGAAAACCCATAATATATGATTTAGTCATTTGCATGTGTTTAAATTATCTTTTACATTACATTTAAATTTATGTCAAAATGTAGGTTTACTACAGTTATGAAATATTTAATGCATGCATTAAAAATAATTATGTGAATAAATAATTATTCATTTACCTTAAAAATAAAAATGGATAGCGATATGGATTAATAGTTTTTATTACACTTGATTTAATTTCTTACTTATTGAAAAATATCAAATGAATTTAATTAACTCTTATATTTTATTAAATGAATTGGTTAATTATTATCATGAAAAAAGAAAAATTAAATTAAATTAATAGAAAAGTAAAAAGGGAAAAAGAGAAGGCTTATTTTGGAAGCAATTTTGCATTTTTCTTATCCAAATCCATCTTTCCCTCTTCTCTTAAAAAATAAAAATTGAAATACAAATTAAGGAAAATGATTTTCTTGGAGTAGATTCCGGTGGATCTTGGAGATTGATTGTGGTAAAAAAAATATTGTAGGATTGTGTGTGCATGAAAGGAGCCTCTCCTCTATTGTTTTGCAATTGTGAAGGAATTTATTTTTCTTAATTTTAATTGAATTTAAAATATATTTATTTCAATTTTCATGGCCACATTAGGTGAAGGAATATAGCATTGATTTTATAATACCTATTTAGCTTCTATATTTTATATTTTAAAATTAGAAAATATGCATTATGTAGTCAAGTTATGACAAAATTTCTTAAATATTAGATTCTTTAAAATTGAAAAGATTGATTTTATAGAAGTGTTGTAGATTTTTAAATTGAAATGGAACTCTTGAAATTTGAAAAAAATTATTCTATTTTAAAATTTTAAAAAATTGGGAACTTTGACGGTATCATGTGACTCTACTAATGATAGCTTTACTTTTTTTTTACAATTATTTAACTCTCTTTGAAGAAAAATAGAAAAAATAAATTTTAGAACTTATATGAATGAATTTTCTTGTATAATGAGTTATATCCTTAATATTTGAGAATTATGTTTCTTTTGGAATTTCTTATTAAATTTTGTATTGATTTGTGTGTCATGTCTAATTTATAAAATTATTAGACTTCTAGGATAAGAAAGCAGTGAATACCTCCATTCATCACAATACAAAGGGACTACAAGGAAAAGTAGAGTTTAATAAAGTGATATTTAATAAGACATTGGATTAATTAATTAATAAGACTTTTACATGCTAGGATTGGACACTCTCTTGAAGGTTCAATCTAGTAATGAAGGATGTTTCACAATTCTGGGAGTTGGCAAATATCATTATGGTGCAAGGGCACCATGTTAGTTCATTTTGTGTAAATAAGGTCTTTAGGTTGGCTTCAGGTGTTTCTAGTAATTTTTCATTAAATAAGGTCATAATAGACCATGTGTGATGTAATTGGAGTCATTTGAGTCATTTTGGGTTCCTCTTGCAAAAGTTGTCAATATTTTCAAAAGTTGTAAAAGTGCAAAATACAAAAAAATACAAGAAGTTGGAATACCAATGGTCAAGTGGTTCAAAAACTAGTTAGAACCAATGTTTCTTGATGGGAAAAGTTTATATATTCTCTAAGAAGTTGATGTAAATGTTCTGTTGAAGTTTTGTTCAAGAAAAGTAATACAAATCCAATACTTTCTATGTTTTTTTTGAAAATTTGTTACTCCAGGTTATTGTGTGTGTCCGTACATGAGAATATTGGTGAAAAATCCATTGAATATGATGGAGGCATGAGATAGAATTCTTTTGGTTTTGATTTTGTTATATTTAATAAAGATTAAAGCATTCTATAGGAATTTTTCTGTAGGAGGGTTGAAACCCCTTGTTTGAAGGGTTGGGAGTGAATAAAATCTATTAATCACCCATTCCACCAGTAGATTTATTTGAAATTTAGTGGAATGGGTGTAATTAGGTAGGTATAGATGTTAGTATAGGTTTCAAGAGTAGGGATTTGGGTTTGGTAATATTTTGTTGATGCCCTAGTAGATTGCAGTCATGTTTTGAGTCAAAAAGTGATGGCTAAGAGGTGGAATTTGATGTAAATGCATTGATAATGTATGTGATTCAATTTAGGAAGCATGTACAAACCCAAGGTGATGTGTTTGAGGAATTGGTAGGGTGTAATGAGGCTAGGAAATTAGAGTCTTAGTAAACCCTCCATGTTTCAATCATAAAAGTTGCATAACCAAGGGTTTTGTAGTTTGGTGATCTTGGGAAGGTTTCCATTGGAAAAAGTAGTGGATTTTGACCATTTGAGGTTTGTGTTGAATATTGGAATAGGAATTTAGGGTTGAGAAGGTGTTTGTTGTGCACTTGCTTTGCAAAACAGGCCTAATTGGCTTAAGGGGACAGTGTACAAGTTAATTTTAAGAGATGATGTTCATGAAACAAGTATATGAGAAAATTGGATATGTCAGAGTAGAGGATAATGGGTATCTAAAATGATGTTTGGTTTGTAGGTCTTCATTGTATTTTGAAAGATATGGAAACAAATCTTTTTTTGCAATACTACTAGGAGAATAGGATGAAATTATGAAATTGTGCCAAGATAGGGTTTTGAAAAAGGGAAAGTTATTTGAAACACTTTTTATTGTGATTGTTGGAAGGTTTGACTCCCTACTCTGCATCACATTATTGGGATATGGTGTTGTAAACCATTGCATAAAATGTCATATAAATAATTATTTAGTTGTGATGCACCTAGGTGGTGTTTTTAATCACACTAGGTAATTATTTGGAGATAACTTTATGTTGTATTGTAACATTGTATTATTATTTACTGTGTGTGAGACATGGGATAATAATTTAATATTGGAGAAATATTTTAAAAGTGAAAACTTAGTACCTAATATTAAATAAGGGATTAGTGGTTTTGTGTTCACATGGTTTTGTGGCACATGATTTTATCTTACCACTTGGTTGTATTTATACTGTGAGCTTCTATAAAGCAAGCACATGTTTAGTGGTTAAGATTGGCCAGGTGAGTGGGCTATCATTATTGAGCCTTTCTAAGGAGTGTATATATGAAGCATGGCATGTGATGTGTGGATTAATGCTTGGAAACATGAACATACACTAGAGAGGCTTGATGCTTCAGAGTTATTCATTGTAACTCTTATATTATTTTATCACTAAATAATAAGATGGAGTATGGATACTTTTGGAGGCTGGGTTTTTCCCTTGTGAGGGTTTTCCTAGGGTATATCTTGTGTTATCTTGTGGCTTGTCTATTTGATCTATGCATTATGGTTACTTCTATACATGTTTATCTCTTATGGGGTTATGTAAGAAATGGATTAAGATTGTGGGTTGAATGCATTATTTCCTAACAATTGGTATTAGAGCTATAATGGTTGATGGGGGGTGTAAGCTTCAATGATTTTGGTTATAACCATTGTTTGTGATGAGGGCATAACCTGAGACACAGAAAATAACCCACAAACAAGAGAATAATTTTATTATTTAGAAAATGGAGCTTCTTACTTGTAGAGGATCTCAAATCCCCAAGTTTTACAACACATGCAAGCTACAGAAAGCTATAGAATCACCCTTTCACAATATGCGTGTTTGTCCCCAAAAAGTTACCCAAAAATTAGAAACCCGCCTATAAATAGATCTCCTCTTTAGTTTGGAGCCAAAACAACATTCAAATTTGAGTTTAGGCGGTTTGGCGCTGAAAAATTACAACATGAAGTTCAAATTTTAAAAGAATATTTGCAATTGTATCTTCTAGAAAGTGTGCCAACTTCCCAGGGCCATAACTTTTGATTTGGGAATCCGATTTGCGAACTGTTTGAACCGTTGGAAAGGTCTCGAAGTCAACAACACACTTATAATTTTCTATGCCGATTTTAGCAAGTTTTGAGGCCAATCCGGGAACTCTAAGTGCCTCAAATCTAATTCGGAAGATTTTTAGGTGCAAATATGGGCAACTAAAACTGCAATATCTTTCAACCCAGAAATAGAAAATAAAAACCATAAATTGGAAATTTCATTATGACGAAAAGGGTATCCAAAAATGTAAAAAAATCTAAAAACTGAGAAACTTGAAATTTAACTATTTTTTAGGTGATGTAAGATTGCCCTTACACCACTAGATGCTCCTGCATCAGATACCCAGGGTAATTTGAGAAGTGACCCCATCATGTCTCAAATGGTGGAGGAAAACCCAAACGGTCAACCTCTGCCTTAGGCAACCAGGATGAATCTTCAATAGGCCTTTCTTTCCATTTCACCATATATTCTTTATACTGCATGTTCCTAGTACTCCTTCCCACACGACTATCCAGGATTTCTTCAATCTCCTCCTTTTCTGAAGTAGGTGCTAGAATCCCACACTGTTCTATTGTTGGTACTTCCTCTACGCCACCTTCATGATACTCTGTCAAATCTGAAATGTTGAACACAGGGGAAATGTTGAATCCATCTGGCAACTCTACCTCATATGCATTCCCTGAATCATTCCTCTTCAAAATTTTATAGGGACCAAACTTCTTCATCTTCAATTTGTTATATGTTCCCACTGGAAACCTTTCTTTCCTCAAGTGGACCATCACTTCATTAACAATCTGAAGCTATTTATACCTCCTCTTCTAATCTGCCTTAGCCTTATACTGCATATTCATCTTGTTAATATGTTCTCTTACCTTCTCATGTATATCCTTGATGTGTTCTGCAAAATCTTCAGCTTTAGCACTTATTTTCTTCTCTTGGCCCATCTTCCTCAATTTTGGAGCTGTTCTAGGGCTACCTCCATACACAATTTGGAATGGTGATCTACCAGTGCTTCTATTGACAGAATTTTTGTAAGAAAATTCTTCCTGGGGTAAGATCAAGTCCCATCCCTTAGGTTTATTTCCTACCAAACATCTCAGTAGGTTACTCAGACTCCTGTTAACAAACTATGTCTTCCCATCTATTTGCGGATGGTGTGCAGAACTGAACTTCAACTCTGTCTTCAGCTTCTTCCACAAGGTCCTCCAAAAGTACCCCACAAATTTGGTGTCATGATCTGAAACAATACTCTTTGGCAGACCATGTAGCCTCACCACCTCTTTGAAGAACAAGTCAGCAATGTGGACTGCATCATGGGTCTTCTGACATGGAATGAAATGTGCCATCTTCGAAAACCTATCAACCACCACAAAAACTAAATCATTCCCTCGCTGTGCCCTTGGAAAACCAAGAGCAAAGTCCATACTTATATCCTCCCATGGCCTCTCTGGTACAAGTAAGGGCTGATATAAGCTTGTATTCTGGCTCACTCCTTTAGCTATCTGACATACCCTGTAGCTTTGTACAAACTTCTTCACATCATGTGACAACTGAGGCCAATAATAATGCTCACTGATAATGGCAATGGTCTTATCTCAGCCAAAATGTCCTTCCATTCCTCCACTATGATTCTTCTTTATCAGATTCTCCCTCATGAAGCTCTTCGAAATACACAATTAATTTCCCTTAAATAACATGCCATCTTGGATTATGAAATCCAGCCACCTTGTCCTGTCCACTGTAATAGGTTCCTTGCAAGCTTTCCAAGCCTCTGCAAAATCAGGATCTTCTGCATACAATGTCTTAAGTTCATTGAACCCAACCACTTCAATCTGCATCTTTGTCATCAATGTATGCCTCCTACTTAAGCCATCTACAACCTTATTTGACTTCCCACTCCTATGTTTCAAAATAAAGGTATAACTCTGCAAAAACTCTACCCATTTCATATGCCTCTGATTTAATTTTCCCTGACTATTTAGGTATTGCAAGGCTTGATGATCAGTATATATAGAACAAATTCCTTTGGCAACAAATAATGTCTCCATTTCTTTAATGCTTGCACTATTGCATAAAATTTTTGATCATATACAAAATACTCTCTTGGCATCATTTAATTTTTCACTGAAATAAGCAATGGGCTTACCTTCTTGGCTCAACACTACTCCAATGGCACAACCACTATTATCACAATCCACCTGAAACACCTTGTTGAAATTTGGGAGGGTTAGAATAGGTTTCTCTATCACCTTATGCTTCAACAGTTCAAAACTTTTTGCCGCTCCAGTGCTCCACTTGAATTCTTTTCTATCCCCTCTCATTGTTTCAATCAGGGGTCCAAAAATACTACTGAAGTTTCTAATGAAATTTCTATAAAAACTAGCCAAACCATGGAAAGATCTCACCTCAGTAGCAGTTCTTGGGGTAGGCCATTCCAGAATAGCCTTCACCTTCTCTGGGTCCATCTTGAGACCTTCTGCTAAGACAACAAAGCCCAAATACACTAACTCCCTCTTCACAAAACTGCCCTTCTTCAGATTAATCAACAGTTTCTCTTCTCTTAACTTCTCAAAGGCTCTCCGAATATGCATCAGATGCTCATCCAACGTCTTACGGAAAATCAAAATATCATCCAAATACACAATAACAAAACTTCCCAAAAATTCTTTTAGTACCTCATTCATGAGCTCCATGAATGTGCTCGGTGCATTGGTTAGCCCAAAATGCATGACTAACCACTCGTACATGCCCTCTTTGGTCTTGAAGGCAGTCTTCCATTCTTCTCCCTCTCGAATCCAGATCTGGTGATATCCACTCTTCAAATCAATCTTTGTGAAGTACTGAGCTCCACTCAAATAGTCCATCAGGTCATCCATCCTTGGCAGGGAAAATCTGTACTTGATTGTTATCTTGTTTATGGCTTGGGAATCTATACACATCCTCCACTCCCCATCCTTCTTTGGTGCTAGTACTGCAGGTACTGCACATGGACTCAAACTCTCTCATATCAAACCCTTTCTCAATAACTCTTGAACTTGTTTGTTCAACTCCTCATTTTCTGTTGGAGTCATTCTATGAGCTACCTTATTTGGAAAACTGGCTCTAGGAATCAAGTCAATTTGATGACTGATCTTCCTTATTGGTGGTAAACCCTCAGGTACATTATCAGAAACAATATCCTGAAACTCATCCAACATCCCAAAAACTTCTTTTAGAACCTTCTCACTATCCTGCTTACTCACTCTAGGAATCAATGCATAACACATACGCTCATGCTTCATACCTTCTAAAAAATTTCTTCCATCTACATAACAAATTCTAGCACTACTGCATACCTTTTCTTTAGTCTCCTTCAAGGGTTTCAACTTGTGACGAACCCCATCCTTTGTTAAGGAATAAGTGTTTGTATAGCCATCATGTATAGCTTTCCTATCGAACTGCCATAACCTCCCCAACAACATGTGACATGCATCCATGGGGATGATATCACAGAGTACCTCATCATGGTAGCTCCTGATCTTGAACTTTACTAGGCACTGCTCATTGACCAAAACTTTGTGGTCTTTTTGCAACCATGCAATCTAATATGGATGTGGGTGCCTTTCCCTCTTCAACTTCAACTTTGTGATCATCTCTTCTAACACTAGATTATCAGTGCTCCCACTATCAATAATGACATCACAACATTTTCCTTCACACTTGCACCTTGTGTGAAACAGATTCTTCCTCTATCCTAGTTCCTTTTCCTCAGTCACCAAGGCTCTCCTAATCACTATGGCTTCTCCCCTTTCAGGATCATCTGAATGTTCAGATTGGGCCTCCTCATCTGCATGTGCAACCCTTCCATGGCCTTTTTCTGCGCCCTTCCTTGTGTGTTGTGGACATTCATAGGCTCGATGCCCTTCTTCACCACACTGGAAACACGTTCCTCTTGAAACCACTCTTCTAGATCCTTGTCCATATCTCCCTCATCCTCTACCTCTTTGATCACCACTATTTTGATCACAAGGGTGGTAGAAGTTATCATTCCTTTGGCTTCGGCTGGTACCCACATCTCCACTTTTCTTTTCATCATCATTTTGGCTTCCTCAAGGTCTTCCCTTTGCCCCTTCGGCTTTGACCTCCTCATCCTTTTTGCTTGCCATCAAATCTTTTGTTCAACTTCTCTTCCACCTTGAGCCGCTACACACATCTTCAATGGTGGTCATTAGGCTTAACTCCTCCCCGAGATGCCGATTGGTAACCCATTAAGATCGGGCTACCTTCTCCTTATTGGCCTCGTGTGGCCCATTCGATGATTATCTTGTGAAAATATTCAAGTATATTCTTTCACAGACCTGCTTCCTTGCTTCAACCCTTGCAATTTCTTCAATAGATCTAACTCGTAGTCCACTAGTATGAACTGCTTCTTCAGTTTCTCTACCATGCGATCCCATCTGGTGATATTTCCTTTTCCTCTTCGATTTCTTTCCAACTGAACCTCTTTCCACCAAATATTGGCATGGCCCTTTAGCTTCATTTTTTCAAACTTAACCCGATCTGGGTCCTCTATTTCCTCATACTCAAAATATTCTTCTAGCTTGTTGATCCAGTCGATCAACTCTTCCGGGTTCAGACTTCCAGAATAACTGGGGACTTCTACTCTGGGTCTTTTCCCAATCTTTGAATTGGCCCTTATTAGCCGCATTTGGTCTTGATCAATTGCTTCTTCTTCCTCTTTTTTATTTGAACCTTCTTCCTCTCCTTCATCCTCACTTTCCTCCCTCAGGTTTAACCCTCTTCTCACCTGCTCTTATAACGTATCAATCTGTCTTTGGAGGGTTGCCAGTGCATCTCTTCCACCAATATTTCTACCACCTCAACCACCTTTAGCACCAGGTCATGCCTACCAGGCATCACTCTTGGAGGAATCTTTCTTGGCCTCAACCCACAACCATGGTCCTGGTGTGAACTGCCTCACGATCGACGATCTATCCACACGCTCAAGAAAACCTCGCTCTGATACCACTTGATGAGGGCACAACCCGAGACATAGAAAATAACCCACAAACAAGAGAATTTAATTTCATTATTTAGAAAATGGAGCTTCTTACATGTAGAGGATCTCAAATCCCAAAGTTTTACAACACATGCAAGTTACAGAAAGCTACATAATCACCCTTTCGCAATATGGGAGCTTGTCCCCAAAAAGTTACCCAAAAATTAGAAACCCACCCATAAATAGAGCTCCTCTTTAGTTTGGAGCCAAAACGACATTAAAATTTGAGTTTAGGTGGTTTGGCGCTGAAAAATTACAACATGAAGTTCAAATTTCAAAAGAACATTTGCAATTGTATCTTCTAGAAAGTGCGCTAACTTCCCGGGGCCATAACTTTTGATCCGGGACTCCGATTTGCAAACCGTTTGAACCGTTGGAAAGGTTTTGAAGTCAACAACATGCTCAAAATTTTCTACACCAATTTCAACAAGTTTCAAGGCCAATATAGGAAATTTAAGTGCCTCAAATCTAACTTAGAAGATTTTTAGGTGCAAATCTAGGCAACTAAAACTGTAATATCTTTCAACCCAGGAATATAAAATAAAAACCATAAATTGGAAATTTCATTATGATGAAAAGGGTATCCAAAAATGTAAAAACATCTAAAAACTGAGAAACTTGAAATTTAACTAGATTTTTGGGTGATGCAAGATTGCCCTTACACCACTAGATGCTCCTGCATCAGTTTGAGTAGATTTGTGCAAAGTTGAAGCCATGGATATGCATGATAGATCTAAGGAATTACAAGGTATGAAACTCATGTTGCAGGTGTTATTATAATAAAATTTAGGCTTTGGGGTTGTTAAGATTTGTTGGGTTTATTATAGATCAGAGGCATGCAAAATATGGGTCAAAAGGGTTTTCTTGGATTGAGTTTTCATATGAGGGTTTTGTAGAGAAAATTTTATGGATGACCTCTTGAGAGAAAATGAACCTCACCATTGGATCTAGGATGGCTAAGAGATGAAAAATGACAAAATTTTTCCTATTTTCGCCAAGTTGAAAAAAAGGAAAAAAAATTTACCCACAACCCTAGTTGTACGATTGTATGGCTAGATGAAAAGATGAAATAATAACAACAAAATAAAAATTATATTCAACCTATTAAAAAAATCAAAATCCCTATAAAAAATTAAAAAGGCCTACAAAATTGGTTTATTAAAAATCTATCAAAAAACTAAAGGTCAAAATTTTTATGCCAAAGGCGTGTCCTATATGAGCTTTCAAAGCTCATTTTCCCTATTAATGGTCCAAAATGAAGGATAGGGCTTGGTTGAAATTAAAACAAATCTCAGCCATCCATCATTTTTTGCCATTTTTTAGCTATTTTTCGCCGTTTGTTGGTTGTTTTTCCCCGTTTGTCATTTGCCGGCTAGTTTTTGGAGTAATATTATATGATATCGATGGCATCTTTGAAGATGAGCTGACTTTACACGGGCCCAAAGCAACCGTCCACTTCCCAAAAATATCATAAATTTTGTTTTCCGTACAAAATCATAGTCATAAAAAAATTTAAAAGAAAAAAATTCCCCAATTCTTGTGAGCTATGTCTACTATTTACTATTTTCTTTACTCCAATCAACAAAAAAGCCTGACAAATTCAAGTAAAACTGATTTTTTTTCAAGTAAAATAAAAAATCAATAGCAATTTGTGCCATTCTATTTCCCAATATTGATTTTATATTATATTTTTAATACAAAATAAAGATAAACTTGTAAAAATAATGATTTTAACATTAGTATTTAAAAAAATAAAATTATTATAGAATAATATTATTGTATATATATTTTTAATTTTATATATTAATTATTATATAAATATTTATTATTTATGTCATTATTTTATGTATTTATTATTATATTATTATATTATAACTATTGTATTAACTATTATATTGTTATATAATATATCATAATAATAAATACATAAAATAATGACATAAATAATAAATTTTTATATAATAATATAATAATTAATACATACAATTTAAAAAATATATATGATAATATTTTTCTATAATAAAAAAATAATTTTAAAATCATTTTCCCAATGACATATCAATTGATCTCATTTACTACACAAATGTGTGAAAAAAATAAACCAATTTTTTCCTAATTCACCTTCCACACCTCTTCAGTGTACCCATTGCACAAGGTGCCATAGCTAGTTTATATATATATATATATATATATTGTATGGGGGGCACGGGTCTGTAGATCCATACCCATCCTACTTTAGCTCATCACATCATACACTCAATCCATTTGATGCTTTAATTTCCAATTAAAATAAATATGTCAGCCTCTAAAGTTTCTAAACTTTGAATTCTCCTTTAAATTAAAAAGGCTCAAAGAAAACCTTTAGCTTTTTTGAAAAGTTAAATCAAACTATTTTAAATTGCCCCACCCCATTCATTAAATATTTGAAATTAAAATCTAAATTGGAATAACATTTCAAAAATTTGATTTGAAAATTAAATTCTTTTTAAGTGTGATCCATTTGAAAGTTGTCTATATAGTGAAATTGAGCATTTTTTTCAAATGGGCATAAATTTCACCTAGGGAGTCAGATTTTGACTTCTTATACTCGTTGGAAAGGTGGTTACAAGCACTACCTAGTGGTACAATTTTTGTTTCCTAATTTCATAGTTTTGATTAGTACTTTAAGCTTGAAAGCTAGATGCTCTTTGTTTCACAGTTTTGAGCATAACTTTTGTATATAGAATTGGATTTTTGATTTTGAATAGGTGTTGGAGAGCATGGATAGTGTACTGCATAGTGGATTAGGTATATTTTTAGTTTTTAGTGCAAGGAATGTATGGTACTTGTTTGATCACTTGTATGTGCTTGAGATTTAGGGTGTAATTGTGTGAGCATTTAGATGAGTCAAGAAGCAAAACCTTGAAGGAGTACATATTTTTATATGATATTTATGATGGTACATCTAATTATTAGTTTGGTGCATCTTGGTATAGGTTTAAAAGTATTTTTTTAGAGTTATACTTTGATGGTGATAGGTACATAGGTTGTCTTCAATTTTGAGGACATGGTTTGACATGAGTGGAGACTTGGAGTCTAACATGGGTGATAGTTGAGTGTAGACACAATGTTGGCTATGACTATGGTGTCATGGATATCTAGTTACATTTGAGAATTGGAATGACATAACCATGTATGTGGTTGTTTGGTGGTGTTTTGGTTTGGTGTTAGGAGGTTGTTCTTATCTCCTTGATGCTTGATTAGTTCTTTGACTATGGTTACCATTTGTGGACATGTTTGGAAAAACAAATCTGTGGTTGATTTGGTGTTTTATTCTCGATGTCTATAGGATTATCTTCTTTGATAAATTAGTTTGTAGGTTACTAATGTGATGATGGGTTTGCATTCTTCATTGTTTGGTATCTGTGAGTTATGTAGTTGTATGGACTGATCACACATTTAGTTGTAGTGGGATGACTTAGTGTGGACTATCTATATCCACAAGATTATTTTAGTGTTCATGCAAATTTTGTTAGTTGGCCTTGTTTGTGGTTATTTGTGCATTGGTTTGTTGCTTTGGGATGAGAGGATAGATGGTTAGAGTACTTAATTAGTCAATTGATGGGACTTGTAGCATGTGGTTTAATCATATGATGTCATGATAGCTTGGTTGTATTTCTGCAACACCCCTCCATTTTGGATCTTTTGATCGACAGTGCTTTCTTTGTTATGTGTTTCTATTATGTTGTGATTGATTATTTGTTTATAACATGATTTCACATTAACATAGTTGTTATTTGAATTAATATTGATGTATGCTCATTTATTGATTATTGATGTTTTAATTTCGTCAGTCTTGATGTGACTGTATTGGTGAAGAGAACGATATTGCATCACTCGCTCGCGAGTGCCCTGTGATTTCTGCGATTCTCTCTTCACGGTGTGTATGAATTATTATTTGTATATATGTACGAATTTTTTTTATTGTAGGTTTGTAGGTGCAGGACATTAGCTTCACCTGGTTTCAAAGGTCTGAGCGTGTCCATTACTCAATAGTAATATTGGGAGATAATAACGGGTTACCTAGTCATACCTTTACCCTAGTACAGTGTGTCGTCAGTTTGAGTTTTGGTCTTAGCATTATCATTGTTGTTCTGGGTATCTTATTATTGTGCAAGTTTAATTTTGTAGATTAAAACGTGTGTTTGATTAAGTATTTAATTTATGGTATTATTGATGTGAAAACTTTAGAATAAATTAATTAATTAATTTAATTTAGCTATGTTATTAATTAATTTTAATTATTTAATTAATGAGAATTAAATAAATAAGAGTATTTAAATTGGTTGCAATTAGTAAATTGTTTTATTTTATTTAAATGCATGTGGTTGGAAAATATTTTTGGTTGTTGAGGGAAAAGATATTTTGTTGGGATAACTCTAAGTTAGAAATTTGTTATCTAATTGTTGAAAATTCATTCACAGAAGGGATAGTTGGGAAAAGAAAAAAAAGTTGTTTCACGAGAAAGTTTTGGGGGGTTGTAGAAAATTGGTGAGGAAATTGTGGATCTGTCTGAGAAAATCTTTTTAGAATTATTTTGCTGTAGAATTCTTGGCTATTTTTTTGGTTGTGTCTTTCGGAAGGAGGAAATTGCATTGAAGAAAGCTTTGGCTACATTAAAAATTGAAATTATAGAGAAGCTCGACAACCTTTTCTTGAAACAACATTCTTCTGTAACAGGTTCTTTACTACTTTTGTGAAATTTGAAATTGAAAAGTTATTTTATTATTGTAATGCAAATTGGAAATGTTTTAGGAAAGAATTTTTCAATACTGTAGAAGTTCTTGTTTCATTTTTTTTTAAAATTGTCGTGAAAATGAAACCTCTATAGAAGAACATATTTAGATCCTCTTTTTAAACTGAGTATTTAAAATAGATTTATACAGGAGGAAATTATAGTGGAATTATTAAATCTCTGTTGAATTTAAATCAAAACTTAGAAACCTCTTCCTGTGAAAACATAATTTATTCTTCTATAGAAAATGGTAAATTACTGTTGAAGATTTAGATCCTTGTAGGGAATTATTTTTAAACAATAGAAAATTTAAAAGAAAGTATTTGAAGAATTAGAAAACCTCTTAGGATTGAAAATGAAATTTTCTGATAAATTTGGGAAAACTGAAATAATTGGAAACTTCTGGTAATTGGAAAATACAAATAGCAGAAAGAGTGTGTCACTAAATTAATCATAACTCAAAATTTACGAACTGGGTAGGGTTGAATTTTTTCTATGTTTTAGACGACTTGATTGCGTACCTTTAGTAAAAATTTCAGAGAAACTCAGATCCAAATTTTTTTTTATTAAAGTCGCAACATATTGGTTTATGACTAGGATTGTTTGAAAATTATAAATTTATAGTTATATATTTATTTATTTGTTTAAAAATATATATATTAGAAACATTGCATATAATTTTAGATTATTTAAATATAAATATATTTAAATGTATTTTTAAATAGGTGCATGCACATGCATAATTAGATATTTTAAAATAAACACTGGAAAAAAATAATTAGATTATGTAATTAGAATATATATATTTAAAAGGGATATTTATTTAAATGAATATTATATTGTTAATTAATGCATGCAATGCACAAATAGGTGTTTTATAATAAATTGATGTTATTAGAAAGATTGAATATTTAGTTATGGGAATTGAGTTAAGTATTAAGAGCAGTTGAGATTTGGAAGTGAAATATTTAATTATTTCATTGTTAGTTTATTAAATTGAAATAGTGTTTTAGATGATGTATTTTAATATACAAGAATTGATTGTAATGGATTTAGGAAATCTGAAGGATAGTATTTGTTATGTTCTTGAATTGTATTTGAAAAACACATTTTTTTGTAATTGTGTACTGGGGAAAGTATTTGTCATTATGTGAATCTAAGTTTTCCAAAGTGGTAATTGTGAAAGGGTTGTGGTAACTTTAGTTCACCCTTTGAGTTTCTTGGGTAGTGTACGTATTGGGTTTTTGTATTGGACATCCGTCGAGATGTGTTACCTTTTAAGGTGTATTGGTTATTGTTATCAGTTCTTAGTGCACTGTCTACCCTTGGCATGTAGTTTGAGTTATGTGTTGTCGATAGGAGAGTGGCTTTTAGCGAGGACCGGGACACAAAGTGGTCCCAGGACAACTCGTGTGGGAGTCTGTATAATCAAGTGGGAATTAAATAATCTATTAGCTCAACACATATAACAAGATATTCAGCCTCACTCATTAGCTCAAGGGCTTGTATGAGACTTGAGATGAGTCGGGAAGGCCTAGAATGGCTAGATCGTTATCTTGTCTTTTTGAAAGATAACCGATTTCGCACTAGTGTGCATGTGGGGCCAAAATCGTGAGAGGTTACCAGGATAACCCTAGAGGTGGGCCAGGACCTAGGAAGATCTCCTTTGGAAAACCAATGCAACCTTTGTGATGACACTCCTCCTATGACAACAGTCGATTTGTATTGTACAGTGGATGTACTTCATTCAGTGGTTCTAGAAGTAATGTAACCTTATGTTTTGTGTTTCCTGGTACAGTGTTATTTTGTATTTACTGGTATAATGTGGTCTTGTATATTACTTGTGTCTAGAGGTAATAGGTTTGTCTTGGTTACCTGTTACTATCTCCTAGCATGGGGGTTGGGCCTACGGGTACCAGATGGTTGGGTGGCATGCATCTTACACTGTTGAGTTTCTCTTCCGTTCGTGATGACAGGATCTTCTTGTTCGAGGAGCTCGTGTGGTTCTCTGGAGTTGTTCTTCTCATTCTTCATTGTAACTATGAATTTATATGTATAATTGTAATACCTCATTTGTATCGAGGTGAACCTTTGTGATGTAATTGTAATAATATTTATGATCTATTCATTATTGGATTTAATGGTGTTGTATCTGTGGAATTATGTTCAATGCATTTCTATGTGTTAGATTTATCTTGCAATGGTTTAATGCTTTGTTGTAAGTTGTATCTTGAGTTTAATATTCATATGCTAAGGTTGGTTAAATTTTATAAAGTAATGGTGTTCACATGTAGACGCATTGCATAGCCTAGAGGATGTATGTGGTTAGAGTAAGATACTTTACTTGTCTTGTTTTAACTTAAAAAAAAAATAGTTGTGCTTCCGCAGTATTGCATAGTCCTCTAGGTTGCAGGACGAGGTTTTACAATTTCATTGGTTACACATTTCAATGGGAGCTTTTGATAGTGATGACTTGGTGGTGTAGGATTGGTTCATAATGGTTTGATGGTGGTTGTATCATCTTGGCTTGGATATTTTTGTTTTTTTTGGTAAGTTTGGAATTTCAATTGCGCATGTGGACCTAGATGATAATTATGGAGGAGATGGTTGTCACAATTCCATGTGTAGTTTAGTATCATAGTTTAGTGGGAATTGTTGAAAGTGACTTAGTTTCATCATTGGTGATGGTTATCTTCATGTGATTGGAGATGTGGATTCTTGGTTTAGAGTGTGTTTGGTAATGTGTCATGGTTTTCTCTTGATATTGGTTTTGATGTTTAACATGATACAGGTTCTCTTGAGACCAAGATGTTTATTCATTGTTGCATGTGATCTCCTAGGAGGAGATGGTTAGATCATGATGTCATGATAGATTCTTGATTTTGTAGTTGGAGCTTTGGAATTGATCTTGGTGGCTCTCTTCATGTTGAATACATTGATAATTTGATTGATTACTCCATGATGGTTCTATATTACATTTGGAATTTGGAATGTATTGATCAGTTATAGGTGCTCATGGATACTTGGAGATGTGGGTGAGGTTGGAGTTCTCTTGTGATTAGAGGCATTTTCTTGAGATGGTTACTCTTTAGAGGTTTCAACAAGAAGACCAAGGAGCCTTCACCTGGACATGGATGCGAGTTCATAATGGAATTGAGAGGATGTTCCTGGAGTGATTCATGATGACTTGGTTATTCTAGAGGAGCATTCTCATTCCACACCCTTGGTCTACTCGATGGTTTATCATCTAATAGGAATTTCCCATCCTATTTTTTATGTGTTTATGTTTTGTGCTTTGATTTATCATGGGAATGAGCTGAGTCATGGTGATTGATTTTGGGAGGCTCATTTGAGGATTATTTAGCTTGAGTTTATATTGCTTTATCTTTCATAGATATGGATCTTGAGCTATGGATAGTTAGTTTTGGAGTCATTTTGAGGGAAGGTTAGCATGGTTATCTCCTTGCAGATTTGAGTTTATAGCATCATTCATTGATGAGGAGTTTAGGATATGTTTTATGGGCTAATTTATTTAGGAATGGATACCTTGAGTTTGATCTTCTCAGTTAGAGAGGCTTACATTCATGTTTGTATTCTACATTATTCATATGTTGTGTTTGATATATGAAGGGTATGTGTAGGATCATGATGGGCCAAAAAGTGGCAATATGATGGGTATGTGGCTGATGACTATTTTTTTACTCAAAATTGATGAAACCAAAAGAGTTTTTAAAGGAGATTCTTAGCTTTCCACTGATATAAATTATGCTTTACTTTGAATTTAATAAGTAATTATTATTCATTTTCTATTCAAATTATGACTAAAGTCTTGATTGATAGGTTGATTGAAAAATATCTATAGTTTTCAAATGGTATCACAATTTTTGAATCCAAAACATGCATCACATTCTAGGCTTCGCATACTATAGGATTAAAAAAAGAAAAAATGAATTTCATAAATTTTTGACCAAGTTAAGGTGGTCAGACATACGAGTTTTTATATTTTTAAAAAAATTGTAATAAAAAATCCATAATTAATTATTTACTTGGAAAAAAATTACAAAAAAATATGCATCACATCGGGGCATCAATCCTCTACTTATATATATAAAATATTATAAAAAAATATTATCATTTTATTGTGGTTAGGGTGGTTAGACAGACACCTACTTCTTATTTTTTCCCTAAAATTTAAGTACCACTACATTGAAATTTCAAATTTTCACCAAATAGATTTTCTTTTTTTAAACAAACCTAGTAGTTTAGAAACTACATTCAATTTTTTATAGATTTTATTGTTACATATTTTTGAAATAATATAGATAACTTATTCAAATTTTTATGTCAAGTTTCCTAACTCTGATTTTTCTGAATTTTTTGCCACTTAAGGGCTTGTTTTTTCCATGATGATCCTGCACATACCCAAAGATTGAACATTATTTCAGGTGTTGTTGTAGTGTCCCTCTAGTTATGACACTATGTTTTAGTTTAATTCAGTTTGTTTGACAGATGTTTTAGATGTTTATGATACTATGTTGTTCATTTTCTGATATGACTCTGATATTATGTTTTTTCTATACTTTGTGGATGATACTTTTGACATCCTGATCATCTGGTTGTGTTTGTGTGATGTTATTGAGATAGACACATATGTGATATGGTTTGTTTGCTTATGAGCTTTCATGTGGCTACCATGTTGAAATGATTGTTTATGATTTATCTTGCTCATCAGTATCGGTGAAGAAGACAGTGTAGCACTACTCATTCATGAGTACCCTGTTACAATGCAATTCTTCTTCACGGTGTGTTTTCTAATATAATTTTATATGTTTAACAGTCATGTTTCATGCATATATAGGTACCAGGTATTGGCTCCACCTACTTTTCAAGTCTAAGCATACCCTAATCCAATGGAATTATGTTGATTAGGAGGTAATGACAGGTCCTTATTGAACCATCATTCTTTATTGAACGAGTACCTATTTGTTACCCTTCCTTGTTGTCTAGTTTGTTTTTGTTGTGTTGTACTTGTTTGTATGGTTTTTTTTGGGAATTCATTATTGTTGTTAAATGAGTAATTGTTTTTAATATTAGATTAAATGTTTATATTTATAATTATCATTTAATTTATTAATTTAAATTAAATAAGTTATTTATTTTAAAAGTGAAAGTTAATTTTTGCAAAAGTATTTTATTAAATATAAATTGTTGATTTACTTTTGTAAATGAGATTTATATGGAAAATATATATTTAAAGAGAATATATTTTCAACATGTTATGAATCTTTGATTTGAAGTTGAAAATCTGATTTGATATTAAAAGGGTAAATTGAACTGATTGATTAATTTTGAATGCATACTAGTCTATTAGTTAAGTTTTCTAATTGAGAGTTAATAGAAATGCATTAAAAGCTTTAGGGGTTGCAATTTTTGATTCACGGAAATATTCTGGAGGAATTTTCACGACAACAATTTTTAGAAAATTTTTGCACAGCAATTGTTTTGGAAAAACTTTTATCTTAGAATTGGATTGCAAGCATAAGATTGAAGTTGGATTGTCTTGGATTACTTCGTCAAGATCTAGTGAATTTAAGCAGAGTTGGCAGAAGCTTCATAATTCATTTCCAGCCAGTCATCAAGCTTTAAATAGGTTTTCTTCTTGGTTTTAAATTCTTGTGCTAAATTTTGAGAATTTGATGTTGAAATTTAGTTGTTCTATGAATAAATTATTTTGTTGAACCTATACAAACAATAAAGAAATATATTAGAAGAGTATCTAAAATTTTATAAGAAAATAAAAAAAATAAAATAAAACGTATTCTATAAATGTACAATTTCAGATCTGACCTCTAGGAATGGCTGTAAAGAAATTATGAATATTTATTTGGAAATATATTTCTAGTTTGTTATTTTGTATAATGAAAACTTTAGTTCCTCTGGGAATGGCGTCGCCCTCTATATGTCTATGGTTTCTTAAAATCAGGATTTCCATTAGCTGTAAGAGCTCACCTCTTATTATTTTATTAAGTTGAGCACAACCGTACTTTTCCTTAACATGGGATGGGCTTTTATAATTAAAATCATATCTGTTTATAAGATTTTAGTCTAAGCAACAATAAAATTTACCTTGAGTTTGACACAGGCTTCCATATTACAATTGTTTTAAATTGAAAGTATAAAATTTGTATTCACATATTTTATCATATTACCATTCTTTTATTAGAAAATCGCCATGTTTTGAGACTGTAGTTTCTTTGAATCTATGGCTGTTAGTGTTTTTTTGTGAGACTCTCATCTTCTGTACCTGGAAAATAGTACTTTCATCTACTAGGCCCTCACTTAATTGAATGAGTTTATGCATGCCAAGGTGTAATTTTGTAAAATCCTTAGAATTGTTAACTTGCCAATTTAGCTCGCCTTTAACAATTTTTCTTTTTGTACTATAATTCCATGTGTTGCTTGTCATAGTGGTGATATTTGAAAATAAATGGGCTGTATGAAAATTATATAACTTCCTTGATTCCATATACAACCTATCATAGCTGCTACGTTTGGAGCATGGTAGTGTTTAGATTTAAATAACCTTTCTAATCTTAATGGTGCCTCTCAATGCTTGATTTTTTTATTATCTTAAGAATATCTAATTTCCAGTTAGCGCATTGTAGCACCCCTCCATTTTGGCTCTTTTGATCATCCAGTGTTCTTTTTTATGTTTTTTTTTGTTATACTTTGACTATGGTACTTGGTTACTAGTTGATCTCAAACTGTTAAGTGATATGAATGTTATATTTTGATGTGATGGTATTTTACTTTGATATTATTATTATGGAATGGTTGGAATTTGCTTAGCAGATATTTAATTAATGATGCTTTATGCTTTTGAGTATATTATTGATGCTAGACTTGTCAGTTAGTAATTATGTATTGGTGAAGGGGATGGGATTGTATCACTCACTTGCGAGCGCCCTACAATTCCAAGATTTCCTCTTCATGGTGTTTTTTATAATGATATATATATATACATGTTTGATATACTCTTTGTTCGCAGGTTGACAAGTATAGGACATCGACTCCACCTGATTTTCCAGGTTTGAGCATGTTCATTGGCCAACAGTTTTTGATTGGGAGATAGTAGCTAGGTTTCCATGCCAAGTCATCACCCTAGTCATAGTGTGTCATTGACTTTTAGTCAGGTTAAGTTGCTTCTTTGTTGTTCATCTCTCCTTGATTTATTTAATTTCAAGTTAAAAAAAAAGGTAAATAAATGACTTTTTGTATGTAGGTTGTTATTAAATAAATCTAGTTGTAGTGTTAGAAATGTTACTTAATTTATTAATTAATTTAATTTAATTAATAAAATGATCTAATCTTGGATTAGATTTATTTTATGGATTATTTAAATTAATTGTGTGGAATTAAATCAAGTTATTCATTTTGGAAATTATAAAGTTAAATTCTTTTTGAATTGAAAATTTTAAAAAAGGTGTTAAAGTTTTTGAAAAGAAAACTTTTAAAGTTAAATTCTTTTGGAAATGAAAATTATTAAAAGAATTTAAGTTCATTTGAAATAGAAATTTTAAAATAAATAATAAAGTCATGTTGAAAAGAAATATTTTTTTAGTTTTAAATTTTAAAAAAATCAAAATATCTCCAAATTGGATAGAGGAGCAATAACTATGGTGGATGAGATATTTTGGGGAAGCTTGACTAAATTTGGGGAAGATATTTCATTTAAAAAAAATATATTGTTGTTAAAAGGAAAGGGAGTTCTTGAGGTTGTTTTATGCATTTTTGGATTTTGGGTGAGGATTTTGGAAGACCTTTGGAAAAATTTTCTTGTAGGGAAGCTCAACTTTCTTCTTCAAACTCTCCTTCAAGCTTCAAATTATAGGTTCTCCTTGATTATTGTTTGGAAATTTGCATTTTCAATTTAAAAACTTGCTTGCAAATCTTTTTGAAAACCCTATTTAAATCTTGAAGAAATTTAGATTGTTTGTTGAAAAATAAAACTTGCAACATAAATTTTCAATTTCAACAATAGAAAAATAGAAAGAAATCAAAATGAAATTAGAAAACATCTATTGGGAGTTGAAACATTTCATATTAAATTTGAAATTGGAACTAGGAAATTGTGTTGAGAAATTAGTTTTATTGTAAAATTTCTGTAGAAAAGTTGCACAATTTGACTATAAATGGAAATTTAGGTATATATTTATAAATATGTCTATATATATGTGTGTGTGTGTGTGTGTGTATTCTTTATATATATATACAAACATATATTATAAATATATTTTGTTCATTCTAGAAATTTTTATTTTAAAAAATTTTACAAATAAATTTTTCTGACAAATTATGAGCACAGGAGGGTGTTTTTACTTTTGTTATTGAAAATAAAATATAAATAAAAATTTATATTGGGTATGTGTGGGGGGGCGCAACCATGGCTACATACAGCCCACACCCCAATGAAGGGGCGCTGCTGTGGCAGAGCTCCCCACACTATGTGTGGGGGAAGCACTACCACAGGCAGTGCTGGCCTCCATAGGGGAGGTTGGGCACAGCCTATGGCTGCGTCCCCTCTCCTTTAGGGGCCCGTGGGTCAAAAAAAAGCAATTCATTTTTTTATTTTAAATTTTATTTTTATTTAATTTAATTTTATATTATATAATATATATAATATATATATATATATATTATATATATAATATATTATAATTTAAATAAATATTATATTATTATTTAAATATATATAATATATATTATATATTTTAAATAATTGGGATCTATTTTAATTAGTTGAAATATAATTTTTTTTTTTTAAGATATATATTTAAATAATATTCAAATATTTAAATATATGGATTTTAAGATGATTATTCTATTGTCATAAATTGAAATAAAAATTGACTTTATTTAAAAAGTTGATTTTTATTATTATGTGTAATTGGAGAAAATGGAATTAAATTGTTAGTTAAATTCCTCAATGTCGCAAATGTAATTTTAATTACTTTTGAGTAGTTGCAAATAATGTTAATTATTCTTATTCGATTACATGCAATATGTTATCGCCTTGCTTGGATTTAGGAAATCATAAAGTAGGATCTATAGTAATTTTCCTATTGTGTCTTTTCGTTATGAAATATCCCTCTTTTGTGATGTTTGGAAAATGGAGTTATCTGTTATGTAAGTCTTCCAGACTGGGTTTTCTTTTAATTTCGTGGGTTGTCGTAATGTGTTAGTCAACCTTTGGATTGCCTTGGGTAGTGCGTCTTATTGGATCCAATGTTATACTTAGTTATCATGAATGAGGTGTGTTGACTTTATGTCATGAATAGGGAGTTATTCTCCTTAGGTCACACTTGTGTACCCTATGGTGTGGAGCTATTCCACGTGTTGTCTTAGAGGAGTGGCTTGCAATGAGGGTTGACACACAAAGTGATGTCAGGGTAACTCTTTGTAAGTTAGTTAATTCAGTGATAATGTAAATAAACTTATTAGAGGTTTAGGTTGTATCAAACACTTAATAAGATTAATTTTTCCTCGCTCATGGGCGCAAGGGCTTGTATAGACTTGGGATGGGACGAGAAGGCCTATAATGGAAAGATCATTATCTCATATTTACGAGAGATAACTGATTCTACATTGGTTTGCATCAGGGGCCAAGAGTCATTAGAGGTTTCCAGGATATCTCGAGATGGGGGTCAATACCTAGGAAGACTTACCGGGATATCCCAGGTAACATTGTGATGACACTTCTTCTAAGTCAGCAGTATGTTTGTATTAGTGATGCAATTGATTATTTAACTTTGGAAGCATTGTAACCATTGTGTTAAGTGATGTTGTAATTGTATTTAATTTAGTTCAGTTATGTGTAGCCTGTGACTAGAGGTAGATGGTCTTGTCTAGGAATCTGTGTTACTATCTCCTAGCACAAGAGGGTGAGCCTTCAAGTATCACATGGTTGGGTGGAATGTGCACCTTAATCCATTGGGTCTTCTTCTTGTTCGTGTGGATGAGATTTCTAGTTGGAGAGCCCGTGGGATCCAATTTCTTTTCATGCTTTATTCATTTCAGTTGTTATTGTAATTTATTACCCCTCATTTGTATCGAGGTGGAAGATGTAATTTGTAATCATGCTTATTGGATTTACCTCATTCGGGGAATGAGAGTTGTAATCGTATTGTAAATTATCGTTATTGAAAACATGTGGTATCTCTTATACTTTGATGTAATTTTATCATGTATGGAATGTATGTGTATTTAATTTATTAAGTAATTAAATGTTATGGTTTCAATTCATGTTTCATGTTTGGGTTTAAGTAAACTCAGTCTCATAGCCTTAGGGATTGTTGGCAATGGGTAGTGAACTTGCATGTTAATTGTACTTAAACAAAAAAAAAAAATTATCACGTTTGTGTAGTAAATTGCAACTTCCCCTAGGGTTGTGTGGTAGGGTGTTACACATGGTATCAGAGCCTAGGTTTAAACACTGGGTACTTTGGGATTATGATTAACCCTTTAAGCTTTTAGTTGTGTAGGTTTTAAGTTGTGTACCTTGCCTAATACCTTGATGTGTCTGTACAGGATTATGCCTCCCAAACACAGAAGAGGTAGAGGGCGTGGACGTGGCTGTGTAGGCAGTCATGATGAGAGTTAGCATGATTCTCCTCCTGATTTTCCTCTTATACTAGATTAGGAAGAACACTAGGCATCTCATAATGTTTTAGGGGGTATAGATCAGCAGTAGAATCTGCCAGGGATTGAGGCTGCATGTAGAGCTCTTGAGGAGGCATTAGCGCTCCTTGGTCAAGGGCAGGCCGTGGTTCAGGGTAACCCTACTGAGAGGGAAGTTCTGCCTCAACCAGAGATGCATATGAGAGATTTACTCAGGGCACGCCCACCATTGTATGATGGAGTAGGCACTCGGTTAGAGGCTAATACATGGCTCATAGACGTGGATAGATGTTTTGCGATGCATCCTTACGATATCAATACCAATGTGTGATGCACTATCATGCATTTGTAGGGATTTGCATCCACATGGTGGAGGTTGGAGGAGAAGAAGCTCCACATTGACATCAACTTTGTATCTTGGGAGATTTTCCTAGAGTGGTTCATAACTTGTTTCCTATCTGAGCACTAGCATCAGCGTTGAGGCGATGAGTTTCACGCCTTGTTTCAGTTGCCCTTATCAGTTGAGTAGTATGAGCAACGCTTCTACGAGCTCAAACAGTATGCAGGGGTAGGAGATGATGAGGGTATGTTGGTCCACCATTTTTTTAGGGGCTTAAATTCCCATCTTAGTGGAGGTGTGAGGGTTTTCGAACCCAAGACCATGGAGGTAGTGGTAGAGAAGGCACGCCTGGTAGAGGAGAATCTTCCTTTGGCACTGGGAGGCCATATGGGTGTGTAGATAGGAAACAGTTCGACAATGGGGTATAGTGCTATAGGAGGTCAGCCTCAGGGAGGTGCACCTTCCAAAACTCAGCATGGACCACTGCAAAGTGGTCAGCAGCAGCAACAATAGGTATCTCAGGGGAAACATAAAGGTTTCCAGTAGAGGCAGGGGGACAAGAATTGGAGGCGTATTAAACGCTTCAGCTTTGATTAGCTAGCTCAGATTTCTCAGTCCACCTTCAAGGGTAGTGCATAGCAGTCTAGTGCACCACCTGGAGGTAGGGGCTATGGCAGAGGTACTGAGTGTTTTGCATGCAGCTAGCAGGGTCATATAGCTATAATGTGTCCCAACAGGGGCACATTTGGGTTTTCTCAGGGACCAGTGGCATCTAAGCTAATAGTTGGAGATGCAAGGCAAGGGCATCATGTTTTCATAGTGGTTGATAACTGCAAGGCAAAGCATCAGGGTACTATTGTTGAGACATATGGTATGTTGTCAAGTAACCTAGTTACCATTTTGTTTGATTCTGGAGCGTCAGAATCCTTCATTTCTTCTTTTGTCATGACGCGATGTAGACTGGGTGTGGTAAGGCAAGTCGATAGGTGGCATGTTGAGTTAGCCTTGGGTGTGAGAGTTCCATCCCCTTCCCTTATACCAGATTGTAGATTGGAGGTTGGACCTCTTCATACTACATTGGATAGGTTCAAGTTATTCCTTTAGGTTCTTATGACATTGTCATAGGGATGGATTGGTTAGAGGCACATAGTGCGGTCATAGATTTTTGACATAAGTCAATTCAATGCATTGAGGCATCTGGCAAAGAAGTAGAGATAGTGGGCTTAGTTCAGAGGCTAATTTCCTTGAGGGTCATCTTAGCTATGTAGTTGAGGAGGTGTGTGCTTCAGGGTTGCCAGTTATTCGCTGTTACAGTGGATGATTTGGATTTAGGAGGTGGAGAAGAGAAAGTCTCTCTTGATAGTCACCCCATTCTTCAAGAGTATTCTGATGTATTTCCAAATGAGATTTCAGGGATGCCACCTCAGAGGGATATAGACTTCAAGATAGACCTTATACCTGGATCAGAACCCATTTCATGAACTCCTTATCGTATGACCACCTAGGAGCTGAAAGAGCTTCACTTGTAGCTTGAGGAGTTGTTAGAGAAGGGTTTTATTCACCCTAGTGTTTCTCCATGGGGAGCACTAGTTATCTTCGTGCAGAAGGATAGTTCACTTCGGTTATGTATTGATTACCGATAGTTGAACAAAGTGACCATCAGGAATCAATATCTACTTCCTAGGATTGATGATCTATTTGACCAGATCAAGGGTGTCACGATCTCTTCAAAGATTGATCTTAAGTTAGGATACCATCATCTTTGTATCTTCAAATCAGACATCCATAAGACAACGTTTTGAACGTGGCATGGTCACTATGAGTTCACAGTAGTACCATTTGGGTTGACAAATGCACCCTTTGTGTTCATTAGTCTGATGAATGGGGTATTTCATATGTACCTAGACAAATTTGTCCTTGTATTCCTTGATGAAATTTTGATATACTCTAGGACAGTGGAGAAGCATGAGGAACATTTGCGGTAGGTATTATAGTGCTTACGGGATAATCAGCTTTATGCTAACCTGTCAAATTATGAATTCTTCAAAACTAAGGTCCAATACCTTGGTCATGTGATCTCAGGGGAAGGTATTTCAGTGGATCCTGCAAAGATCCAAGCGATCTTAGATTGGCCTTCACCCACGAATGTGGCAAAGATACGTAGCTTTATGGGGCTAGCGGGTTATTACAAGCATTTTGTGTAGGGTTTTTCAAGAATAGGCTATCCTATCACCTCCCTTTAGTAGAAAGGGAAGAGGTTTGAGTGGTCAGAGAAGTGTGAGGTAGCATTTTAGGATCTTAAGGAGAAGCTAACCAATGCACCAATACTTGCGATACCAGATCTGAATGGGGACTTTGTAGTTTGTATAGATGCGTCCTTTGAGGGATTAGGTGCAGTGTTGATGCAGGAGGGTTGTGTCATTGCACACGAGTCATAGGAGCTCAAGGATCATGAGTTGAACTATCCCACACATGATCTTGAGTTAGCAGCAGTTGTTCATGCATTGACGAGATGGAGGCATTTCCTTCTTGGCCATAGGTTTGAGTTGCACAGTGATCACATAAGCCTTTAGTATATTTTCACGCATCCCAACCTTAATGCTAGGTAGAGGCGTTGGATGGATTTTCTCTACGAATATGACTTTGAAGTGAAGTATATCCATGGAAAGGAGAATTTCGTAGCAGATGTGCTCAATAGGAGGAGACATGAGATATCTGAGTTGACTCTTGTTGTAGATTTACGGAGTTAGATTCTTTCTGCCCTTCCAGTAGATAGTTGGTATCAAGAGGTTAGCATAGAGATTGAGGCAGGATTCAAATACATGGATTCAAGATATTCTCTGGATTCAAATGAGATATTGAGGCACATGGGAAGCCTTTACGTTCCTTCATCACGTGATCTTCGCACCTTGGTCATGACTAAAGCACATCATGCACCTTATTCAGCCCATCCAGGGGTGAAGAAGATGTATGCAGATCTGTGTCAATTGTATTTTTGGCCAGGGATGAAGAGCAATATTGCGGATTATGTGTCATGATTTCTTGAGTGTCAACGGGTGAAGGCTGAACACTAGGATCCAGCAGGGCTTTTGCAACCACATTTAGTATCAGAGTGGAAGTGGGATATTATCTCATTGGATTTCATTGTTGGTTTACCCAACTCTTTGAGATGACATGATGTGATTATGGTGACAATTGATAGGTTGACGAAGGTGGCACACTTATCATCTATTCGCTCTTCTTATACTGCATCATTCGTAGCTAGAGTGTTCATGGAGGACATAGTGAGGTTACATGGTATTTTGCATTGGATTATTTCTGATAGGGATCCAGTGTTTACCTTAGCTTTTTGGACTTCATTATAGCATGCGATAGGGACATAGTTGAACTTCAGTTCAACTTATCACCTAGAGATAGATGGACAGACCGACAGGGTCAATCAGATCCTCAAGGACATGTTACATATGTATGTAATGGACCAGCAAACATGATGGGAATATTATCTCTATTTGGTAGAGTTTGCATATAATAACGATTTCTAGAGTTCTATCGGCATGCCTCCATTCCAAGCATTGTATGGGCGACCATGTTGCACTCCCTTGAGTTGGGATCGACATGAGGATAGAGTGACTTTGGGTCCTGAGATGTTGCAGGATATGGAGCAATAGGTGGATAGGACTAGAGAGCACTTGGTGGTAATGCAGGATAGGTAGAAGAAGTATGCGAATGCGCATAGGGTGGATTGTCAGTTTTTTGTAGGTGATAGAGTCTTCTTGTGGGTGCATCCGCAAAAGAGTCCAATCCATTATGGGAAGGGCTCTAAGTTGGCACCTCGCTTTGTTGGACCCTTCGAGATACTCGAGAAGATTGGTCTAATTGCTTATCGTCTTGCTTTACCACCCATTCTCTCGCATATTCACAATGTTTATCATGTTTCAGTTCTTCAGCCGTACCATCTAGACATTTCTCATGTACTTGATTCAAATTCATTATAGGTAGAGGACGGGCAACTAAATTTGGAGCCCATAGCCATAATGGAGTGTAGAATGCTCGCTCTTCGAGGGTGAGATATTGATCAGGCTAGGGTCCAGTGGGATCCTAGGGATGACACGTCATCCACTTGGGAAGATGCAGCTAGAATGAGGGAGCTCTATCCATATGTTTTTGTAGGCTTCCAAGAGTAAGTCTGACCCTAGGGGGAGTATGTAGCACCCCTCCATTTTGGCTCTCTTGATCGTACAGTGTTCTTCTTTGTTATGTTTGTTTATGTTATACTTTGACTATGGTACTTGGTTACTATTTTATCGCAAACTGTTAAGCGATGTGAATGTTATATTTTGATATGATGGTATTTTACTCCAATGTTATCATTATGGCATGCTTGGAATTTGCTTAGCAGATATTTAATTAATGATGTTTTATGCTTTTGAGTATATTATTGATGTTAGACTTGTCAGTTAGTAATTCTATATTGGTGAAGGGGATGGGATTGTATCACTCGCTTGCGAGCGCCCTACGATTTTGAGATTTCCTCTTCACGGTGTGTTTTATAATGATGTATATATATATGCATGTTCGATATACTCTTTATTTACAAGCTGACAGGTACAAGATATCGACTCCACCTGATTTCCCAGGTTTGAATGTGTCCATTGGCCAACAATTTTTGATTGGGAGATAGTAGCTAGGTTTCCATGCCAAGTCATCACCCTAGTCATAGTGTGTTGTCGGGTTTTAGTCAGGTTAAGTTGCTTCTTTGTTATTCATCTCTCCTTGATTTATTTAATTTCAAGTTAAAAAAAAGGGTAAATAAATGGCTTTTTGTATTTAGGTTGTTTATTAGATAAATCTAGTTGTAGTGTTAGAAATGTTAATTTATTAATTAATTTAATTTAATTAATAAAATGATCTAATCTTAGATTAGATTTATTTTATGGATTACTTAAATTAATTGTGTGGAATTAAATCAAGTTATTCATTTTGGAAATTATAAAGTTAAATTCTTTTTGAATTGAAAATTTTAAAAAAAGTATTAAAGTTTTTGAAAAGAAAATTTTAAAGTTAAATTCTTTTGGAAATGAAAATTGTTAAAAGAATTTAAATTCATTTGAAATAGAAATTTTATAATAAATAATAAAGTCATGTCGAAAAGAAATATTTTTTTAGTTTTAAATTTCAAAAAAAAGCAAAATATCTCCAAATTGGATAGAGGAGCAATAACTATGGTGAATGAGATATTTTGGGGAAGGTTGACTAAATTTGGGGAAGATATTTCATTTAAAAAAAATATATTATTGTTAAAAGGAAAGGGAGTTCTTGAGGTTGTTTTATGCATTTTTGGATTTTGGGTGAGGATTTTGGAAGAGCTTTGGAAAAATATTCTTGTAAGGAAGCTCAACTTTCTTCTTCAAACTCTCCTTTAAGCTTCAACTTATAGGTTCTTCTTGTTTATTGTTTAGAAATTTGCATTTTCAATTATAAAACTTGCTTGTAAATCTTTTTGAAAACCCTGTTTAAATCTTCAAGAAATTTAGATTGTTTGTTGAAAAAAAAAAACTTGCAACCTAAATTTTCAATTTCAACAATAGAAAAATGGAAAGAAAGAAAAATGAAATTAGAAAACATCTATTGGGAGTTGAAATGTTTCATATTAAATTTGAAATTGGAACTAGGAAATTGTGTTGAGAAATTAGTTTTATTGTAAAATTTCTATAGAAAAGTTGCACAATTTGACTGTAAATGGAATTTAGGTATATATTTATAAATATGTCTGTATTTATATATATATATACAAACATATATTATAAATATATTTTGTTCATTTTGGAAATTTTTATTTTAAAAATTTTTACACAAAATTTTTTCTGGCAAATTCTGAGTAGGGGAGGGTGTTTTTATTTTTGTTATTGAAAATAAAATATAAATAAAAAATTATATTGGGTATGTGTGCGGAGGCACAACCATGGCTGCACATAGCCCACACCCCAGTGAAGGGGCGTTGTTGTGGCAGCGCTTAGGGGAGGGTGTTTTTATTTTTGTTATTGAAAATAAAATATAAATAAAAATTTATATTGGGTATGTGTAGGGAGGCGCAACCATGGCTACACATAACCCACACCCTAGTGAAGGGATGCTGCTATGGCAGCGCTCCCCACACTGTGTGTAGGGGAAGCGGTACCACAGGAACACTGGCCTCCACAGGGGAGGCTCGGTGCAGCCTATGGCTACGTCCCCTCTCCTTTGGGGGCCCACAGGTAAAAAAAAAAGCAATTCATTTTTTTATTTTAAATTTAATTTTTATTTAATTTAATTTTATATTATATATTATATAATATATATATATTATATAATATATATATATAATATAATATATATATATATTATATATTATATATTTTATATATATTATATAATATATATATATATATTATATTATATTATATATATATTATATTATATTATATATATATTATATATTTAATATTTATATATTATAATTTAAATAAATATTATATTATTATTTAAATATATATAATATATATATATATTATATATATAATAAACATATATTATATATTTTAAATAATTGGGATCTATTTTAATTAGTTGAAATATAAAATGTTTTTTTTAAGATATAAATTTAAATAATATTCAAATATTTAAATATATGGATTTTAAGATGATTATTCTATTGTCATAGATTGAAATAAAAATTGACTTTATAATAAATGACTTTATTTGAAAAGTTGACTTTTATTATTATGTGTAATTGGAGAAAATGTAATTAAATTGTTAATTAAATTCCTCAATGTCGCAAATGTAATTTTAATTACTTTTGAGTAGTTGCAAATAATGTTAATTATTCATATTTGATTACATGCAATATGTTATCTCCTTGCTTGGATTTAAGAAATTCTAAAGTAGGATAGTAATTTACCTATTGTGTCTTTTTGTTATGAAATCTCCCTCTTTCGTGATGTTGGGCAATTGGAGTTATTTGTTATGTAAGTCTTCCAGATTGGGTTTTCTTTTAATTTTGTGGGTTGTCATAATGTGTTAGTCAACCTTTGGATTGCCTTGGGTAGTGCATCTTATTGGATCTAGTGTTATACCTAGTTACCATGAACGGGGTGTGTTGACTTTATGCCATGGATAGGGAGTTATTCTCCTTAGGTCGCACTTGTATACCCTGTGGTGTGGAGCTATTCCACGTTTTTTCTTAAAGGAGTGGCTTGCAATGAGGGCTAACACACAAAGTGGTGTTAGGGTAACTATTTGTAAGTTAGTTAATTCAGTGATAACATAAATAAACTTATTAGAGGTTTAGGTTGTATCAAACACTTAATAAGATTAATTTTTCCTCACTCATGGATGCAAGGGCTTGTATAGACTTGGGATGGGACGAGAAGCCCTGGAATGGCAAGATAGTTATCTCATCTTTATGAGGATAACTGATTCTGCCATTGTTTGCATGAGGGGCCAGTTGTCATTAGAGGTTTCCAAGATATCCCGAGATGGAGGCTGAGACCTAGGAAGACTTACCAGGATATCCCATGTAACATTGTGATGACACTTCTCCTAAGTCAGTAGTATGTTTGTATTAGTGATGCAATTGATTATTTAACTTTGGAAGCATTATAACCATTGTGTTAAGTGATGTTGTAATTGTATTTAATTCAGTTCAGTTATGTGTAGCTTGTTACTAGAGGTAGATGGTCTTGTCTAGGAATCCTTGTTACTATCTCCTAGCATGGGGGGTGAGCCTTCAGGTATCACATGGTTGGGTGGAACATGCACCTTAATTCGTTGGGTCTTCTTGTTCGTGTGGATGAGATTTCTAGTTGGAGAGCCCATGGGATCCAGTTTCTTTTCATGCTTTATTCATTTCAGTTGTTATTGTAATTTATTACCCCTCATTTGTATCGAGGTGGAAGATGTAATTTGTACCCATGCTTATTGGATTTACCTCATTCGGGGAATGAGAGTTGTAATCGTATTGTAAATTATCATTATTAGAAACATGTACCGTATCTCTTATACTTTGATGTAATTTTATTGTGTATTTAATTTATTGAGTAATTTAATGTTATGGTTTCAATTCATGTTTCTTGTTTGGGGTTAAGTAAACTCAGTCTTGTAACCATAGGGGTTGTTGGCAATGGGTAGTGAACTTGCATGTTAATTGTACTTAAACAAAAAAGAAACAAAAAAAATTAGCACATTTGTGTAGTAAATTGCAACTTCCCCTAGGGTTGCATGGCGGGGCGTTACACACATGTTGAAGTCTGAATAAAATATTTTATTATTGCCACTACCTTATATTACATGTGTCTTTCTTGCATTGAATATTTGTTTATGTATGGCGAGTGGCTGCTTATTCATGCTCAATAGCTACGCTCTGTTCTTTTGCGTCATCATTGCATTTTCTTTTCCTTTTCTGGAGGCAGCCCTGAGTAGTATTATTTATCATTTAAATTTTGTCTAAATCTACCAGTTGACTCCTATAAATAAATATATTTCTCTTAGAGAAAACATAATTTTAAAAGCTATATGAAGGTTGGTTTGAAGTTAGGTGTGTGCTTTAATTTTCCATGGTGCAATTTTTCTTGAATGGCGCATCTTCAACCACTCATAGTTTATGCTATCTACTCTTAACCATCATTACTTTCCTGGTGGTGTGTAATCTCCTATCCATGGCTTACCAGTATTTGATTCCTTGTTAAAACATCATATATAGTGGTTAGTATTTATGACGTATGAATTGTCATTTAGGGTTACGGTAAGATGTGGACTTATATGGATAAAGATAGATATTAAAGTTTAAGTTTTGTAATTTGATTCTTTTTAGACTTGAATAATATAAATAATACTAATATCACTATAGATATATTTATTTACATAATATAATGTATAGTTTTTAAATAGTTGATTTATGGATGTAAAAGATTTATGTCATTCTTGCTGAATAATTATAATAGATGTATTTTGTTTAAATTATAAAAAAATTAATGTTGACAATAGATTGTCTTTTATGAAATTTTAAGTCATGAAGATTGAATGACTGTATTTGATGGGTAATTTACATGTTATAATTTTATAATGTACATATAATTATAGAGTTATGCTTTATTTTTCGAGAGGCTAGAAAATGAATTCGTGATGTAAATGTTTGATGCACGAACATTGTTGTTTTTATACCTTGATCTTTTTGGGACTTAGTCGTACATGATATTACTTAATATCTTGATGGTACATTTGAAATGTTTATTAAATTGTATCATGGTTGAGATATTTTCTTTTGTGGTTTCGTTCACTATGTATTATGGTTGCCTTTGTCTCTTGATGTTAAGTCATGTTATAGAAAGAGTGGCTTGCGAGTAGGGGCCAAAACCCTAAATGGTTGTCAGGGTAACCTATCGTAGGTTTTGTAATCCAGTGGAAATCTAACTAATGTACTAGGGGTTGGGTAGAATTAAACAATAACTCAGATAAAATTATGCCTCACCTACTTTCTTAATGCTCATTTAGATTAAGGATAGGCTGAGAAGGCCTGGAATGGCTAGTTACCTATCTTGTCCTCTTGAAAGATAGAACGACTCCACATTAGTTTGCATAGGGGCCAAGAATCAGTAGAGACTGCTAGGGTAATTCTTGGAGAGGGCCGGTAGTCTAGGAAGATTCATCAAGTTAACCTATCCCAACAGTGTGATGATACTCTTTGTCTATTACATGAATGTTATCCTTTGTATTGAGTTATCCCTAGCTGTGTTTTGTCACTAGGAGTTCATTTGTTATGTTTTGATATTGTTATGTCATTATGTGAATGTAAGGCATGTAAATGTATTGTTTTGTCTTCTTGTTTTTTGGACCTATCAAAGTGGACCTTCGAGTTTCACGTGGTTGGGTGGAAACTATGCTATACCTTTATTTGATACTTTTGCAGATGGTATTATACTTGTAGCAGTTTCCAGTTACTTCATTGTTCATGATAGTGGATGCATAATGTATTCGTGGACATAGATGTTAGTTGTGATGTGATCATTATCCTCTTTGTATATTTACCTCTTGTATATGAGTGTACTCATTGTATCATCAATATGATGTATTGAGATTTATTGAAATCTCACATGATGTAATCTAGACTTATGGTAATCCGATTGTATAAAGTTTTGAAAATTGGATCATCCATGGCTTTAAATTTATACTTATATTTTATGATAATGTGTTGATTTTATTTATAATGTTTATGTAACATCATCTTGGAATCCTTAAGGCAATTATGTAATTAAATATCTTTTAAAAGAAATTTTTTGTTCAGTTAGTTTGTTCTTTACGCTTTGTTTTAATGGAAACCAAGGCGGGGCCTTACAATTGTTGAGGCTTCTCATTTGGGGTTTTAAGGAGATCATACTTGACACTACATAGCACTTTTAAGGTGTTGGTAGAAGGACATGTTATGTTTTACAAGTTTTCACTCTTCATTCTACAGTTCCTTCCTAAAGGTTCATGTTCATATGATTTGGGAGGATAGTGGTGACACATTGTGAGAGATTATGCAACTATTGGTGTTGCATGTGTAGATCATTGTTACTTCATTATTTGATTATTTATCACACCTTGGTATAATTTTGTTTGGTAGAACTGATATGCTACGATATTACCTATGCAGTGGGAGTTCCCGGATATGTATGTTCTTCATTGATGAGTTTGATATAGGGAGCTTGTTATTGCATTTTATGGGTTGCATATGTTGTTGGCATAAGTTTAATGATGGTATTGATACCTATGAGGTATGTATAATTGGATGTATTAGCATGTGTTTTGGATGCTATTTACGATCATGTGGGTTTTAACACTTGAAAACAACATTTTTGGAGCCTTTATTATCACTTGGATATGATGCTTGTGTTCTTATATTGATGCCCCTTCACCTTGGAATATTCCTTTTCTTCCATAGGTGGCACATTGGAGGATGAGAGGAGTTCTTTCTTCAGATGGTGGTCAATTTTTTCTTATTGCAAGTATCTTGATGGAGCGCGAGAGCATGTTGAAGATTCATGTGGTTTTATGTCTAGCTATGATGATGTGTTTCATTGATTGATCCCTATTCAATGTGTAAAATAAGTGTGAGAATGTTGGGATATGGTATTGTACACCATTGCATAAAATTCCATATTATAATGTTGTAATTAAATAATTATTTAGTTGTGATGCACCTAGGTGTTATGGTTAATCACACTAGGTAATTATTTGGGGACCACTTTATGTTTTGTATTGTAAAATTTTATTACTATTTAATGTGTGGGAAACATGGGATGATAATTTAAAATTGGGGAAATATTTAAAAAGTGAAAACTTAGTACCCAATATTAAATAAGATATTAGTGGTTTTGTGTTCACATGGTTAAATATCTTACCACTTGGTTTTATTTGTGTGAACTTGAATCTATAAAAGAAAGCACATGTTTAGTGGTTAAGGTTGGCTTGGTGAATGGGCTATCATTATTGAGTCTTTTTTAGGAGTGCATATGTGAAGCAAGGTATGGGATGTATGGATTCATGCTTGGACACATGAGGATGCATTGGAGAGGCTTGATGCTTCAGAGGTATTCATTATAACTCTTGTATTGTTTCATTGTTGAATAATATGGATTCTTTTGGAGGTTGGATTTTTTCCATCTCGAAGGTTTTCCTAGGGCATATCTTATGCTATCTTGTGGCTTTTATATTTGATCTATGCATTATGGTTACTTGTATACATGTTTATCTCTCATGGGGTTATGTAGGAAATGTATTAAGATTATGGATTGAATGCATTATTTCCTAATGAAAGGTGGAAAATTGTTTGCTTCTTCTAGGGTTTAGGACCTAGAAGGACAATCTTCACTAACTTTCACTCAAGAACAAACCATTGAGATCTCAATGCAAAGGAGAAAGAGATCTTGCAAGAGGGATTTCCTAGGGTTCAATAGAAACTAATAAGCAATTCACCACCAAGTAAGAATTTGGAAAGATAAATGAAATGAAAGATGCAATGTACTAAACCCTAATTCAATGCAATGACCTACAAAATGACCTAGAAATGCAAATGAAACAAAACAAAAACCTACAAAAAGGAGTATGTGCACCTGAGAATCTGGAAATGATTGGAAGGAGCTCATAAACACTGGAAAATTTGATTTTAATGTTGACTAGGACTCATTCACCAAGTTGGGTGAATCAATCCAAAAAACATATTTTCTCAAAGAGGGTCATAATGTAGACATTGAAATTGTCCCAAGCCTACAACAATATTTTTTGACTAATTCTTTGTCTAACCCTAATTCTATCTAGACCCTAATATTTGTCTTCTTCACATGCTCATAATTAAATAATTCTTATTATTTAATTGAACTAATTTCTTCCATTTCATCATTTCTCTAATTAATTAATTATTTATTTCCTAACCATCTAACACCATCTTTGATTAAATAAACATTTTAGTTTATTTAATCTTGCTAACCTAATGTTCTTCTATAATTAATCAAATTTTTCAATTTAATTAATTATT
The DNA here is from genome assembly GCA_007258455.2 of Sequoia sempervirens. Lineage (NCBI taxonomy): Eukaryota > Viridiplantae > Streptophyta > Pinopsida > Cupressales > Cupressaceae > Sequoia > Sequoia sempervirens. The sequence continues at coordinate 133,026,496 of VDFB02047230.1, forward strand.
CATGTGAAATTGAAAAAAAAGAAATTTTCATTTATTTTATTTTTCAAAAATCACTCATTTTAACTCTTACAATTCTCCATTAATTTTGAAATCTAACTTTTCCATCACCATGAATTTCAAAATATGATCTCTTATGCTTCAATTAATTTCTCCAATTTTCTTCCACCCATTGATTTTGCTTCCTCTTCCACTAATTTCTCCAATCAATTCCCCCTAATTTTGACTTCGAAAATGAGCAAGGTTCTCACAGATATTTTCTCATTCAATCTTAACCATGATTCATTTTCTACTCAATCTTGATCGTTCATTTCACCATCTCTTCATCTATAAATTCATCCTTCAACCTCTTTATTGGCTAATCATCATCTTTGAGTATTTTTTACTATTATCATCTCGATCCTATTGATTTGTGCACTTAAAATAGAGAGCAACACTTTAAATATTATCAAGCAAACAAGAGAAGAACAATAGAGGTTAACCAATCATGACATGAAGGTATAACTATCTTTTTTTATTTTTTTCAATATTTTATGTCATTTGTGCACTCTATTGTTTGATTTGGGATTTATAGCTTACTTCTAATAGTTGGTGGTTTTTGTGCATGATTTAAGCTTATTGATCTAATTTCCCAGTCGAAAAGGAGCTTTCTAAATGAATCCAAACCTCTAGACGAAGGGTTGATTCCTACTCTAAAATAGGTGGAATAGTTTTGATTCAACTCAATATTGATAACAATTAAAACCCTAATCCTACATACTAATGTTTACAACGAGAAAAAGGAGAAGGAATACATAATTGGAAAAATTAATTCACCAAGATTTAGAATGGTTTCTTCCTACTCATAATAACATAGAAACTCAATAAGAATTACCAAAAATACCCACATAGTTCTCTATTATATTAGTTCCTAGAGGTGAGTGAGGAGGTTGAATTTTTACAAACACTAAAAGGGAAAACTAAATCAACAATTAGCCTTACAGACCTAGTTAACACAATACACAAACATAGGAAATGGAAAATAACCTTTCATTCTCAAAGGTAAGGAGATTTTACACAAAGTAAATAAACTAAAAAGAGGTGGAAATGGTAGTTTTTATTTACAAAGTCATGACCCTATTCATAGTTACAAAAAAATGTAAAAATTATAAGTATTATGACAAATAAATAAGAAAAATAACCCTTTTAAAATAAACACATTTAAAATTTGATTTTATCCCTTAGAATGATGTAGGAGAGAGAAATAGGATGTGGAAGTGAGGGAAATATTATTCGTATTCCTACAAGAAACCTGACACATTTGCATATACTAACTTGATGTTGAAGGTGTAGAAGACATTCCAAACCTATGCCATACTTTTGCATTCATGATTCTAAGGAAGAAGTGTGAAAAACCCTCACAAAATTTGCTAAAAAATATGACCAAAGAAGGCCGCCTAGAAAAAGGAATATATACAACATGGCACCACCTTTCCCAAAAAAATCATGCTTAGGATGCATTAAAAACCTTTGAAGAACCCTTGCAATGCAATACTTGGGAAGCTGTAGGGTCATTAGGCATTGAATGATCTCACATACAAAGGTCAGTGTAGAAATAATATATTGTGTCAATTGGTCATTTATGCTTTCCTTTGCCACCTATTTCTCCTTTGTCTCACTTTCATCTAGTATTTCTCTTTCTTGGGCTTGGCCTCTTGTTTTTCCTTTACTCCTTTAATTTCCTTTGGTTGTGTTCCCTAGGTGCCTTCTAATTTTCATCCTTGTTGGAAGTTGCGGAGGCATTAGGAACCTATCAAGGTTCCAAAGGTTATTAAAACCTTTAAGTCCTTTGATAACTCTTAAATTATTTCCTTATTTTTTCTTTTACTTGTTGGGATTTGGTGAGGAATCTTCTTCATTCTTCCTTAGTTTCCTATGCACCCCTCTACGATACCTTAGATTGAATTTTTGGAGCTTGGTTAAAAAATAGGAACCATAAGAGGTTCTTATGGTTCTTGGAAGCAAGGAAAACCTCAATGCTTTTTATATCTGTAATTATCTTTTTCTCCTTTTTTCCTTCATCATATCTATCCCAATTTGAAATGACCTTCTTTTATTTGTGTTAGAGGTTGGAGGTTTAACCAGAACTAGAAGCCTACTAAGGGTTACTATCATTCCAAGAACCATAATAAATCTTGACCTTGCCATAGTTTTATTCCTTGTTTCTATCCTCCTTTAGTTCCTTCATCAACTTATTCTTCTTCGTTGGGGTTAGAAGCTTACTAGGAACCAATAATTTCATTGGAGGCTCCCATAGTTTTCAGATCCATATATAAATATCTATTATATCTTCTAATTTTACCTTAGTTTCTTTTCTCTGCTTTTTCCTTAGGTTCTCCCTCCTTTTATCTTTTACTTACCTTTGTATCCTTTTTTTATGGGTTCACCTAGAACCAAGAACCATAAGGGTTTCCAATAGTTCTAGGAACCATCAAAATCATTGACAATCCCTTTGCACTTCAATCTTACTTTCTTTAGCCCTAGGTTTCCTTCTATGTTCTTTTTATTTCTTGTGGGTGGGGTAGGAAGTAGGAACTTTGTTAGAGGTTCCCATGGTTTTGAGAACCATAAGAAGATCCTACAAACACTTAATTTTTTTCCTTATTCTACTTGGAATTGCATTTTATTTTTGGGTCTAAGCCTTTACTTCTACACTTTTGTGGCCTTTATACTTGGTTCACCTCATTGGAGATCCAACTGAAACCAAGAATCATAAAATATTCCTAAGGTTCTAGGAACCATTGGAACTATTGACACTTCACTTGTCTTTCTTTTTCTTTTTTTTCCTTCAATTATTCTTGGGTGTACACTTGAAACTTGGGACCATCGAAGTTTCCTACAGTTTTGAAAACCACCAGAATTGTTGACACCTTATTTGTGTTGTCCTTCTAATTTCATCTTGTGCTCCCTATGATTGAAGGTCACCTGAGAACCAAGAAGCATCATAAGTTCCCAAAGTTCTCAAAATTTAAATAATTCTCAATAATTCTTGAAAATGGCTAAGTCATGAGAACTTTATAGATTAGAGGAAGAGTAGGAACAAGGAACCTGTCAGAGGTTCTTGCAATTCTTGGAACCTAGTAGAAGGCTAACAAGGTTCTTATAACTAGTCAAATCTTCAACTAGATATACCTTGGCCAATTACAACCCAATTTTCTCCAAATTTGAATTGAGGATACCCATTTGGGTGCTCTATAGGATGAAAGACTAAGAAAACCTTCACACTTGGCTGATTTTATTTTTTTCAATTTAGGTAATTACCTAAGGACAAGGAAAGGGAAACCATAGTCTATAATAAGCTCTTTGATCAATTATCATCAATGGGGAATGTAAGAGGGGAATAAAGTGTCAAAATTTTGGTGACCTTAATGAGATCTTTTATTACTAAACATTAAGAATCAGTGGCCTTAAGCAACTGTTAGGTATATAGAAATCATTAGAAATAACAACTATAACAAGTTTCCCTCAAAACACTACAATACAAGGAACAAATTGTGTAGAAAGAACTTGGAGGAAAAAAAAATGAACTAGATTAGGCATCCCATTAAAGATAAATTATAATGTGCAACAATACTTCTTAGAAAAATAGTGACAAGCAAACTAACTTACAATTTTACTTAAAAAACAAGCCTTGAGGTGTATCTCATTTACTGGGATAAGGAGTATCTCACCATGCATTTTGGAGAGTTGAAATGCATTAGCCTACTTCTAGATAGTGATGATATATGGACCACTCCAAATGGATTCAAACTTGGCATGTCTCCCGGTGTTTTCCCTATCATACTTCCATTTCAAAACCAAATCCCCCTCTTGGAACTCTCTACTAGTTTTCTTCTATCAAATGTCTTCTTCACTTGTGCTTGATGAAATTCAAGTGTTTGCATTTCTTGGTATCTTACCTCCTCCAACTCCATTAACTCAACTAACCTCATGGTCACAACATTATTTTCTAGCATCTCTAACTTTTGGGAAAGCTCAAGAGAAGGAAATTCAAGTGGCATGGAAGTTTTTCTTCTCTACCATACACCAACATGAAAGGATAATTTCCAAAAACCCTCTTTGGCATGATTTTATTAGCCCGAATGGTTATCTTTAGCTTAGTGTGCTAGACCCTTTGGTTTTCTTATATTATCCTTTTGATGATATGAATGGGGTTCTTGTTGGCAGACTCAAGCAAACCATTACCTTGAGGGTAATAGTTTGAATAAATATTTGAATAAACTCCATGTTTGACAACCCAATCATTGATTTGTGTACCTATAAAATTTTTAGCATTATCAAAAATAACCATGAATGGAACACCAAACCTTGTTACTAACCCATCAAGGAAGTCTAAAATGAAAGATTCAATTGCATCCTTTAAGGAAACTACCTTTTTCCATTTGGTGAAATAATTTGTAGCTATTAAAAACTCACTTATGACCAATGTTGAATGGTGGATTTATCATCCCAATAAAGTCCATACCCCACTATGCAAATGGTTGGTCCATTTAGATATGTGAATATGAAGAGAAACAATGTTTTGTTTGTCTACAAAGTAGGAACATTCCCTACAACTTCTTTCCCATTTGTGAGAACCTCTAAATATATTGGTCCAATAATAACCAACCCTCATAATCTTCACAACAATCATTTTTGGTGAATAATGACCCCCTAAAAGGTCATTATGTCCAGAATTAGAAGCACTTTATTAGTACAATTATGACCAATACATCTTAAAATAACTTAATATATTTTTTGAATAAGGTACCATCAACAAGAACATAGACATAGATTACAAACTGAAATATCATCTTTTGGATGAGCTCAAAACTTGTGGGTACTCACTTGTTTGTAGAAAAGCAGTTCCATATCTTGATACTAGCTGTTTTGGATGTATTTTGACTCAAATATGTGTAGAATACCTCACAATTCAACAATCTATCTATAACTAGATTTACTTAAATTTCTTCTACCAAAAACTTAGTATTCAATGATATACTCTTCTTCATTCTTCTTATTTAAGACTCAAAACTAAGATCTAATACCACTTGATGTAGTCATGGATAGAGGATCCAACTAAGGATTATCCAATTGTGCATTCTAACTAAAATTGCTCCTAATTTCATCCAATGGAATTCAAATACAAAATCATTATGTATAACAAAAATTTATTGATTCATCATCTAAAATGATATCGATATGCTACTGTTGTGTCTCACAATAAGATTTATGCTTTATCCTTTCATTTATAACCATAAACAAGAATAAATAAGTGTCTATATTCTAAAACACTATGATATTGACTAAATTTTTTATTTTATTCTCTCTAATCTTTTGGCTAAATTCTTATTCTTCTTTTTGTTTATACTTATATAGATAGTCATGATATAGTATCTTTATGTTGATCAAATACTAGTAAATTGCACTATGCTTATAAAATAAGTATCATGGATTCGATATTAAATAATTTCACTTGATATTTTTCCTTGAACTTAGATAGGATTTTACTTGCTATAATTTAAAGCATGTAGAATAAAATATTATTTCTATTGGGATTAGATGTGTCATTTACCTTGAAAGACCTAATGTTTAAATTATTCAATTATTTATTAATATAATATTTTATGTGCCCTCATGGGAAATGGTTCGCCCTATTTTGGTTATAAGCTATGAAATGTTTGTAATATTTAAAGGAAATATTATTAATGCCTTACTCATCCATCATATTTTTGTGGGTCATGATAATTCTAACTATCATATTTTTATACCTTTTTTGGGCCCATGGTAATGCCTTCTGATGGTTTTATATGCCTCCTCAGGCCTATATATTTTGGGCGTAAGATGGAGGAATAATGGAATATATTTTGTAGGGTTACACTATCAAATTTCCTCTAGAGGAGAAATATTTTTATCTCCATATTAAGGCTCTAAGATTGATATTTCATTGTGACTATTTATTGATGATAATATTGTTTTAGTACTTTGTGTTGGTGCAAATGGGGTGTTTTATCTAAATGGGTCATCACCTAGGTCCTATTCACACTAGTTACTTAAGTTTACCTAGGGAAAACATAGGATACTTATCACTTTATGTCTCAAGTCATATGATTAAGACACATATCATGATATTAAGCACTACTATGTATCACCTTATTCTATATAACAATTTTTTTTCCTTTGTAATCTATCATTATTCACTCATATTTGATCTCTCTCGTGATTGGATTGATGCTCCTATATCTTGGATGGATACATACTCAACCAAACCTTGCATGGTATATAGGAATTTTATACCAAATCTTATACTTTGGAGGTTGGAGTTTTCCCAAATGGGTTTTCCCATGGTATATTAGTGTCTCTTCTCTTCAATCTATAATTTTATTCTTCTTCTCTCCTTATTGTTTTCTATGTTTTGATTTACATTCTATTATGCTATTAAATATTTTTAGATTTCATATCTCACATACCTCTCCTTAAAGGATTAATGTAGGAAATATTTGTCTCAAATTTTTATTTTATGTGTACAGGGTTTTCACATTTGTATTAGCCCTTTGTTTAGTAAAACTATAATATTGGAGGTGAATAAATATTATTTTACTAATGTTTGGTATCAAATTCAAGGTGGTATGTATTTTGATTGTGCATGCATGTGATCGGATTTTCTTGCATGTGATTTTAATGTGGTTTTCATGTACTTACAAATTATAACATGTGGGTTGCATGTGTTTACATATTGTTGCATGTGATGAATCCATGGCGATTTTGGTATTCCTACTTTTTTTATTTTTTATACCAACAAGCTTGTGAGAATATATAGGAGGGAATTGACTAATTATTAATCCATGTATTAGTTGGATTATTACAATTGGTTTTGGTTTTCACTTGACAAAGTATGGTAGGTTCTTGTATAATGGAAAAGGTGGATCATTATGAATATGGTCATGTGGTTATATGTTGTAAGGTTTTGATTGAAAGCTCTTATTTGATAGTATAGAACTACCATTTGGCTTAATATTTTTATTTTTTCATCCTTTGGTCATGTTTAATATAGTGCTTATGTTAGTTGTTTAGTTTGGGTTCTTTGGTCATACATAAGAGAATTGGTTTTCTTGACTATGGTTTGGTGTGCTTATATTATCTTATTAGTTTTAACCCCTTTGTTAGAAATTACATGTTGATTAGTCCCTAAATGCATTTACTTTATGGAGTTGGTTTGTTGGTGACCTACAAGTTCTTGGAAGAATAATGCAATCAATGCTAGGGGTTATTATCAAACTATCCAAACTTGTAGCCTAAACCTACTCACAATAAACAAATTCAATAACATGCATGATTATTTCTTATAAATTTAGTACAATATAATAAAAATATTATCAAATTGCTACAACAAGGATTTCATGTAGGTTACACAATGAACATCGCTTCCTATACATGACCTTTTTCCTTCATGGCCTTCCTCTATGTCGCATCATGGGAGAAATTCCCCACTTCCAACATACCTCTCCACTAAAAACTCTCTCTCCCTCACCTAAATCCCTAAAATATTGCAAAAAATCCTTTATAATCTAAGATCTCAGGAAGTTCAAATGTTCCAAATTCAGGTGATTAAAACAACTAAAATGATTCACATAGTAGAAATCCAATTCAAATTGGAAATTATATAATGCCTAGTTCAATTTCAGGTTACCATAATAGTTGGTTCAATTAGAAAAATCTATATTTTTGGTTTGCTATTAGATTCCCACAAATAGCTGATTAGTTATAAAATTTTTCATATTTGGTTCACTAGAAAAATCACATGAATTTGTACAAGTCTAGTTCAACTGATAAATCCAACACTGCATACAATGTATATATCATCATTATGTCACCTTGTAGAAGTCTAGCTAACTTCACTATTACATCCTCATTGTCCTTTTTTCAAACTTTCATTTCCTTACTAAACTAAACCTTTTGTGCACTCATTTTGTTCAATAGCATTTGACTACAATTTATATGATGATGACATCATCATCACACCATGCTTACATCAATCTAATTTCATCAAGTCAAAACTGTTCATCTAAACTAGCTCTTTAAATTGAAGAAGTCTAGTTCACCTAAATTTGTACCCACAAATTCTACTATCCATGAATTTTCTACAAATGCAAAAAAATGACTTGGAACCAATCACAATAATATGATCTATTTCAACATCAATTTATTATAAGTCTAGTTACACAAAAAATGTAGGATTTGAGAAATAAAAATCCATAGAACCCAAAGAAACCTACATGCAAGAAACCTATCACAGAGAAAGAGAGAGAACAAAACAAGGGTTTTGGCTTTGACAAAGTGAAAAAGATTTATTATCAGAGAAAAAATGAATCAAGAAGAAGATACAATACAATAGATCAATCCTTATAAAGGAGATCAACACCGAAAGGAAAACCTAACCCTAAGGTGAGTGCATTTAATAATTAAATATTAATTATTAAATGACTAATATATGCATAAAGTGAAATCTTAAGAGGAGAGAAAAATTAATTAATTACTTTACTCTAACACCACCCCTTAAGATGAGCTACAATGCAGCTACAAATAATGCAGAAGAAAGCAGAGGAACTACAATGTGACAAAGGGTCCCGGTAACATGGCTTGATCAGGTACCCGAATACAAGAAAATCTCTATAAAGCGGAGTAAAGGAGAAAACCCAGTGGGAAGAAACTCCTCTCCAAAAAGAGATAAGGAATCATGCTGAAAAAGAAAACATGAAGGAAGGAAGGCCTCACTGAGACCCCCCAAGGACAACTTCCTTCACCCCAAGCATGGAGCGCAACTGAAGATAGCGCGGAGATGCCAAAGGTTTAGTGGAGATGTCTGCAACCTGCTCCTCTGTAGGAATGTACTCCAAGATGAGAGAACCATCCTGAATTAACTGCCTGATGAAGTGCATGTGGATTTCAATGTGCTTTTTCCGTTGATGCTCCACTGGGTTGCGAGAAATGTGAATGGCACTCTGATTATCACACCAAAGAATAGTGGGACAATCTGGAGGAAACCCAAACTCTGTCATCAACTACCGAAGCCATAAAACCTCCTGACTGGCTAACACTACTGCACGGTACTCAGCCTCTGTAGATGATGATGCAATAGCAGACTGCTTCTTGCAAGACCATGTGATAGGACCAGAACCAAGGAAAAAAACAAAGCCAAAAGTAGACTTCCGATCATTGACATCACTAGCCCAATCGGAGTCAGTGAAACCAATGATGTGAGAGGATCCTGAAGTGTAGTGAATGCCATAATGAGTGGTGCCCCGAATGTACCTCAGAATATGTTTGGCTGCTTGCCAATGGATCTCAAGAGGATCATGGGAGAACCGAGAGACAAGGCAAACTACAAAGGAAAGATCGGGACGAGAATGTGTCAAGTACAACAAACTACCAACCAACTGCCTGTATAAAGTGGGGTCTACTGAAGGAGTAGAGCAAGTGGAAGACAAAACAACACTTAATTGAAATGGAGTAGGGGCAGACTTGCAATCAAGCATTCCGAATCGTTGAAGCATATCAAGAGCATACTTCTCCTGAAATATGGAAATCCCATCCGAAGACTGAATAACCTGAAGACCCAGAAAGAAGTGCAAGAGACCAAGATCTATCATCTCAAATTGCTCCATCAAAGCTCTCTGAACACTCTGAATCATGGAGGACGAGCTACCTGTAAGGATGAGATCATCTACATATAGCACAAGAATCAAAAGATCACCCTTCTGACGCTAAATATACACTATGTGATCAGAATGACAGCGTGTGAAGTGAGAGGAAAGCAAGAAAGAGTCCATCTTCTCATACCAAGCCTGAGGGGCTTGTTTGAGACCATACAATGAACGTCGAAGTTTGCAAACCAAAGAAGTGTCCTGCACAAATCCTTGAGGCTGCTCCATATAGATCTCCTCATGTAGGTCTCCATGCAAGAAGGCACTCTTCACATCCATTTGAAACACTGTCCATCCCTGTGAAGCTGCAAGTGAAAGTACTAGGCATATAGAATTCATCTTGGTGATAGGAGCGAAGGTCTCAGAGTAGTCAATACCCTCTACCTGAGAAAACCCCTTTGCAACAAGACGTGCCTTATACTTATCAATAGAACCATTTGCAGCATACTTGGTACGATACACCCACTTGCACCGAACCAACTTTCTTCCCTTAGGAAGAGGACAAAGATCCCAAGTATGATTCTTCATCAAAGAAGAATACTCCTCATCCATAGCCCTATCCCACTCAAGGTGACCTATCGCCTCTGAAAACTTTTGAGGATCATCCGAAATGGCATGACTCAAAATACTAGAACCAGATGTCTGAGCACGGGTACAATGAGTATCTGAAGGATCACCTACCAAAGAACCAGCTGCATCAATAGTGACACGGGCCCACCTAGGCAAAGATGGAGTAACTGGTGGTGGTGGAGATGGTGGATCCTCATCTACATCATCCTCAAGAGATAAGTAATCCTCAAGAGATGAAGAGGAAGGAGTAGGCAATGAGGGAGAAGCTGGTGATGGAGAATCCATCTGAGGATAGCGCTCATCAAACTGGACATCCCGCCGAAACAAGACCTCTTTGAAATCAGGATCAAACAACCTGTATGCCTTAACATCCTCACAGTAGCCAAAAAATATGAGTGGTCAGCTCTTCCTCTCCATGGCTTTCCATTGAGCATCAGGAATAAATGCCCAAGCCTCACTACCAAAAACTCAGAATGTAGAAACATCAGGCTTGACATGGGTCCAAGCCTCCTTAGGAGTCATATGTCATAATGCCTTATGAGGAATCCGATTCTGAATATAATTGGCACAATTGACTGCCTCAGCCCAAAATGAAGAACTCATAGCTCGAGACGGTATCATACAATTTTCCATCTCCCATAAGGTTCTGTTCTTTCTCTCAGCAACACCATTCTGTTGAGGGGTGTAAGGAACTGTAAACTAATGCTATAAACCATGCTTAGTGCAAAAATATCTGAAAGCCTGATTAGCATACTTCCCCCCATTATCTGTGCGTATCCTCCTGATAGAAAGTCCAGATTGCTTCTCCACAAATGTCTTAAAAGTCCTGAATGAGTCAAAGACATCAGACTTGTACTTAAGAAAGTACACCCATGTATGTCTGGAGAAGTCATCAATAAAAGTGAGCACATAACGGGCCCCTAAAAATGAAGGAGTCGGAAAGGACATAAGATCACTGTGTACCAACTCTAGGGCTTCCCTATCACGAGTGGCTCGACCCTTAGGAAAAGGATCTTGATGATGTTTGCCAAGGACACAACCACGACATACACCATCAGTACAAGAAATATGTGGAAGCCCAATCACAAGTGCCTATGTACTCATCTGCTGTAGATATCTGTAATTGACATGGCCAAAACACTCATGCCAAAGCCTACTCACTGAATCTGCATGTGCTATAAGAGAGGAACCAACAGTTTCTGAACTCTCAAAGCCATCAAATATGTATAAGCGAGATGCAGAATCCACACTCCTAGTAGCCACAACCAAGTCAAGATCATGAAGATCTCGAATAACCACATCATGTGGTGAGAACTCAACTGTTTTACCAGAGCCAGAGTGGCAAATCTGATAAACGGATAGAAGGTTTGTCAAAATATCAGGAACCAAAAGTACATCCTATAGACAACCACCATCCAATGAAATAGTACCAGAACCCTGAATTGAAAGTTGTGTTGAGTCACCAACTGCAATATGTCTAGTGCCTGTAGGGGCAAGAGCAGTGACCAAATCCTCTGTGTGTGTCATATGGTGAGAGGCACTAGAATCTAGAATCCAAGTGGATTCTGAGGACAATGCTCGTGCAAAAAGAGCATGACCTTTCCCTATGGGATATGAAGGAGGCTGAGGTGCACTAATATTATGCTACTGCATGGCTTCCTCCAAAGCCTCTAAACATTTCCAACACCTGGAAATTGGATGTCCTTCCTTGCCACAAAAACTGCAAGGATCACCAGATTTCTTCTTAGTCTTGGAGGAAGTCTCACCAGACTTCAAAGATTTTCCCTGTTTAGAATTGGACTGTGGTTTTGAATCAAACTTAGGTGGTGGCTTGGAGGGATTCTCACTAGCCCTTGAATCTTTCTTAGGCTTCAGTTTTTGCTTTTGTTTTCCTTTTGAGGACTGGGCTACCAATGCTTGGTTCTATGAACCTGAAAGTGAATCCAACTGCTTAAGCTTAGCTTGCTCACGAGTCAGATGATCACAAAAGACCTCAAAAGAAGGCATGACATGGCGAGCACCCAAGGCATCCATGGTAGAATTGAAGGTCGAAGAGAAGATCTGAAATGGACCCTGAAGCTTGGAGAGGATCAGGAAAATGCACTTTGTATCATTCTTAGTCTTACCACAACCCTACAAGATAGATCTTTGCTGTTTGAACTTCATCAGAAAGTCCTCAATAGAGGGAAATGAATCAGGTACCAAGGAAGTTAACTCTGCGTCAAGCTGCAAAGCTCTGAACTTGTTGACAGTACCAAAAAGTCCATCAAACTTGGTCCAAATGGCTCGAGGAGTGAGACAACCCTCAAGATGAAACAGGAGACTATCAGAAATGTGTAAAGCCATAAATCCCATAGCCTGATCCATATTGTTCCTGTGCTGCATAACCTCAAAGGCACATGTCAACTAAGGCTGAACCTCATCCAAACAGGACCATAACCCTCGAAACTGGAGAAGAGTCATCATGCGGCCCTTCCAAGTGTGGTAATTATGTGGTGTGAGAGGTTCAATAGGTCTGTCGGCCATCCTGTGAATTGTGCCTCAACTGCTCTAAATTTTTTTTAATTATTATTAAGTGGTCTTTCAAAACTAGACAGAAGATGCAGAAGGGGTTTGTTTTTTTTGTTTTGGTGTTTGAAGATTCTAGTTTTCTGATGTAAATAACAGAAAGCAAGAAATAAAAACACACCCCCACAATGCAAAATCCAATCCCCAGTACAATACTGAAAGCCAGAAAGCAATAAAGAGTAGTAAATAGTTGAGACAAATTTTTGAATACCTAAAAAATTTACTAATGAAATAAGCTGCAGATCTGGAAAGAGCACAGAACCACCTTTCCGATGCCTATTTTCTTTCGAAAAACGGAGCAAAAACGAGCAAGTTATGCCCCTCAGAGTGAAAAAAAATCATCGGACTTTGACTGCGAAAAAATGCAATCAAACTGGAAAAATCTGAAAAAAGTCCTACACCATTAGAATGGGCTTGGACCCAACTTTCCAATGCCTATTCATTTTCAAAAAACGGAGATCGAACGCCCGATTTATGCCCGATTTTCTGAAAGAGGTAAAACAAAGAAATAAATAGGGGCCCTGGTGGCGCCGCTCGGACCGGCGGCGAGCGGGTGGCGTGCTGGTGGATGGTGGAGCTCGAGTGGTGCTCTACCTGCACATGAGCAGAGTGCTGGCTATGGCGGTCGATGGGTGGAGAGCCGGTGGCGGCTGGGCGGCCCGCCGGCTAAGGTGGCGGCTCGACAGCTGAGCACGGTGGTCGCCTCCTCTGCGGGTGGGCGCTTGGCGGCTGGCCGGTGGCACTCGCCATTTGAACAGGCAGCGCTTAAAAATAAAAATAAAAAAAACATTGTTTTTTAAAAAAAAATTCAAATTTTTTTTAATTTGTCTCGCCTCGAACTACGTGCCCTAGGGCCGTACGGCCTTGGGGCAAATTTTTTTGCCTTATGGAGCAACTATGTCTGAATCAGACGTATATTATATGAAAATAGGGGTTTTTAGATGCTGCGAGCTCAACGGTGAGGTCCGTTTGGGCTTAAAGTGCACCGAAAAAAAGTACCCCCTATTCCAAAATAAAACACAGAAGACAAACACATATCTGATGCAACCAAAACTTGGATCTCAAAATCTTTCAAAAGACTAAACAAGTTGCAGTAGATTTGGCTCTGATACCATGTAGGATTTGAGAAATACAAATCCACATAACCCAAAGAAACCTGCATGCAAGAAACCTGTCACAGAGAAAGAGAGAGAACAAAACAAGGGTTTTGGCTCTGACAAAGTGAAAAAGATTTATTATCAGAGAAAAAATGAATCAAGAAGAAGATACAATACAATAGATCAATCCTTATAAAGGAGATCAACACCAAAAGGAAAACCTAACCCTAAGGTGAGTGCATTTAATAATTAAATATTAATTATTAAATGACTAATATATGCATAAAGTGAAATCTTAAGAGGAGAGTAAAATTAATTAATTACTTTACTCTAACAAAAAAGGACCGCAAGTTCGACTATAGATCTAAATTTCACAAGTTTAGTTGTACACCAAAAAATTGCATGAGCATAACTTACCCATTTTTTATCCAATTTTCACCAAATTTGATTTGCAAATACACATTAAGCTTCCCTGCAAGGTGATGTCCTTAATTTTCCAAAACTAAATCTAGAAATTTATCCCAAGAACTAAAACCCCAAAACTAACAAAAAACCACTAAAACTAAACTCAAATAGGAAATAAAATCTGAAATATATATTTTGGGTGATGTTTTATTTCTTATGGACCTAGATTCTCTTGCATCAAAGAACCCAATTCCTTATATTGCATCTATAGGGTTATGGTTGTTAAATAGACTTATTATGTGGCTTGGAATTCTAGATAGCTCTCAATCTTGTTATATGCTTGTACTTGCATGTTTTAAATTCATTTTGATTGAATCTACTTGTTTTATAGATTTTTTTTTTCTATATCTATGTTTTTTATTATATATGATATTACATTGTTTAGGTTTAATAAGTTTGATTTCTTTCTTACACTTGTGGGTCTTCTAGATGATAAGTAAATTGAGATTTTCATGGATGTCTTTGATATGGACCTAGTTTTGTAGGTTGTATAGCTTAACTAAAAAGTAAAATGTATGGTTTTGTAGATCTATGGAGAGACACTATCCTTCAAGTTGTGATTCCCATGGGGTTTTTTGGATGCAAGATATTTATAAATTTATGTGCATGATTTATGTCTATTTTGAGGATGCTTTTATCACGTTTTTGATGCGAAAGTGTTAGCATAAAATTAGTCAATTAGAATTTTTATGGTGGTTCTTATTGGGTTCTTGAACTATTATTGTCTCTAGTTATAGATTTTCATCATTTTAGATTTGGGTTCTTGAACTATTATTGATTCTTTATGGTGGTTCTTATTGGGTTCTTGAACTATTAATGTCTCTAGTTATTTTATGACTCTTTGATGAGGTTTTAGTACAAATATATATGAAACTTGATTAGGAGGTAGATGTAAGTTTAACACATGGACTTGATGAGGATAGTTTTTGTAGATAGATTTTGTGTGACTAGATGCATCTTAGAAGGATCAATATCATACCCTCCTCTTGGTGCACTCAATGGAGAATCATTTGATAGGTTTCATTCATCTATTTACTTAGATGTATTCTACTTATTATGTTGTGTATTCTTATGACTATGAGTTTCAAACTATAGATACCAATTTAAGGACTTTTTTAAGGAGTTCATGGCATGGCGTTTTATCCTTTGTCTTCTCATGTGCATGAGTTTGTTTAGGAGGATAATTTTAGCAATATTTCCTAATGATGGTCCAAATGATTTTTAGTTTTATCTCCCTATAGTTTAGAAGATTACATCCTTTTTGGTTTATTAATTTATTACAATTACATGTTTAACCCTAGGTTTGAATGGTTGGATGTTGTTAAGGCTTTTATATTTTAAGCTTTATAGGTGAGGATCTTACTTGTCACAACTTGAGAACTTAGTGGTGTTGGAATATAAGGACAATATATATGGTATATTTTATATATTTTCTCCCTATAGTCTATTGTTCCTTCTCAGTGGTTTGATTCATTTGATATTGAAGTTGAGTTTTTTTTGGAGTTATTTTGATCAATGTGTTTGTGTTTATTTACTATTATTGAATTTTATTATATTAATTAATAATATGTGATATCTTTGATCTCTATCTTTTTTGATGAGTAGAACTTGGGATAAATATATATAGATCAAAGGTGATAGAGTGAACATGGTGCAGGAGCACCAACCAAAATACAAGCATATTTTTGATGTATTGGTTTTTAATCTTTTTGTTTTGTTATGTAAAGTCTAAAAAACCTTTAATAATGTGTAAGGGGACATTTTTAGAGCTTAGGTTTAAATTTGGAATAAGTTAGGAAACCATGTGTGGTTGTTTCCTAAGGTTTTGGTTAAAGTTGCAAAACACAGTGTGTTTTCGAACACACATCTTTTGGTCGCTTTTGAGCCCAAAAAAGAAAACCTAACGGTTTCTTTGTGATGGAAAAGAAAGCCCTTGACCATTTTTGAGGTGGTTAAGTGTTTTGGACAGTGACAACTTTCTGGAGAATAAGAAAAAAATCAATTTTCAGCGTGCATTTTCCAGTTGTCTTTGTTTTCTTATTTCTTTCTGCAAGATAATGTATTGATTAATAATCTTGAAAAATTCAGCATGTATTAAGGTTTCTTTAAAGCTTTGTATTAGCGTAGGAACTGTATCATATTCGTTGCAGAGTTTGTATTTACTGTGTTTTTCTTTAAGTATTAATTTTGACTGGTAAAAGATAGAATAATGGAGTTTTAGCAGCATTACCACTGTACTCAAGCATGAGTTCATTGGAAATGAAGCTAGACTCCACTGATGTACATAAAATAGAAGTAGGAAACTGTAGAAGATTAGACGGAATGCAAAGAGTTTAATTCCTAGGCGAGCCATCAATGCCCGATTAGGAAAAGACATTGTTTTTGCACAGTCCCAACGCAAGGGTGATGAGTATTTTTCAGTATGTGGTATATAAAGATTGCAGCGGCCTTTTAAGGGTCTGACAGGAGGCGTTAGTCATTACCATTTCAACTGGTAGTTTGAGGATGAGGATAGTTCAATGTATGTTCAAGAAAAGGCTTGAAAGCACTATAATTTCTTGAAATCAGCATCAGTCCTGTGTATGGCCTGAGAGTTGAGTCAGATTTCCTTCTAGAGTTTCTGGTGTCCACTGAGCTGAAGGGTGAGATAACTCAAGAACCAGAGTTTAAGAGGCCAAATAGGCTCATGGCTACAAGCCCTCCTAAAACCCTAGTGTTTTGAGGCAGCGATAGAGGAAAGAGGGATTGTACTAGGACAAGAACCCTTCCTAGACTTTTGACAGTGATTTTTAAGACAACTAAACTAATTCACACCCTTGTAACAAGGTTGGGCAGAATGGAAGATTGACTGGTCTTTAGAGGAATAAGGGCTAGTTGGTGCATGTGGAGAAACAACATCAAGTAATGTTTGGTAGCAGCAAATTTACAATGATAGCAGGGTTGCTAAAGTAAACCGGGGGTGCCTCAAAAAAATAGAGGACCTATAGGTTGAAGGGTGAATGAACTAGCACCTTAAGGAGTTCTTAAGACAAAGACTCAAGCATTGAGAGTGTGTTTTCTCAATCAACCCTGGTTCTATCAGATTGGTATCAGAGCAGTGAAAGATTTGGGAAGCAGCTTATATGTCAGAGGAAGTTGAATCAAGTGAACCCCCCAAGATAGTGACAAATGCACAGTTAGCCAAGATGGTTGAAGAGAAAGAAGAGGATAACAAATCTCTAAAGGAAAGAATAGAACAGCTTGAAGAAGCACTGAAAAAGGTGAAGTTGGAAGGCCAAGTGCCAAAAGAAGAAGAGGTTGCAGAGGAAGACAAAGTCCCTAAACCTGACCTTGTTCTCAAGGAGGAGCCTTTCTTGAAGGCATTAAAAGCCCCGAGTGGAAAAGGACTTGAGGGCATACTGTTGTTCTATGGAAAGATGGATCCCGATCTGGTCATGGACTGGATAGATGGAATGGAGAATCACTTCGAATGTGATGGAGTTATAGAAGCACAAAAGGTGAAGGTTGCAAAATCAAGGTTGAGAGGATCAGTGTTAACTTGGTGGAAATTTTTTCAAACTGAAAGGGACAAACAAGGTAAGCAGCCCATATCAACCTAGAAAGGAATGGTTGCTAAAGTGAAAGAAGCCTATATGCTGGATGATTACAAGATCCAAATCCATAAGAAGAGGCAGAGTTTAAGACAAAAAGACCAAGATGTCAACACCTACACTGAAGAGTTCTAGAAGCTTTGTTTGAGATCAAATGTGGTAGAAGATGAGAGCCTGAAAGTGGCTAGGTATCTAAATGGATTGAAGTGGAATATACAGGAAGAGATGTCTTTGCTCAGCCCCAAGAAAGTCCACCAATGTTATCAGTTGGCTATTAAGATTGAAGAAAGGAATAAAAGGAAGCATGATCAGTCCTCTAAGGGCAGAGAAAGAGGCAAAGATCAAAGAGGATAGCGTGGAGGTTACCAAGGAAGAGGTGGTGACCAAAGAAGCCAAGGTGAATCAAAGCTTACTGAGTATGGAGGTGAAACCTCATCAAGAGGAGGATTTAATAGAGGAAGAGGACCTCAATGAGGTTCAAATAGAGGAAGAGTAGGAAGAGGTAACTCTTACTTTGCCACCATGAAATGTTATAACTGTAATCAGCTAGATCATCCAGCTTATAGTTGCCCGGAGAAAGCTTCATCTAGCAATGAGAAAAGAGTAGCTTATGCACAAGAGGACACCATGAGTGTAAAGAAACCTAAGATGAGTCATATAGAATCAGAAGTAGGTGAAAATATGATGTTCAATAAGGTTTTGATCAGGAAACCAGTCAAGGAAAAACCCAAGCAAAGGAGAGCTTTGTTTAGAGCAAGGTGCACGATATTGGGAAAGGTATGCAAGGTTATTGTAGATTCTAGTTCTACGGACAATATAATCTCTGAGGAGGCAGTAATTAAGTTAAAATTGTAGAAGGTACCTCATGCCAATCCCTACAAAGTCACATGGTTGAACAAAGGGCAGAGTGTCTTAGTGAATGAGCAGGTTACAGAGGAATTCTCGATTGGAGGCTACAAAGACAAGATGATTTGTGATGTACTGCCCATGGATGCATGCCATCTTCTTCTTGGTAGGCCATAGCAATATGATAGAGGTGATGTATATCATGGAAAGGAGAATACCATAGAATTCAAGAAGGATGGGAAAACTTTCAAGCTGCAATCGTTGATTGAGGATGATGAAGGGCAGTCTAAGGTTCCAAACATTATGTTGAGCAGTGGCAAGGAGTTCATCAAGGATCTACACCAAGGGAATGAAGGGTATGTGATCATGATGCAGCCCAAAGAAGAGGAAAAGGCTGAAAGGACAGTGTTACTAGAAGCAGTCCAAAACTTGCTTGAAAAATACAAGAGCATAGTGAGTGATGGAACACCATCAACTCTACCACCCAAGAGAGCAATAAGTCATAAAATTGAATTTATACCTAGAGCCTCATTGCCTAACAAAGCAGCATACAAGCTTACCCTGGAATAGAATCAAGAGGTGGCAAGACAGGTGGAAGAATTGCTGAATCAAGGTCTAATTCAAAAGAGCATCAGCCCATGTGCAGTCCCAGTTGTTTTGGGAACTAAAAAAGGAGGTGAACGGAGACTTTGTACTGATTCTAGAGAAATTAATAGGATCACCATTAGGTATAGATTCCCAATACCTAGAATTGAAGATTTAATGGATTGCCTTGGAGGTGCAAAATTCTATACTAAGCTAGATCTTAAGAGTGGGTATCACCAAATCAGAATTAAGGAGGGTGATGAATGGAAGATAGCTTTTAAGACAAATGATGGATTATACGAGTGGAAAGTGTTGCCATTTGGCCTCTCAAATGCCCCTAGCACGTTCATGAGAATAATGAATGAGGTTCTTAAAGATTTCACAAGAATTTTTGTGGTAGTCTACTTGGATGACATACTAATTTTCAGTAAGACAGCAGAAGAACATTTGAAGCATGTGGAGATAGTACTCAAAAGGTTGCAAGAAGAACAGTTGGCAATCAACCTTGAGAGGTGTGAATTCTTCAAACAAGAGCTTGTGTATCTAGGCTTTGTGGTATCCCAAGGAACATTGAAGATGGATCCAAGTAAGGTGGAAGCCATCCTAAACTGGCCTACACCAACCATAGCAATTGAGGTAAAAAGTTTTCATGGTTTGGCTCAGTTTTATAGGAAGTTTATAAGGAATTTTAGTGGTATATGTGCACCAGTGTTAGATACAATCAAGGGTGGTCAGAAAACAAAGTTTAAGTGGACACTAGAGGCTGATAAAGGGTTTGAAAAGTTGAAAAAAGAAGTGGAAACACAACCTATCTTGTTATTGCCTAGTTTTGATAAATTGTTTACAGTTGAGTGTGATGCAAGTGGAGTAGCAGTAGGAGGAGTCCTTAGTCAAGAAGGTAAACCTGTAGCCTTCTTTAGTGAAAAACTCAATGAAGCTAAACAAAAATACTCCACCTATGATCTAGAACTTTATGCTTTAGTGCAGTCCCTTAGGAAATGGAGGCATTATTTATTGCCCAAAGAGTTTGTGGTTTTCATAGATAACCAGGCACTCAGTTACATCAATACCCAGGAGAAGTTAAGCAATAGGCACTTGAAATGGATGGAGTACATTCAAGCCTTTACATTTACCATTAAACACAAGAAGGGGCAGCAAAACAAAGTGGCAGATGCATTAAGCAGGAGGATGTTGATAGTCCAAGAGATATAGCTGAAAAGCATAGGATTGGAGAGTTTTAAAGATCTCTATGGTGAGGATGAAGATTTCTCAGAAGCCTACAAGGTATGTTCAGACTTTGCAAATCATTTTCACAATTAATATGCTGAGTATACTCTACAAAATGGATTGTTATTCAAGGGCAATCTGTTATGTATCCCGAGAGGATCAATGAGGGAAAATCTGATCCAAGAGAAACATAATGGTAGTCTTAGTGGACACTTTGGAATTAATAAAACTTTAGAGCTAGTACAAAGGTTTTATTACTGGCCTAAGTTAGCATGAGATGTCAGAAAGTATGTTGAATAGTGTGTTGTTTGCATGAGAGCCAAAGGGGGAGCTAGCAATGCTGGGTTATATCAGCTCTTGCCTATTCCTAACAGACCATGGAAGTGTGTGAGCATGGATTTTGTGGTGGGTCTTCCCAAGACTAAAGCTGTTTTTGACAGTGTTTTTGTAGTTGTGGATAGATTTAGCAAGATGAGTCACTTTATTCCATGTAAGATTGCACATGATGCAAGTTACATTGCCCATCTTTTCTTCAGGGAGATAGTAAGAATCCATGGATTTCCATTGAGTATTGTTTCTGGCAGGGATGTGAAATTCATGAGTCATTTTTGGAAAACATTGTGGAGTAGATTGGGAACTAATTTGTCATTTGGATCAGCTTACCATCCTCAGACCGATGGTCAAACAGAGGTGGTTAACAGAGTGTTAGGTAACTTATTGAGGTGCTTGACAAAGGAATATGGGCAGACCCGGGATATGGTGATTTCCCAAGCTGAATATGCATATAATGATAGTGTGAACAAAACTATAGGAAAAAGTCCATTTGAAGTTGTGTATGGGATGCATCCAAGAGGAATTTGTGAGCTCAGAGACCTTGGAACAATGGAGAATAGGAGTGGACATGCAGAAGACTTCACTCAGACCATGAAGGAGATTCATGAGCAGGTTAAGAAGACAATCACAGCAACAACACAAAAGTTGAAGGATAAAGTTGATGAGTCAAGGAGAGATGTGCAGTTCCAAGTGGGTGATTATGTGATGGTTCACCTCAACAAATCCATATTACAGAAGGGGATGTCCACCAAGTTGCAAATGAAGAGAGTAGGACCATGTAAGGTGTTGGCCAAGTATGGAAAAAATGCTTACAAGGTGGAGTTACCATCAGATTTGGGCATATCTCCGGTGTTCAACATTGCTGATTTAATCAAATATAAAGGCACAGTCAGTGATGAGGTTCAGAATAGTCATGAGGTATTCAAGGACATCAGTAATGTACCCCTACCCAATCGAGAGTAGCTTGAGGTAGAGTAGATCTTAGAGTCCAGGGTGAAAAAGTCTACGAGGCACAAGAACTACATGGAACACCTTGTCAAGTGGAAAGGCAAACCTGAATCTTAGGCTACCTAGGTTGAAGAAGAAAATTTCAAGAAGCACAGAATTGATCTATCAATGCTGACACCTCAAGTTCCTTGATCTTTGTGCTGAGAGGGGGAGAAATGGTGCAGGAGCACCAACCAAAATACAAGCATATTTTTGATGTATTGGTTTTTAATCTTTTTGTTTTGTTATGTAAGGTCTCAAACACCTTTAGTAATGTGTAAGGGGACCTTTTTAGAGCTTAGGTTTAAATTTGGAATAAGTTAGGAAACCATGTGTGGTTGTTTCCTAAGGTTTTGGTTGAAGTTGCAAAACACAATGTGTTTTCGAACACACATCTTTTGGTCACTTTTGAGCCCAAAAAAGAAAACCTAACGATTTATTTGTGATGGAAAAGAAAGACCTCGACCATTTTTGAGGTGGTTGAATGTTTTGGACGGTGACAACTTTCTGGAGAATAAGAAAAAAATCAGTTTTTAGCATGCATTTTCTAGCTATCTCTATTTTCTTATTTCTTTCTGCAAGATAATGTATTGATTAATAATCTTGAAACATTCAGCATGTATTAAGGTTGCTTTAAAGCTTTGTATTAGCATAGGAACTGTATCATATTCGTTGCAGAGTTTGTATTTACTGTGTTTTTCTTTAAGTATTAATTTTGACTGGTAAAAGATAGAATAATGGAGTTTTAGCGGAATTACCACTGTACTCAAGCATGAGTTCATTGGAAATGAATCTAGACTCCACTACTGTACATAAAATAGAAGTAGAAAACTATAGAAGATTAGACAGAATGCAAAGAGTCTAATTCCTAGGCGAGCAATCAATGCCCAGTTAGGAAAAGATATTGTTTTTGCACAGTCCCAACACAGGGGTGATGAGTATTTTTCAGTATGTCGTATATAAATATTGTAGGGGCCTTTTAAGGGTTTGACAGGAGGCGTGAGTCATTAAAATTTCAGCTGGTAGTTGGAGGATGAGGATAGTTCAATGTATGATCAAGAAAAGGCTTGAAAGCACTATAATTCCTTGAAATCAACATCAGTCCTGTGTATGGCCTGAGAGTTGAGTCAGAGTTCCTTCTGGAGTTTTTGGTGTCCACCGAGCTGAAGGGTGAGATAACTCAAGAACCCGAGTTTAAGAGGCCAAATAGGCTCATGGCTACAAGCCCTCCTAAAACCCTAGGGTTTTGAGGTAGCAATAGAGGAAAGAGGGATTGTACTAGGACAAGAACCCTTCCTAGACTTTTGACAGTGATTTTTAAGACAACTAAACTAATTCACACCCTTGTAACAAGGTTGGGAAGAATGGAAGATTGACTGGTCTTTAGAGGAATAAGGGCTAGTTGGTGCATGTGGAGAAAGAGCATCAAGTAATGCTTGGTAGCAGCAAATTTACAATGATAGCAGGGTTGCTAAAGTAAACCGGGGGTGCCTCAAAAAAATAGAGGATCTATAGGTTGAAGGGTGAATGAACTAGCACCTTAAGGAGTTCTTAAGACAAAGACCGAAGCATTGAGAGTGTGTTTTCTCAATCAACCCTGGTTCTATTAGAACAACAAATATTGGAGGAAGTATAATTTAGTTTACAACATTTTTGTCAATATTTAAAATTAATTAGGTGTTCTTTGTTACTAAATTATTTTTAATCTTATTAGTGAGGAATAAATAAATTATTAAAAAATATATATATTTTACGGAATCAAAATAAATAAAAATGTGGAGCCAAATTAGCATATAAATGTTCAATTTTTAATTGTAGATATAAATGATGATTTAATTTGATTGGAACTTGGGGGTTGGGGCCCTAACTCGGTTGGTTAAATCTTTCCTGTTGTAGGAGGTTGGTCACGAGGTCTAGTCTCCCCCACCCCCATGGTATCGGAGGGTGTGTCGCACCAGCGCCGCCAGTCACGTTAAAAAGTTTACCAAGTGCACTGCAGTTTATATGGGGTCGTGCTACCAGATTCCTGCAGTCTAAAAAAAAAAAATTGATTGGAACTTGCTTTTGGAAATATAATGATATGATAATCAATTGATAGCATCCCTTACAAATTTGAATATGACAAGTCAATGAAAAAACTAAGAAAACTTGAAAAATATGTTATGAATGTTTGAGTAGTTATATCAAAAGAAAAGTATTGTCAAAAAGTGATTATGATGAGGTTGTATGCTTCTCATAGTATTGTTAGGGGGATTGAACTAGAATTCCTTCTAGATACAATTGGATTTGGCATGTTTTGAAGGTGATTTTTTTTTTGACTTATAGAAAGATAGAAATGTAATTTTTTCTAGATGTTCTGTTGATCATTATTTCACATTTAATTCTAAAGTTGTGATATGTTCTAATGTACTTATGCAAATTCAAGTGCAAGTTAATAAAGTTACACTTGAAGTTGCTCACATTTAAATATTGTTGGATCATTTGGATAAATCCTTTGTACTATTTCCCAAACCGTTCAACTCCCACATTTGATAGAAATCACTTTCTAAATTGTGAACATTCATTTTTTTTAGGGGTGAAGCCACAATAGTGGTTTACAATTCAAGTGAGGAAGGGAAACTCACAAAAAATGAATACATAGCAAAAAACTTGATTTTAGGGGTTTGTATAAACATATTGATTCAACCGAACCCATAAAGGGTTCACTCTAACCAAGGTTCGAGTGAACCCTTTTAATTCTTTCCCACCTAAAAAATAAACAAAATCCCTTATGGAAGGGTGGTTTGCTCGAAATAGGGTTCGGGCGAACCCTGGGTCGAGCAAACCCCCCTCATTCTTCACCCCCCTGAGACACAAAAAAACCTAAATTTTGGCACTTCAGAGCTTGGGTTGAGGATGAAAATAGAGGAATCTTCAGAAACCCATTTAGAATCAGGTAGTCCTCAGAACGGGCTATTCAACGAATATAATTTTAATATGTTTTGATTTTATTATGTATTTATTTTTTTAGTTTTATTAAACATAGGTTTTTCATCGAAAAGAACATCTTTGTTCTCCACATGTGGAAAAATAGCATATTATCAAACAAAAATTGAAAAATATTAGTACACCATATATTGAAGTCTTGATCCAATAAAAAAAATTGAATTTCGATATATACAAAAAAAGTTACGTGTTATATGATCGTGCTATGTCTGAATTGTAAT
Source organism: Sequoia sempervirens (assembly GCA_007258455.2). Taxonomy (NCBI): domain Eukaryota; kingdom Viridiplantae; phylum Streptophyta; class Pinopsida; order Cupressales; family Cupressaceae; genus Sequoia; species Sequoia sempervirens. The sequence goes on from VDFB02047230.1 coordinate 133,051,689, forward strand.
TGGTTTGACTTTGAATCTTGATTAAAAAAAAATATTCAATAAAAAACTATCTAACCAAGTGGAAGCACTAGATATCAGAGTTACAAATTTAAATTCAAAAGAATTAGAATTTTATCCTTCATGGAAAAAAAAATTATGTGTTATACAGTGTGCATCACTTTTTAAAAATGTTGTTTTCTGAAAAAACCTAGTTTTCGTAGGAGATGGAAAAAGAAGTGCAATCTGATTCCAAAAAAAATTTAAAAATATATATTTTGAATCTACAGACAAAATGTGATGAGACTCCAGTTTGCATCATTTTCAAATTTCTCACGGTTTAGCCACTATAAGTGTCTAAATGTGAAGATTTAGTTAAAAAATAATAATTTTAGTGTCCAATTTGGCCAAAAATTGTAAACCACTATTATAAGATCACCCTTACGTACAAACATACAAACTTTTTTAACTTAAAACATACCAACAACTAACTTATTTTAACTATAAATCAACTATATTTTCAAACATATTATAAGGAGACCTCGCTGACAAATGATTATATTAAAAAACATAATTTAACGACACCTGAACTAACTGCAATATCTCAATTCCCACTATTCTTATGCAGCATCTACCTTGATGAATTGCTCTTCCTATCAGTATGAATTACCTGGACCCATTTCATTATGAAAACAAAAAAATTTCCGGCTGTCAAAAGCAATAGGGACCTAAACATCCTACTCAAAACATCAAATTGATAGTTTTTGCTCCCGATGGTACAAAACTCTCTATTCTTGTCGTGTAACGTGAATCATGGTACTTCTTTTGTGGGTGGGAATAACTTTACTTTTGCATGATCATCTTTATCAGAAGTTAAGACTGTTCCACCAGAGAAGCAAAATGTGTAGTCTTTTCCCTTCATACTAAATCTGGGTTTTCTTTTTAAAAGGAAATTTGTGCTGATATTCATGTCTGAACTGAAACACGGGTGAAGGATTTGAATGCATCATTAGAGATGTGGGGAGTGTTTGATATAGTATGTTGTTTAGTTACATACATTCCTTCTTGCACCAGAAACATTCCATTAATGCTCAGGCAGCTTTCTCTTTTAGGTCACAGATTCTACTCTTTCCTGCTGAGGACTTGTGAAGATATTCGCGAGATTTACATAATGGAAGCTTATATACAAAACCATATCTCATCAGCAGGTAATGAAATCAGTGATATCATCCAATGGAACGGTCTTACAGTAGCCTGCCATGTCTACTGATTCTGCTCACAAGATCTCATTCAGTATCTATCTGTAGATTTGTAGATGTTAATGGGCATTTGGATTTATAATAGTATGGTAGAGTGGTGAATGGATTGTTTCCTGGTTTCAGCAAGAATCTGTGCAGAAGTTAGTGTTATTCTAGACGAGTCTAGTAAGTGGTAACAGATTGCTTTCCACATGTTCGATTCAGTGGAATATGATATAGAAACGTAGTAAAGGGGTTTCAACCATTTTTTTTCTGTATTGAAACGATTGTAATCCATGCTCACTGGATCATCGAGCATATTACAGTACTGTAATGATTATAATTCAGTTTTCTCATTGCTGATCTGATTTATGAGAAATTTGGCTGTTCTCCACGTTCATTTTAGCGGTCAATGATAAATTGGAAGTTCAAGTTTTCTTTCAGTACTTTCATCTTCATTTTCAACTGTCGATCTTAAAGTACAGTAATGTTCTTCTAATTACTACCTAATTCAATTCAAACAATATTATTTAACTAAAATCAACTTTTAAAAAGTATGATAAATTTTAAATGCAGTTCTTTTAAAAGTTGATAAACTTTAAATGCAGTTCTTATAATTTTAGGTAAAATGTATGTATTCTCTAAAATCGTAGACATATGTTTTTTTATATATAATAAATTGAAAAGGTAAAGATATCCTCTTTTTCATTTCTTTTATTCAAAATTTAAAAATTAAGATCTAATACCACTCGATGTAGTCATAGATAGAGGATCCAACTAAGGATTATTCAATTGTACATCCCAGCTAAAATTGCTCCTAATTTTATCTAATGGAATTCAAATACAAAACCATTATGTAGAACAAAAATTTATTGATTTATCATCTAATAAATATTATCAATATACTAATATTATGTCTCACAATAAGATTTATGTTTTATCCTTTTCAATTATAACCATAAACAAGAATAAATGAGTGTCTATATTCTAAAACACTAAGCTATTGAGTAAATCTTTAATTTTATTCTCTCTAATCTTTTGGCTGAATTTTTCTTCTTTTTGTTTACTTTCCACTTTAATGTCCACTCAAGTGGAAAATGTTGATCCTTAAATAGATAGTCATGAATCATGATATAGTATCATTATGTTGGTCAACAAAAAAAAGTCAAATGACAATCAAATCAATGAATGTGCATCTACAATATCATTGATTTGATATTGAATAATTTCACTTGAGATTTTTCCTTTAACTTAGATAAGATTCTACTAGCTATAATTTAACGCATGTTAGAATAAAATATTATTTCTATCAGGATTAGATGTGTCATTTACTTTGAAATATCTAACATTTAAATTATTTAATTATTTATTAATATAATATTTTATGTGCCCTCATGGGAGATGGTTCACCCCATTTTGATGATAAGTTACGAAATATTTGTGATATTTGAGGGAATATGTAATTAATGCTTTACAAACCCATCATACGGTGTGGGCCATGATAATTCTAACTACCATATTTCTATACCTTGTTTGGGCCCATGGTAATGCCTTTTGATGGTTTTATATGCCTCCTTGGGCCTATATATTTTGGGCTTAAGGTGGATGAATAATGGAATGTATTTTGTAGGGCAATGTTATCAAATCTCCTCTAGGGGAGAAATATGTTGATCTCCATATTAAGACTTTAAGATTGATATTTCATTGTGACTATTTATTGATGATAATATGGGTTTAGTAATTTGTGTTGGTGCAAATGGGGTGTTTTACCTAAATGGTTCATCACCTAGGTCCTATTCACACTAGTTACTTTACTTAGGGTAAACATAGAATACTTATCACTTTATGTCTCAAGTCATAATATTAAGACACATATCATAATATTATGCAATCCGATGTATCACCTTGTTCTATATAACAAAAAATTTACCTTTGTACTCTATCATTTGCATTCTTTGGTAGAATATTATTAGTCTCTCATATTTGATCTCTCTTGTGATTGCATTAATGCTCCTAGATCTTGGATGGCTACATATTCAGCCAAATATTGCATGGTATATATGAGTTCTATACCAAATCTTACACTTTGAAGGTTGGAGTTTTCCCAAGTGGGTTTTCCATTGGTATATTAGTGTCTCTTCTCTTCCATCTATAATTTTATTCTTCTTCTCTCCTTATTGTTTTCTATGTTTTTATTTGCATGCTATTATGCTATTAATTTTTTTGTAGGTTTCATATCTCATGTATCTCTCCTCAAAGGGTTAATGTAGGAAATATTTGTCTCAAATTTTTACTTTATGGGTATAGTTTGTTCACATTTGTAGTAGTCTTTTGTTTAGTAAAACTATAGTATTGGAGGTGAATACAAATTATTTTGCTAACGTTTGGTATCAAATTCAAGGTGGTATGTAGTTTGCATGTGCATGCATGTGGTTGGATGTTCTTGCATGTGATTTTAATGTACTTACATGTGGTTTTCATGTACTTACAAATTATAACATGTGGGTTGCATGTGTTTACATGTTGTTGCACATGATGAATCCATGGTGATTTTGGTATTCCTCCACTTTTTTATTTTTTATACCAACAAGCTTGTGATGATATATAGGAGGGAATTGACTAATTATTAATCCTTGTATTAGTGTGATTATTACTTGATCGATTTTGTTTTTCAAGATAAAGTACGGTAGATAATTGTAGAATGGAGAAGGTGGATCATTATGGATTTGGTCATGTGGTTGTATGTTGTAGGTTTTGACAAAAAGATCTTATTTGATAGTATGAAACTACCCTTTGGCCTGCTATTTGTGTGTTTTTTATCCTTTGGTCATGTTTAATAGAGTGATTATTTTAGTTTTTTGGTTTGGTTTCCTTGGTCATACATAAGAGAATTGGCTGCCTTACTATGGTTTGGTGTGCTTATATTATCTTCTTGGTTTTAACCCCTATGTTAGAAAGTACATGTTGATTAGTCCCTAAATGCATTTAGTTTATGGAATTGATCTTTTTGTGACCTATAAGTGATTGGAAGAATGATGTAACCAATGTTAGGGGGTCTTATCAACAATATACAAATTCTTTACCATACATTATTCTTTCTTATAAATTCATTATAATATAATAAAAATATTATCAAATTTCTAGTAGCTTACAAAATGAACATCACTTCCTATACATGACCTAATGCAAGAGGGTACTCCCCTCTGCAAATCAACTCAAACACAAAACAAATTACACAACCAATGAAACACCAATTGCAAGAAAACTCAGACTTTATTAACTTAATTTATTTTTCAATTACATTTGTTGTATTATGGCCTCACACTTCAACTAACCTACTCTTTTCTTTGTTCCCTCTATTCTACACTTCTTTGCAATCTACATGGCTTAGATCTGCTCACTTCAATCCTCGGCTTGCAAGTTACCCTCTACACCAAACTAAATTATCAATCATCCATCCAACGTTCCTTAACACCTATTGAAATTACTTAAAACTTCCTGGCGTACTGAACCCCTTAATCCTTGTACAATTCTAAATAACTTACATGATAATAACTATCACATAAATCTACCTTCCCTCATCTTGGCATAGTCTCTTTATCAAATTCGATGCAACCTACTCTCTTCCTTGCGCAACAAATCATCTTCTTATCTTCCACATTGAGCTTTCTCTCCACCCATGTGTTATTTACTACCTTTCATCTACCAGGTTTTTGATCTTTTTTCGCCCTCTTTCCTCACTCTCACCCACGGGCTCACTACACAGTCGACCTATCTTTCTCTTCCTCCTCACGGGCTCTACAACCCAAATCGTGCGAGTTCTCTCCTCTTTCTTGCATACAACCCCTTGGGCTCTTCTCTTGGACACCCCCTCTGGACTATCAGCCCATTTTCTTTTCTCTACATGGGCGTGACTTTTGAAAGCCCTATGTCTTTTACTTACCTTGCATAAATTTGTGAACCTGTCCCTTTTTCTTTTGTCGCCTCCCTCCTTATCACATTTATCTGCATTTAGTTTATATGATGAACTTGTGATGATGTGCCCCTTCATTTCCATTCGCTGCCCCTTATTTACTTTTAATTGCTTTCCTTTAAACTTCCTGATGCCTTGATTTAATCATTCCTCTTTCCAATGTGGTTGTTTTTCTCGCCAAGATCTCACGTTGGCTAATGGAACCGAAAAGACACAACAAATTTTTAATTTCCAAAAATCAATTTGAGCCTGAGACTTTTCAAAGTCTATGCTTCCACATTGTATGGTTATCGACTATGGAAGTTGCAAATAAACATATGATAAAATGCAATAGATGGAATTTAAATTTGTGCTTGTTGTTATTAAAATCAATTAGCATTTAAAATTTCCCTTTCATCTTTCACAATTGTTTGATTCGTCATAAAGTGAAATCAACTATGAAGATGACAAAACAAAATCAAAACTAAAAGCAAACCAAACAATTTTTTTTGGACGGTGTTGATTACCTGTCCGCCCACGTGCTCCTACACTAGACACGTCAGGTATAGAATGATTGTGAACATAGGCTCACAATAGTGGAATTGAGTAGTTGCGCTACTCTTCCAAGTTGTCATCAACCTTCAGTGAACTCCTTCGCTGTCCAAAGTATTTTAGATCAATTTTTCTTCCACCTTTTCCAGCATCATGCCAGAACACACACTACATCTCTCCAACAACATCGGAACTTCTTCTTTTTCCCCCTCTTTGTGGACTCATGTCCACCAAATCCTGACCTCCTTCGCCAAATGCCTTCCTCACTCATTTTCTCCTTCGTGGGTTCAAACCCACCTCTAACCGTCCACCTTCACCAATACCCTGCAACATCCTCAACCAACTCTACAAACAACCACACAACATCTACCGCATGCTCTTGTGCTCTATCTGGATCTCATCTTTTACTATCACATCTGAAAATGAAATAACTTCACAAATCTAATTTACCTCGACTTCGTTTGTAGCTGCAACATCGAACTTCACTATGACATTTTCCACCTCCTCGTCAACTACAATTTCTCACTCTTCTTTCTTCACTGCACCAATGGGATGCATCACTCACTCATCTTCAATTGTCAACAAATAGGCCAACAAATCCTCTTTTCCATCCACAACAACCTCTTCATTGCTTACCTTCATCTTTTCTTCTTCTTTCTTCATGCCTTCCTCATGGAATGTCATTGTTGCAACTTCTTCATCAATAGGGGCTGCTCTTACTTCTTCCACTTTTTGTCTAAGGCTGCAACACTCATTTCTTGTATTCTTTTTTCTACTATCCTCTCTCAAAAGAACCTTCTTCTCACTGCTCTTCACCATTTTCCTCTCACTCTTTCCAACACTCTTTTCCACTTTTCCACAAGCCATATTTTCCAACACTTCACACAATTCATCCTCCACATCATCCCAATATTGCTCCCAAAACCATATCCACATGGGCCTCTTCACGACCTAACCCATTTTTCCTACTGCAATCACTCACTCTACATATACATTTTGTTGTGGCTTCAAGCTCCTTCTCTCACTGCCAAGATTCCTCACATACCTACAATAGCTCTCACAAGCTTCTTCACAACTGCTTCACACACTTTCCACTGAGTCCAAACTGCCCCCCATTGGCAATCTGCTCACACAACACTCACAAGTCTAGGTGGATCCTCTCCACTCTCAAGACTACCTGCTCTAATGCTAATTGACAAAAGAAGGTACTCACCTCTGCAAATCACTCAAACACAAAACAAATTACACTTGAGCAATGAAACATCAATTGCAAGAAAACTCAAGATTTATTAACTCAATTCATTTTTCAATTACATTTCCTATATTATGGCCTCACACTTCAATTAACCAACTATTGTCTTTGTTCCCTCTATTCTACAATTCTTTGCAATCTACATGGCCCATATCTTCTCACTTCAATCCTTGGCCTACAAGATACCTTCTACACCAAATTGAATTATCAATCATCCATTCAACATTCCTTAATACCTATTGAAATTACTTAAAACTTCTTGGCGTACGCGACTCCTTAATCCTTGTACAATTCTAAATAACTTGCATGACAATAACTATCACATAAATCTACCTTCCCTCATCTTGGCATGGTCTCTTTATCAAATTAGATGCAGCCAACTCTCTTCCTTGTGCAGCAAATCATCTTCTTATCTTGCACATTGAGCTTTTTATCCACCCATGTGTTCTTTACTACCTTTCATCTACCAGGTTTTTGATCTTTTGATCTAAAATCAGTGCTTAGAATTTCTTATTACACCTTGAATTAGATTTATAACAAGATCTTTTACAAACATGTTTGCATGTGAATTAGTAAAACCAATAAACAAATAACACATGAAAATCACAAAAGCTAATAAAACCATATGACAAGAGAGATATTTAATAACGAAGGTCACAAAAATCTAGCTACGTCTCCAGATCCATTTGAATGTATGAATCATTTTATTCCTTCTTATGCAAAATGTTGGGACCTTCTCACAAGTGTTTCCATAAAGAACTACCTTCTCCTTAAACAAAGATTCAAGAAGGCATTTCACACTAATGACCTTACTCCAAAGATTAGAAGGATGAACTCCTTACAATGCAAGCTTTACATAGCTCTCTCAAAACTCTTACAAAACTTCGAGACTTGAACTAAGCCTACAATTCTTCTCCCAAGTCTTCCTGCAAAAATCTCATGCCTTGAAAGTCCAAAATCTCCCCTTTTTTTATAAGAAAGTTTTTAATATGGGGGTAAAACAATAAAATCCCCATAATCTTCCAAAATATCTCATTTACATCCAAAATATTCAAAATCCCCCTTTAAAATATAAAAATCCTTCTAAATCTTCTAAATAATATCCTAATATCCTTTTGAATAATCTTTTTTATATTTTATCTAAGGCCTTTATTTGATATTATTTGGGCTATAGATTATCTCATTTTAAGTTTGGAGGTTAAATCTTTAGGAAATAAGAAGTTTTGGTTTTAAAAGTTGTTTAAAAACAACCATTCTCCAAAATAAACTCTAAGCCACCCATTGGTCTATAGCTTAAGAACCCTTTTAGAGGTGGGGTGGTCGGTGGTTCGACCCCCACCCCACTATTTTTAAAACCAAATTTCAATTAGTTGGTTGTCAAAAGTAACTGCCGCCTCTTTATAGTTACAACACTCCACGTGGTGTAACAATGGAGCACACGAATGTTAGGGAGGAGGTTGTAGGTTCAAACCACGCTATTATTTTGGTATACCAAAACCACCGATCTGACTGCCAAATACTTAGAGAAGTGTGTGCAGGGAGTGCCACGTGACAGTTGTTGATTGGTTGGAGTCTACCACATGTCAGCCTATCACTAGACCACATCAACGCCTTGTCATTGCCTCATCACTATATAGACTGCTAACTAAATGTGTCAAGTGTTAATTCATCCACGTTATCATGTCTATTGACTATGCATCCATGTCACCATGTTGACATCAGCATGGTCAACCCATTTTGACTGAAACTTTGACTTGGCATAACTTTGTCCTACAAGCTCTGTTTTTGATGAAACAAACGGTGTTGGACTCGTGGTGAAAAGCTCTTCTTCTTGAAGCCAATTTTTAAAAATGCCAAGATGATCATTTTTTTCAAGTTTCTGTTTGACCCTTATACCCAGTTTGACCCCAACTTTGACTGGCCATAACTTGAGAATACAATCTCCTTTTTCACCTGTTTAAGTTGCATTGGATTTCATTTTCTGATCTCTTTGACATGGTGTAGAATTATAGAGCATATGGGACACTTGATTTTTTTATGACAAGTATCCACCTGGATCAGTCCTCCCCACTGAAGAACTTTTGGTCTCCAAAAGTTGACTTGTAGAACTCTTCACTACCCTACCTCGGATTGACTCTGTTGTCACCTTCGAAGTTCCACCATAGTAGAACTATTGACTTCACCTTCAACAACTTGGCTCTGATCCTGGTTTTGGGTCTTGGCTCCACCATGCTTCCAAACTTTCTTAACCATATTTTCCCTCTAGGGGTCTTACATTTTGGCTACACCTAGATACTGTCACATCTACACTCTAGGGATTTTAGACTTCGACAACACTAGGAAGCATACATTGCTACATCTTCCTGTAAGGGTCTTACACTTCCACAATGCATTGACAACACAAGTTTTCCTATTTCTACATCAACCCGAGCTAGGGGTCTTACATTTTGGCAACCCTAGGACTTCAAGACTCATTAAGATGCAATCCAAAATAGAAATTTTCATACCAAATATAAGAAGAATACCAAGCATGATAAACCTATCTCTCAGTGCTTCTCACAGTGGTGTTTCTCATTTTGCATCTCTGCCTAGCCATCTTCTTTGGCATGACTCTAATGCTCCTCCTTGCTTACAAACTGCTCGAGCAATGGTAAACTATGCCTTAGCCTGATACATTCCTTCAGCTTTGTTCTTCGGAATGGATAATTAAAGGCTTAACCATTCAAATTTGTCTCTATTTGTGGTAGCAAAAAGGCCACTGAGGAGGCCTATAAGGTTTTTGATCATCATTTGACTAAGTCTTCAAGCTGAGAACATACATGTCACTTTTGACCGTTCTCTACAGCTTTGAGTCCTAGTGTGAAGTGATTGATTGCATAGATAGTCCATATATCTTTTACAAAATAATCTCCTTCTTAAATAGAAGTCAGTGACATTATCTCCTTGATAATTGTGTCACCCACTTGAGCACTCAAGAAATTTGCAAGCAATAAGTCTTTAACCTACATACAAAAGCCTTCAAGTATTTTTTCTTTAGATTACAAGAGATATGGCTTCAAACGCCTTACAAAATCTCAACCTTAGATAAATACAACTTCTTGCAAATATTTACATAACAATTTTATTTAGAGTCTTTCACTCAAAACCCATACTTATTTGTATCAACTAACTTATTATCATAATAAAACAAGTGTGATAAAAAAAAGAATAAATTTGATGCAATTATTTTGGCAAAAGAGTTTCCCAACTCTTAAGCAGCTGAGCAAAAGAAATTTCCTTTGTCAGCTGCTCCTTCTCTGATTGAGGTTCCTCTGCCTCAAGGATAATAGCCTCAAGTTTTTCCTCCACCTCTACAACCTCCTGTTGGTTGGGCCCCTCGATGGACCTTGGTGAGCGACAAAGCTTTGGATGCATCTTCTAGCATTTCTCAATCTAACGCCCACTTATCCTACAGTGAGTGTAGTAGTTTCGGGCTTTGTCCTTCCTCTTGGATTCCTTCTTTGGAGAGGAATTGTATTCACTTCCACTACTATAGTCTGAAGTGTTTCCAAGAGATTTTTTCCTTTTAGAGGCTTTGGAGGATTCTCCAATCTCTCCATATCTCAATCCTTGGTAACAAGGTCTCCTCTTAACCTCTATAGGACTCTTTGCAGTGAATTTTGTTGCAGATGATGCTTCCAAGCTATCATTCAGAGTGAGTGGGGAGTATGAGGAAGTATCCTCTGAATGCAAACAAAATGCACATATGCCAACATTCTCATGTATGAGAGGACTTCTCCTATTCTGCTCCTCCATGACCTTTTGCAGCATCTCTTGCATCCTTTTCTTTTGTTTGTTCACTTCTTCAAGTAACCCTCTAAGCTCAACATTCTCTGATTGAATGCATTGGTTGGCTTCTTCAAGCTCTTGAAGCCTTTCAGAGCTTTCTTGACGGTCCCAATAGAGTTCTTCAATCATTCTTTTCATTGGAAGAATGTCATCCACCATGGATGTAGTCAACATCATCCTTAAAGATTCTCCTTTCTCTGATGCCATTTTTTTTTTAATATGTTCACCTTTCAAGCTTGCACACAGACTCAAAAAGCTAGCAAACTAATTAAACTGGAAAACTTACTAACATTCACCTATGCAAAAAATTTCAAACTGGTTGTGATACCAAACTTGATCTGAAATCAATGCTTAGAATTTCTTATTACACCTTGAACCAAGTTTATAACAAGATCTTTTATATACATGTTTTCATGTGAATTAGTAAAACTAATAAATATATAACACATGAAAATCATAGAAGCTAATAAAACCATATGATAAGAGAGATATTGATAACGGAGTTTACCAGACTCTGGCTACGTCTTTGGATCTTTTTGAACACGAATCATTTTATTCTTTCTTATGCAAGATGTTGGGACCTTCTCACAAGTGTTTACATAAAGAACTACCTTCTCCTTAAACAAGGATTCAAGAAGGCATTTCACACTAATGACCTTAATCCAAACATTAGAAGGATGAACTCCTTATAATGCAAGCTTACATAGCTCTCTCAAAACTCCTACAAAACTTTGAGACTTGAACTAAGCCTACAATTCTTCTCCCAAGTCTTCCTACAAAATTCCCATGCCTTGAAAGGCCAAACTCTCCCCTTTTTATACAAGAAAGTTTTCTATATGGGGGTAGAACAGTAAAATCCCCATAATCTTCCAAAATCTCCCATTTACATCCAAAATATTCAAAATCTCCCTTTAAAATATAAAAATCCTTCTAAATCTTCTGAATAATATCCTAATATCCTTTTGAATAATCTTTTTTATCTTTTATCTAAGGCCTTTATTTGATATTATTCAGGATAGAGATTATCTCATTTTAAATTTGGAGGTTAAATCTTTAGGAAATAAGAAGTTTCAGTTTTAAAAGTTGTTTAAAAACAACCGTCTCCGAAATAAACTTCGAGCCACCCATTGGTCTATCGCTTGAGAACCCTTTTAGAGGTAGGGTGGTTGGTGGTTTGACCCCCACCCCACTATTTTAAAAACCAAATTTTCGTTAGTTAGTTGTCAAAAGTAACTACCACCTCTTTATAGTTACAACGCTCCATGTGGTGTAATAGTGGAGCACACGGATGTTAGGGAGGAGATCGCGGGTTCAAACCTCGCTATTCTTTTGGTGTACCAAAACCATCAATCCAACTGTCAAACACCTAGAGAGTCAATTGTTGATTAGTTGGAGTCTGCCACATGTCGGCCTGTCACTACCTCATCATTGTACAAACTACTGACTGAATGACATGTGTCAAGTGTTAATTCATCCATGTCATCATGTTTGATGACTATGTGTCCATGTCACCATGCTTACATCAACATGGTCAACTTATTTTGACTAAAACTGGCCCTATACTCAGTTTGACCCCAACTTTGATCTGCCATAACTTGAGCATACAAGCTCCTTTTTCACCTGTTCAAGTTGCATTGGGTTCCATTTCCTGAGCTCTTTGACATGGTGCAAAATTTTGGAGCATATGGGACACTTCAATTTTTGACTTGAGTATCCACTTGGATCATCTTTTGTTGCCCTCTTTCCTCACTCTCACCCATGGGCTCACTACACAATCAGCTTATCTTTCTCCTCCTCCTCACAGCCTCTATAACCCAAAGCACATGAGCTCTCTCCTCTTTCTTGCATACAGCCCCTTGGGATCTTCTCTTGGCCACCCCCTTTGGGCTATCAGCCTATTTTATTTTCTCTACATAGGCATGACTTTTGAAAGCCCTGTGTCTTTTCCTTACCTTGTATAAATTTGTGCGCCCATCCCTTTTTCTTTTGTCTCCTCCCTCCTTATCACATTTATTTTCATTTAGTTTATATGAAAAACTTGTGATGGTGCACCCCTTCATTTCCATTCACTACCCCTTATTTACTTTTAATTGATTTCTTTAAACCTCACTATTCCTTTATTTAATCAATCATCTTTCCAATGTGGTTGTTTTGCTCGCCAAGATCCCAAGTTGGCTGATGGAACTAAAAAGTCACAATAAAGTTTTAATTTCCAAAAATTAATTTGAGCCTGAGATTCTTCAGATTCTATGCTTCCACATTGTATGGTTATCGACCATGGTAGTTGGAAATACAAAATCTAATAAAATGCAATAGACGAATACTAGAAAATGATGGAATTTAAATGTGTGCCTGTTGTTATTAAAATTAGTCAGCATTTAAACTTTCCCTTTCATCTTTCACAATTTTTTGATTCCTCATAAAGTGAAATCGACTATGAAGATGAGAAAACAAAATCAAAACTGAAAGAAACCCAAACAATTTTTTTTGGATGGTGTCGACTGCCTATCATCCCGCGTGCTCCTATACCATGACCTTTTTCCCTCATGGTCTTCCTCTATGTCGCATCATGGAAGAAATCCCCCACTTCCAACATACCTCTCAACTAAAAACTCTCTCTCCCCCTCACCTAACTCCCTAAATATTAGGGAAAATTTCCTTTATACTCTAAGATCTTAGGAAGTCCAAATGTTCCAAATTCAGGTGGTTACAACAACTAAAATGATTCACCTATTATAAATCCAATTCAAATTGAAAACTATACAATTTCTTCTTCAATATCGAGTTACCATAATAGTTGGTTCTATTAGAAAAATCTTCTTTTCTGGTTTGCTATTAGATTCCCATAAATAGTCGATTTAGTTATTAAACTCTATAGATTTGGTTTAGTAACAAAATCACATGAATCTGTATAGGTCTGGTTCAATTGAGAAATCCATCACTTCATACAATGTAGATATCATCATTATATATCACCTTGTAGAAGTCTAGCTAATTTCACTATTACATCCGCATTGTCCTTTTTACAAAATTCCCTTTCCTTAGTGAACTAAACCTTTTGAATAGTGTACTCATTTGGTTCAATAGCATTTGACTACAATCCATACAATTGTGACATCATCATCACGCCATGCTTACATCATTCTATTGTCATCATCAAAATTGTTCATCTAGAAACTAGTTCTTTAAATTGAAGAAGTCTAATTCACTTAACTTTAACCACAAATTCTATTATCCATGAAATTTCTACAAAGGAAAAAAATGACTTAGAACTAGTCATAATAATATGGTCTATTTTAACATCCAATTCTTATCAGTTGGGTTACACAACAAAGGACTGCAAGTTTGGTTATAGACCTAAAGTTCACAAGTTGAGTTGTAGACCAAAAACTTGCATGAGCATAACAACCATTTTTTATTCAATTTTCACCAAATTTATTCTGTAAATACCCATTAAACTCTATAAATTGATGTCCTTAATTTTCCAAAACTATATCTAAAAATTCCTCCCAAGAACTAACCCAAAACTAACAAAAAAAACACCAAAACTGAACTAAAATAGGAAACAAAATCTGAATATATATTTTGGGTGATGTATCATTTCTTGTGGACCTTGATTCTCTTGTATCAAAGAACCTAGTTGCTTATATTGCATCTATATGGTTATGGTTGTTAAATTGACTTATTTCATGGCTTGGAATTCTAGATAGGTCCCAATCTTGTTAGATTCATGTACTTTCTGTTGGGAAATTGTTGGATGGTGTGATGTGATGTTGATACATGGTTGTCAATGATGTCAACACTATTAGAATTTGATATTCTAAGTGTTGTATATGTCGAGGATATTGAGAAAATTATAAGTGAATGTGTTCCAGGTTCCTAGTGGAACTGTGTAAGTCATAAAGGCATTACGTTATGTACATAAAAGGTTAGTTGTTGTGGATCAAAGGGTTTAATGTTCAGTATGTCTATATCATCTACCAGAAGTTTCAGAGGTCTGCATGAACTCGTGTGCAAGTTGTGGTCTGACAGTGTTTTGTAGGTCTCTGTCAGAGTTTCTAAGTGAAGATTGTATGTTCCTAGTTATACCGGTTGTCACGAATGTCTCTCTGCTATTTCTTGGTGTTTTCAAATGTCTCTAGTTCATCCTCTATCTTTGTGGTGCATCCACATGATCAGGTGAAGCTCGTGATTAAAAAAAATTTCTTGTGCATGTCTGGTTTTTCTTGTTCTTGGCTGACATGTTGATGCTAGCGTGTTGTGGATGTTTGAGGTGTGATTAATTGGAGTATTCTTTTTTTGGAGAAGTGAATTTGGGTCCCCACTATGTTGTGGCTGACCTTGGTGGGTGCGCATTGAAAATTTAATTGTGAATTTAAGCCGACATTGAAAATATTTTCTTTTCCTCTAGCTAACTTTGTTATGGTGAAATCTTTGTGGTGGATATATAAGAAGAAATTTTACAGAGTATGTGAAGTGTGGTTAGTGTGTCGAGTATGCGTTGTGTACTCTTGTGTGCATAAGTGTGAATATCATTGAAGAGAAAGTGTGTAGAAGGTTGAGCGAAGTATGCAAAAGTATTGTGCCTAATTGAAACTGTATTCAGGCTTGGACAAAAGCCATTCTCTCAGTTCAAGTTTTTGGATGGTTTTAATCTGAATGTTTATGTAAGATAGTGAGTCTTCTATTTGTAATTGAGTAGTGAGCTCTAGGAAATGAGCCTGAATGTATGTTCATTCCCCTTATTATTCTTCTTTATACTTTTAATAGAGTATAATCTTGTGGACTGACATCCATCATGGTTTTTCCCCTAATAGGGTTTCCATGCAAAAATCTTGGTGTTTTTTGTCTCTCTTCAATGTGTTAGTTGATTATGGTTAATTTTTTATTCATCAGATCTTAGATTAAAGTTAAGTTAATTTTGTAAAGTTTAAATTTTTGTGACAACTTATTCACCCCCCTCTCAGTTGTTTGTCCTTGCTTTTTCCAAAAATTGGTATTAGAGCTAGGATCCTCTGAAGAAAATTTTAATAGCTTGAGGTGATCTGGGATGGCAACATTCAAGAAGGACAGCCCTAGATTTGATGGCACCAACTACTCACTATGGAAAGTTCGGATGCAATTTCATTTACAGTGCATTGGAGATGCTATTTGGAAGATTACAAAGAATCAATACACTATTCCTACAAATGGACCCTCCACTCCTGATGAGATCAAGGATGCAGAAAGCAATACTAGATCCATTGAAGCATTGGTGAGCACTCTGACAGATTTGAAGATGGATAATGTGGTAGGCCTGCAAACAGCTCATGAGATCTAGATAAAGCTGGAAACTTTGTATGAAGTAGATACATAGGTAAAGATGGCTAAGCTACAAAGTCTGAAAGGTAAGTATGAAAACCTAAAGATGGGTGAAGATGAGAATATTACTTCTTTTATGCAAACAGTAAATGAGATAATGCTAGGTATTAAATGTGTCAGTGGTTCAATAAGTGAAGATGAAATTGTGGCTAATATACTCAGATCCTTACCTCCATCCTACAAGTTGAAAGTTTATGCTATTGAAGAGTTTATGTCTGTAAACAAGATGACAAGAGACACATTGATAGGAAAGCTTGTTGCTTTTGAAATAAGTGAATTTGGTGAATCCACACCAAAGACTGAATATGCATTCAAAGAGCTATTGTATCTGGAAGCTATAGGAGAACTTACAGTCTTGGAGAGAGCTCTAGAAGGGCATCCAAATATGATGAAGAAATGAAATAGATCAAAGACCAAGATAGAGAAGTTCTAGAACTAGAAGCACTCATTGCAAAAAAAGAAGGAAGAGGAAAAGGTAAGTATGAAGATGTATTACCTATTAAATTTTTTTCATGTAGTAAAATAGGTCACTTTGCATCAAGATATCCTGAAAGAGATCCTAGTTCTAAACCTAGAAAACCTAGATTTCAGAAGAAATGCTACTTTGTTGAAGAAGCAATAATAGATGTTGAGTTTGATAAAGATGTTGGAAATGAGGGTGATTGGGATTTTATTTCTACCATTGAAGAAAAGAAAGCTCTTGCAACCCATGTTGAGGAGAAATATGAATGGATCATTGATAGTGGATGCTCACATCATATGACTAGTGACAAAAGCAAGTTTTTGAATCTAGAAGAGTGTGATGGTGGGGCTGTGAGATTTGGAGACAATAATGCTTGTGTGATTTGTGGTAGAGGCTCTATTAGCCTTGGTGGTAAAGAAAATATTGATGATGTTCTCAATGTTGACGGCCTGAAGCATAACTTGTTAAGTGTTGGACAAATGGTGCATAAGGGATATGATCTACAGTTCAAGGATAGAAAATTCCAAATTTGTGAAAATTTTGGAAACATGATTGCCACTTGTGTGCAAACTAAAGGTAACATCTTTCATTTGAATACTGCTAATGGTAGTTGCTTAATTGCTCAAGTAGATGAAAGTTGGTTATGGCATAGGAGATTGTGTCATGTAAACTTTGACAACATCATTAAGATAAGTTCCACTCAAGCAATAAGAGATCTTCCTAAATTAGTGAAGCTTGCTAATGTAATCTATCAACAATGTCAAATGGGTAAACAAACTAGAGCTTCCTTCCAAAGCAAGAAATTTCACTCAATAATGTGTTAGAACTATTACATACCAATTTGTGTGGTCCCTCTAGAGTTAAGAGCATTCATGGGGAAATATATTTTATGCTTGTCATTGATGACTACTCTAGAATGATTTGGGTTTCCTTTTTGAGAGAGAAAAGTGAAGCATTAGATAAGTTCAAAAGCTTTAAGGCCATGGTAGAAAATGAAAAAGGCCTGAAGATCAAATGACTAAGATCTAACAGAGGTGGAGAATTCTTTTCAAAAGAATTCAATACTTACTATGAAGAGCATGGAATTAAAAGACAACTATCTACTCCTCAAACCCCTCAATAGAATGGAGTTGCAAAAAGAAAGAATACAACAATTCTGGATGCTACCAGAACAATGATGGTGGAAGGAAATGTGCCTTAGATGTACTGGAGTGAAGTGATAAGTATTGTTGTATATACCTTTAATAGAGTAAATGTGAATGGTAATTCCGGTAAGACTCCTTATGAACTATGGTTTGTTCATAAGCCTACTATCAAATAGTTCAAAATCTTTGGAAGCAAATGCTATATCAAAAGAGATGATGACATAGGAAAGTTTGATGTTATAAGTGATGAAGGAATCTTCCTAGGTTACTCCACAAAGAGCAAGGTTTACAGATGCACAACAAAAGACTGAGAAAAGTAATTGAAAGTGAAAATGTCAAGGTGGATGAGGATTCAATCAGATCATCTAGAAGATGTAGCTATGATTCAGATGAAGACATCATGAACCAAGGGAAGAATTCACAATCACCAAATCTACTTCACATTATTCCATATGTTCCGATGAAGCAACCATAAGTTTTTATGGTAAATCAAGTCAGTCAAGAAGCACAGTCAAGTGCAACCACAATTAATTTCAAAAAACACAAAATTCCAAGAGAGTCCCAAAACTCCAAGGTATGTAAAGTTGAATCATTCTGAGAGACACATCATAGGAGACAAGAGCAAAGGAGTGCAAACTAGAAAGAAAATTGTTGAATAATACTATCTGATTTCCAAGATTGAACCTAAGAATGTCACTGAAGCCTGTCAAGATGAACAAGTTGGTTGCAAGCTATGAAAGAAGAACTATCACAAATTGAAAAGAATGACACATGGACATTGTCTCTTAGGCCCAAAGACAAGAATGTGATTGGCACTAAGTGGGTATTCAGAAACAAACTAAATGAAGATGGTGAAGTGGTTTGGAATAAGGCAAGACTGGTATGTAAAGGTTACTCCCAAATGGAAGGTGTAGATTTCAAAGAGACATTTTCCCTTGTTGCTAGAATTGAAGAAATAAGACTATTTCTTGCTTATGTTTCTTACAAGAACTACAAAGTTTACCTAATGGAAGGTATAGATTTCAAAGAGACCTTTTCCCTTGTTGCTAGAATTGAAGAAATAAGACTATTTCTTGCTTATGTTTCTTACAAGAACTACAAAGTTTACCTAATGGATGTCAAGTCCACATTTCTAAATGGGGAACTTGAAGAAGAAGTGTATATTGAACAACCAAATGGATTTCAAATAACAGATGACGAAGACATGGTTTGCAGGTTAAAGAAATCCTTGTATGGACTCAAACAAGCCCCTAGAGCCTAGTATGCTAGAATAGAAAAATACCTACTGAAGCTTGGATTCTCAAAAGGTACTGCTGACAGTAACTTATATTTTAAGATAGATCATGATAAGGAGTTAATCATAGAAGTTTTTGTTGATGATATCATCTTTAGTGGAGATGATAATTTGTGCATGACGTTTGTTGATGAAATGAAGAATGAATTTGAGATGAGCATGATTGGTGAAATGTAGTTCTTTCTAGGATTGCAAGTTTCACAATTGGTCAAGGTATTTTCATATCTCAATCCAAGTATGTGAAAGAACTGTAAATAATTTTGGTATGGATGATTCCAAACCGGTTGGTACACCCATGATAACCAGATGTAAGTTGACACAAAATGATGATTCTCCTAAGGCAAATCAAACTAGATACAGATCAATGATTGGAAGATTACTCTACTTAACATAGAAAAGGTTGGATATTATGCATGTTGTATGTATGGTTGCAAGATTTCAAGCTGATATGAAATAATCACATGTAACTATTGTCAAAAGAATTTTCAGATACTTGAAGGGCACTGCTGATTTTGGACTTTGGTTTTCAAAGGATGATTATCTTACACTATGTGCTTATACAAATGTTGATTGGGCTGGTGATGTGGATGACAGAAAAAGTACTAGTGGTGGTGCTTTCTTCCTTAGGAAGAAGCTATTATCCTGGTTAAGCAAGAAGCAGAGCTCTATTTCTCTATCCATTTCTGAAGTAGAATATATTGTTGTTGCAAATAATTGTACTTAGGTGTTATGGATGAAACAAATACTGAAAGATATCAAGATGATATATGAAGAACCTATTGCAATATACTATGACAACTCAAGTGCAATAAATATATCAAGGAATCCATTACTACAGTTGAAGACCAAGCATATATCAATAAAGTATCACTTCTTAAGGGAGGAAGTGAATGAGAAGGAAGTTAGACTGGAGTATGTGCCTACTAAAGAATAGATTGTAGATATCTTTACAAAGCCATTTCTGAAAGATACTTTTGAGTATCTTAGAGGAATGCTAGGGGTAGTTACCCCTCTTGACAAGAACTAAATGATGCACTTATTTGCATCAATCCGTGAGCTACATTGCTATATTTTAATTTGGATTGATGTTTTTGCGGCTGCTACTCAGGAGGAGTAGTCAGATGTGCAGAGATATGACTCAGAGCATGTGTGTGGAAAGGTCATAGTTACCTTTTCCATTGATTTCAAAGGGGGAGAATTGTAATGTGAAAAATGTAAATATCTAAGGGGGAGAAGTGTAGATTGAAAAATCTTTCCAAGAAGAAGAGCAATTGTGAAGTGTGTTGGGTTGATGGTATTTTTTCACATCATCTGTTACCATCAATGCCAAAGGGGGATATTGTTGGGAAATTTTTGGATGGTGTGATGTGATGCTGATACATGGTTGTCATTGATGTTAACACTATTAGCATTTGATAATATTCTAAGTGTTGTATATGTCGAGGATATTGAGAAAATTATAAGTGAATGTGTTCCAAGTTCCTAGTGGAACTATGCAGGTCATGAAGGCATTACATTATGTACGTAAAAAGTCAGTTGTTTTGGATCAAAAGGTTTAATGTTGAGTATGTCTAGATCATCTATTGTAAGTTTCAGAGGTTCACATGAACTCATGTGCAAGTTGTGGTCTAACAGTGTTTTGTTAGTCTTTGTCAGAGTTTATGAGTGAAGATTGTATGTTCTTGGTTATCTCAATTGTCATGAATGTCTCTAGTTCATCCTCTATCTTTGTGGTATGTCCACATGATCTGGTGAAGCTCGTGATTAAAAATATTTTCTTGCACATGTCTAGTTTTTCTTGTTCTTAGTCGACATGTTGATGCTAGCGTGTTGTGGATGTTTGAGGTATGATTAATTGGAGTATTCTTGTTTTGGAGAAGTGAATCTGGGTCCCCACTATGTTGTGGCCGACCTTGGTGGGTGTACATTGAAAATTTAATAGTGAATTTAAGCCGACATTGAAAATATATTCTTTTCCTCTCGCTGACTTTGTTATGGTGAAATCTTTGTGGCGGATCTATAAGAAGCAATTTTGTGGAGTATGTGAAGTTTGGTTAGTGTGTCGAGTACGCATTGTGTGCTCTTGTGTGCATAAGTGTGAATATCATTGAAGAGCAAGTGAGTATAAGGTTGAGCGAAGTATGCAAAAGTACTGTGCCTAATTGGAACTGTAATCAGGCTTGGATAGAAGCCATTCTCTCAGTTCAAATTTCTAGATGGTTTTAATCCAAATATTTCTATAAGACAGTGAGTCTTCTATTTGTAATTAAGCAGTGAGCTCTAGGAAGTGAGTTCGAATGCATGTGCATTCCCCTTATTATTCTTCTTTATACTTTTAACAGAGTATAATTTTGTGGACTGACATCCATCGTGGTTTTTCCCCTAATAGGGTTTCCATGCAAAAATATTGGTGTTCTTTGTCTCTATGATTTGTTAATTGATTATGGTTAATTGTTTATTCATCATATCTAAGATTAAAGTTAAGTTAAGTTTGAAAAGTTTAAATTTCTGTGACAACTAATTCACCCCCCTCTCAATTGTCTATCCTTGCTTTTGCCAACACTTTCATGTTTTAAATTCATTTTGATTGAATCTACTAGTTTTATAGATTTTTTATTCTATATCTATGATTTTTATTATATATGATATTAAAATATTTAGGTTTAATAAGTTTGATTTATTTCTTACACTTGTGGGTCTTCTAGATGATAAGTAAATTGAGAGTTTCATATATGTATTTGATATGGACCTAGTTTTGTAGGTTGTGCACCTTAACTAAAATATATGGTTTTGAAGATCTATGGAGAGAGACTCCTTCAAATTGTGATTCACATGGGAAAGATATTTATAAATTTATGTGCATGATTTGTGTGTATTTTGAGGATGCTTTTATCACCTTTTTGATGTGAAAGTGTTAGTATGAAATTAGTCACTTAGCATTTATATGGTGGTTCTTATTGGGTTCTTGAACTATTATTGTCTCTAGTTATAGACTTTCAATCATTTTATATTTGGGTTTGGATCTAATGTAAGTTTCTATGAGGAATCTACATTATTATGTCTTATTATCTTTATTATAACTTTTATTGATGAAAAGTTGAGTCAACTTATTTTTGGATCTACATTGCTTGATGGATCCATTATGCACATTATTTGAGATCTATGAGTTGTGTGGTTTCTTGGGCTATCCATACTTGTAGGTTGCATGTATAACTTGGATTTAGGTTGTTTGTATCTATAGGTATTTGTAGTTCTAATAGTGTCATTTTGTAGTGAGGTTTTCTTTAAACTATTTTTGATATTATGGAGTTGTAGATTTTTGGTTTATCTACCTTTAGCCATAATGGTGATTTATTACATTATAGAAAAGATGCAATAAAATGGATATATGAAATTTCTATGATTCATGTTACAATATTTTGGGATGCTTGTGAAATTTTTATAAGAATACTTTGGGTCATTTTTTATATTTATTTGGAGCCTTTAGTATTTGTCATCTTTTAAATATAATGGTTTTTATTATCCTTTGGAATCTCTTAGTGTTGAAGTTGAGTTATTTGGTTGGCGAGGACCACATGGGTGATATTCACTAAGCAGATATTCATCATGATTCTATGGGTAGCTCTAGATAAATTTTTTATTGAGAGTTTTAATAGTGATGTGTTATTGTGCTAGGGAGGACTTTATATCTTTTCTTTTTGTAGTCATGGAATGATATGGGTACTCTTATGAGTAGATTTTGTTGTTGGAGATATATGATCTTATATGGGGAAGATGTAAATCATCATGTCCTATTGAGTTCTTGATTTTTTAGTTAGAACTTTGGTAGTGAATTGAGGTAATCTTCTATTATTAAGTATAGTGGTCATTTTTCCTTGGGATCTTTTAGAAATTGTAGTGATATAGTTTAAGTTCAATTAGCTTGAGATAGTTTATTAGCACTCATGGATAATGGATATACCTAGGTGAGGCTAGGGATGTCTAAGTTTTTGGGAAAATATGTTGAATATGACTTTTTGATGAGGTTTTTGTGTAAATATCAAGGAACCTTGATTAAGAGCTAGATGTGAGTTTAACATGGACTTGATGATGATAATTTTTGTAGATAGATTTTGTGTGACTAGATGCATATTAGGAGGATCAATATCATACCCACCTCTTGGTGCACTTATGGAGAATCATTTGATAGGTGGCATTCACCTATTCACTTGGATGCATTCTACTTTCTATGCTTTGTATTCTTATGAGAATGAGTCTTGAACTATAGATATCAATTTAAGAGGAATATTTTAAGGAGTTCTTGTCATGGTGTATTTACCCTTTGTCTTCTCATGTGCATGAGTTTTTTTAGGAGGATAATTTTAGGAATATTTCCTAATAATGGGAATGATTGTTAGTTTGATCTTCATATAGTTGAGAACACTATATCCTTTTTGGTTTATTAATTTATTACAATTGTGTTTAACCTTAGGTTTGAATGGTTGGATGTTGTTAAGGCTTTTCTATTTTAGGTTTTATAAGTGAGGATATTACTTGTCACAACTTGCAAACTTAGTGGTGTTGGGATAAGGACACTATATGTGGTATAGTTTATATATTTTCTCCCTATAGTCTATTATGTCTTCACAGTGGTTTGATTTATATGACATTGAAGTTGAGGTTTTCATGGAGTTATTTTTATCAATGTGTTTGTGTTTATTTACTATTATTGAACTTTATTATTTTAATTAATAATATGTGAGATCTTTGATATCTATCCTTTGTGATGAGAACTTGGGATAACTATATATAGATCAAGGGTGATAGAGTGAACAAAAGATATTGGAGAAAGTATGCTTTAGTATACAACATTTTTTTTGGTATTTAAATTAATTATGTGTTCTTTGTTACTAAATTATTTTTAGATGACCTGGTTAGTAGTAGAATAGAAATCACTCACCCAATGGGAATCCTAGGATTTATATGTGTCCTTGGTGAATAAATTTCATTTCACTATAGTATCAAGGGTCTTCAATTTTCTTGCACACAAATGTGTTTTCTACCAAGGAAGAAGGTAGCCTTGATTAGGATAGTGGATATATAAGGACATGAGCTATAAGTGGACTCGATACGTCAAGAGAAAAAGGTCCAGTGATGGTTATGGTTGGTTATGGCTATTTTCTAGCTAGATTTGAGTATGTGGTTCATAATTGATCCTATTTTGGAGGACATTAGACTTCTAAGTTTATGGCAAGATAAATAGTGTGTCTATGTGATTATTTTTGTGTCAAGTTTTCTTGATATTTTTATCTTCCTACTTATGCATGATGGAAGATGAGATAGTGGTAGTCAGGATGGTCATCACTTAAAAGATGATGTAGATGATTCCATATATCCCATGAGCACAAAGCCATTAGATGGTATAGTATCTAGTTGTAATGTTATTTATTAGTTAAAAATAATAATTAAACTTCCCTTTTACTCTTGATACATGTATACAATAAGTAGGAGAATGTTTAGATTGGACATATCAGACACCCTACAAGAACAATTTTTTGGATTATTTAATTATTTATTAATTTATAATATATTGTGTACATGTTGTCATGGAATAGTGCTTCCCACTTATGTTTTGGATGTTAAATACTATGTGTAACCTTAGTATGATGTGTCTCTAAGAAATTGTAAAAGTAATATTTAATGTAAGGTATGTAAGAGTATATATAACATTGTTTTTGTGTAATAAAATTTATGATGTGTATAAGAGCATGCAAGAAGGGGGTTACAATGTGGACTATAAATATTGAAAAAATTATGACAATCTATGATGTGTTCCATAAAACATTTTTCTAAAGAAGGTAAAATGATAAAATAGAGTTTCCAATTTTTCTGGGAGACTATGATGTATTTATACTACATAGGGGAATATGTTATTAATAGTATGTTTACCCATAATGGGGTGTGGGTCATGAGAATTATTACCATGGTATTTTGAGATATTGATAGTGACCATGGTAATGACTTTTGTTAGCTTTTTAAGCCTCCTTGATTATATATATTAAGGGGTTGAGATGGGGTCATTATGGAATGTATTTTAAAATTTTATGCTATCAAATTCAGTGTAGATGACTAGGATGTCAATTGTAACCTTCAATATTTGATCTTGTTATTATAAATTATGGTTATTTGTTGTTTTATAATACAAATTTGGTTTAGCACTTTGGAGGCTAGGTTTATACCAAAATATTTTTCCCACATGGTATATTAGTGTTTGTTTCTTTTGCCTATTCTTCTATTATTATTCTCTCATTCATGTTTTCTAAGTGTGATTTACATGTCATTATGCTACTAATTTTTTTATAGACAAGATATCTCACATTTCTCTAAAATATTTAATGTCTAGTTTTATGCTTTATGGGCATATTTTGTTTGCACTTATATTAGTATTTTTCTTATTGATTTTTTTGGCAATGAATGTGCATACAAGTTATTTTATTCACAATATCTATGGAACCTAAATTTAATAAAAAAATGGGGGATTGTATAATGGGTACCTTGAAATACTAGCTAGTAATGGGGATTGTAGAGGAATTACTAATCCTTTGTTTTAATATTTTCCTTTCTCAAGGCTATTGATTTTTTTTATTTTAATATAGGAAGGTCCATATTGTTGAATGGTCATAAATGATTGAACCATTTATTTACTTTTATTTTTTTATAAAATGATTTTTATTTCATAGATTGAACTCTTTCAAGTAAAGATCTGGTGAGATTAGGATAGGTTTTGGAAGCTTATGTAGTATATGTTGTGACTACTACTAATAGTTGATATGCTAGTATAATCTTGACCATTTACATTATTTATCTTTTCAAGCTTGATGAGAATCATCTTTCTCACCACACCCTTTTCACATGGCGCAAAATTACTAGTTGCAATATGTCAATTCAAGAGTGACATGTAATAGATTTAAATATCTTCATTTGAGAAATGATTCTATAAGTGTTCATTCAAATGTAAACCATCTACTTTGTCCTCATTGAGGACATTTCATTTCAATTAGTTATCCTAAAAGAATGAAATGTGACCTCCAACACTTGACCATTGTAATCATATTATAGATTTATTCAAGTTGTGGTTCAATGGTAAGTGGGATATTTGAACAATGTAGATGGTTTCATGTTTCATGCATCAATTTTTATTACTTCCAATAAAAATGAAACAATATTGTATGAAGTTAGGTTCATTCATTTATCTTTTACTTATTTGCAATTTCATATCCTCTCATATGTTTGACCCTATCTTAAATATAGACATCCATAAATATTTCTCTACATCAATTATTTATTACTCCCATAACTATCCCCAAGTCCAAACATCCATTCCCCACATTGATATTCACACTTTCTTATCCTTGGACACTCTCACAACATATATAATTGATTCCTCAACACATAGAATCAACCCTCTAAATTTTAAATTTTGTTGGCATTCACCTATTCCATTGCCCATATTGAGTTGAATTGATCCATGTATATGTAATTATTTACTTTCTTCATATTTAAGTATATTTAAAATACATTAAAATATGCATAGTATGATAGTCATTGATGAGGTAACACCTTCCCTACTTATTCATAATGTTATTACACCTTTACATGATATATATATTACATGTCATGGAAACTCTATATCTATAGATATATATGCTTTCAATAAATTTCCTTCATTTATAAATGAGGATGTGTTTTTTAATGATCAAATTTCTACATCTCATATTAGCTCTATGATTAATCATGAAAGAATTTTACATGGTGGTGTCTTATATGATGATAGTATATTATGAGTCTTAGTGATGAACTATTACATGATGATTATGATGGTTATGATGGATCTATACATGTTTCCTAATACATGATAAATACTTTTTTTTAAATTAGTACTATTTAGAGCATGTTATCTTATTGATTAGTTTCTTTTTACTTTAATTTTTTTTTTTTTTTGTTTAATATTATTCTTGAAGAAGAACAATCAACTATCAAAATTATAATTATTTATTTTATTTACATCTAAATTTTTGTTAGTTCAATAGTAACTTCAAACCAAAAGAAATATATTCTTATTATCGAAAACCATCATAAAAAGACTACAAATCGCCTAATACAAATTAATTGTAACATTTCTTTTTATTTACATTAACACATTGAGAAGAAAAATTTAATGATTCCAACTATTATCACTCATGGGCACTTGGTCTTTCATCCATTGTAGAGATAAATGGAAATCAGCACAACACCATACATATTAATTTACATATAATATATGTATTTAATTTACATATAATATATGCATTGTTACATGTAGTTCAATGTTGAGGACACGTCAACATGTAGGACAATTAGGAACATAAAACAAAACTCAAAGAATAAGTGAAGTCACTATTATTCCTATGTGTGAGAGATCAATTGGAATTTTGTTTTTTAACTATTCATCCTTTCTCTACTATATTAGTGCATAACAAACAAGTGAGGATATTCTCTTTTTTCCTTTTTTGGGAATATATAGTAATTGTGATGATCATGTCTTTTTCTTTGTGCTATGAATTACATAGCAAGATATAGTCACTTTTTGCATTGTTTCTTTGTACTGCTTTTGTTTATTTATGAATTATATATAAGATTGTAAATACTTGTTTATGCACTTTGATATATTTGTTGAGATATTTTGTTGGTTAGTGAATTTTGATGGGTAATATCTATGTTTAAGTTTATTGATAATTTAAAATTTCACATTTTTCTAATTGGAATTTTTAATTTTATTAATAATGAATAAATAAATTATTATTAATTTTTTAATTATTTATTATTATATTATTTTATCAAAATAAATAAAAAATGGAGTCAAATTAATATATAAATGTTTAATTTTTAATAGTAAGCATGAATGATGCTTTAATTTAATTGGAACTTTCTTTAACAAATATAATGGTATCATAATTAATTGATAACATCTCTTACAAATTTGAATATGACAAAAGTCATAATGAAAAAAGTAAGAAAATTTGAAAAATGTGTAAATGAATGTTTGATTAGTTCTATCAAAAGAAAATTACTGTCAAATAGTGATTATGATGAGGTCAAATGCTTCTCATAGTAATTTTAGGAAGATTGGCCTAGAATTCCTTCTAGATACAATCAAATTTGGCATGCTTACGTAAAAAATTCTTTTTGACTTATAGAAAGATAAAAGTGTTGCTATTTTTTCTAGATGTTATGTTGATCATTATTTCTCGTTTAATTCTAAAACTACTATATGTTCTAATGTACTTATGCAAATTCAATTGTAAATTAATAAAGTTGTACTTGAAGTTGCTCAACTCTAGGTATTGTTAGATCATTGAGGTAATTTCTCCTATACTATTGCCTAGGTCCCTTCAGCTCCCACCACTAGTAGAGATCACTCATTGACTTGTGGGCACTATTGAGGCCACAATCAATTTTCTTGTAGCAACCAAGATGCTCATTCTTAGGCATCATCACCTCCTATGAGAAAAAAAATCATGCTTAATGAGGATGGTCTTATCCCACTAGCTGTTATTTTGCTTCCCCATTGATTTTTGGTGGTGGAACTACTAGTTGACCAAATTTTGACAAGTTTTCTTGGTTGTCTCTTGTTATTTCTCTTATTCATGTTGCTATTGAAGATAAATAAGATGAAAATGATAAACATGATAATAATGGTTGGGATCCTCCTCTAGACTCTTCTAACCCTGGGTCCTAATGTATGGGTTAAATCAGATGACTAGCAATCACCTCCTCCTTCCTTTTCTCTTACTCTTACCACATAGTGGCTTATTGTAATTGTGTTTTTGTGTTTTGTTTTAGGCTATGACCTATTTGAAATTTCAAGGTGTGACTATTTCCACCCACCCTTTTTTGTGAATATGTATATAACTTTATTTTTATAAATGACAATATAAATACTATTCATAAAATAGATTGATGAAATACAAAATATGAATAATATAATATAAGAAAATCTAATTTTGAAAAGTACAAACATACAAACTTCTTAACTTAAAAATATGATAGAATTAGTTAAGTGTATTGTTAAAATTACCATTATAAATTTTAAAATAGACCAACCGTTAACTTCTTTAACTATAAATCAACTATACTTTCAAACATATTACAAGAATGACCAACTGATAAATAATTTTATAAACAAACATAATATAACGACACCTGAACTACCTGGAATATCTCAATTCCCACTATTCTTATGCAGGATCTACCTTGATGAATTGCTCTTCTTATCGGTATCAATTACTTGGACCCATTTCATTACGAAATCAAAAAATTTCCCTGCTATCAAAAGCAATAGGGACCCGATCATCCTACTCAAAACATCAAATTCATAGTTTTTGCCCCTGATGGTACAAATATATGTACTCTTGTCATGTAACTTAAATCATGTTCCTTTTGTGGGTGGAAATAACTTTACTTCTGCATGATCATCTTTATTAGAAGTTGACTATTCCACTAGAGAAGCAAAATGGGTAGCCTTCTTTCTTCATACTAAATCTAGGTTTTATTTTTAAAAGGAAATTTGTGTTGATATTCATGTCTGAACTAACACACAGGTGAAGGATTTGAAGGAATCATTAGAGATGTGGGAAGTGTTTGATATGGTATGTTGTTTAGTTACATACATCCCTTCCTGCACTAGAATGATGCAAGAGCATCCAGGTGCACGGACAATCTTGCACAACCAAAAAAATTTTTTTTTTACAATTGTGTTTTGCTTTGATTTTTTTCTTGCAAGCACTATTATTTTAAATCCTCTAGCACAATGAAGTTTATTGTTGGGATTGCTGTGAGCGGGTATTTATTGTAAAATTGTAACTCCATTTTAAAAAAAAATTAAAATTGCATGTTTTTGGAGGATTGAAAAGATGGTTGTTAATAGAATGGAGAGAGTGGGTGTAAAGAGGGAAGACCATTTTTGAATGGCCATTTAATTCTCAAGCTAAAACCACGGCCAAGAAGGGGTGAGAGAGCATTCTGGAAGTTTGACTGGTAGGGTAGAGGAAGAGGGTCGTAATTGTGAAATCTAGTCTCAGTAAAACAACCATAACTTTCTCATATGATAACAAAATTAAGAATTTTAAAATGGTTTGGAAATCTGGAAATGAGGTACACTAAACCCATAAATCATTTGAGAAGATTAAGAAGAATGAGAGAGAGTTGGTAGACAAAAAGTAATGAGTTTTAAGAAGCTTTTGGTGGAGAAAATTGATGTTGGGAATGTGAAAAATGGTGATTTTTTTTAAAGGAGGATGTGATGTCAATTGATATGTGTTGCAGGCTCCTTTTGATGTTAAAAAAAATAAAAAAATCAATAATCAGATTTTGGATTTCCTATAGATGTTTTTAGAGAAAATGAAATTTGTTTGTGTTTGCTTGTAGATTGATATTGCAAGATTGACATAGTTTGGCATATGGGGAAGCTATTGCATATCAATGTTGTAGACATTATGGGATGCAATAAAATTTGAATGTGTTACATTTGTTTTGGGTTTTATGAATTTTTTTATTGTAGTAGAGATTATGTTGCATTGTGTTTGTGAGCAGCAGTGTTGTGCTTGCATCAAATGGTATCACAGCCAGTGATCTTGAGTGCATAAGTAGAGCACCGAATGTGAGGTAGCTTGTGCCAACATCTATGGGTGAGGATTAAAGTTGTTTGAAAGATCCAAAGGTTTTTGTAGGTGTGTGGATTCATGTAGTTGTGGAGAGCTGAGAAGACAATAATTTTGTAGAAGAAGAGGTTGAGAGGATTTCAAGATGCCTCCAAGAAGGATAATTCCTAGAAGAATAGAGAAAATGCTAGAAGACTTTCACAATGAAATGAGAAATGAACTAAGAAGTAATTCTGCAAGTTTGAGAAGAAATATAGAGAAAGAGGATGCACATGATAAAGATGAGGAATTTGTAAATGAAAAACCTGAGAGGGAAAATGAGGAGCCAACAAATGAAGGAGAAGAAATATTTCTGAGAGCAATAGCCCAAATCAGCAGAGGCCATAAAATGGAAGTCCCTAATTTTTCAGGCACATTGAATCTTAAAAATCTAATAGATTGGATTGGAGAGTTGGAAGATTGTTTTGAGTTTGAGAATATTAGAGACCCACAAAGTGTAATATTGGCACAAAAAAATCTGAAGAGACATGTTGCTTTGTGGTGGAAAGAGTTGCAAAAAGAAAGAGTGGAGAATGATGAGATGAAGATAACACGATGGAGACAAATGGTTGCTAGATTGAAGGCAAAATTTATTCCAAGAGATTATGAGTTGGAGTTGTTCAAAAAGCTTCAAAATCTGAAACAAAAAGATATGAGTGTGAAGGAGTATACAGAGGAATTTTACAAGATGGTGATTAGGTCAGGGCATCATGAAATGGATAGAGAGAAGGTGGGTAGATATATAAATGGACTCAAATTTAATATCTATGATTAGATGAGTATGTTGAATATTTCTACTATTGAAGAGGCTTACCAATATTCTTTGAAAGCAAGAAAAGGTAAATAGAAGGCAACAAAATAATTCAAGAGGAAAGGGGAAGATAGAAACAAAAAGAGGACAACCAAGCATCTACAAAGGGGAGCAAACTTTTGAAGAAACAAGCTTGAAACGGAACAAAGGAGCACAAGGAAAAGAGTATTCAATAATTGGGCATGGCAACAGTAGCAAAGAGTTCTTGGGCAAGTGTTTCCAATGTGGAGAAATAGGACATAGAGTTTATGAGTTTCCACAAATACACCAAGAAACTAGTAAAAGAAGTGCAACAATAAACCACCTGGTGCAAGAAGACAAAGAGAGTGTATCATCACTAGAGGATGTGGTAGAACCAGAGCATGGAGAATCGCTTAGCTTAGGAGAGTATTGGTGAATCCAAGAAAAGAGGAGAATGGACCATCTAAGAGAAGGAGTCTCTTCCATACCGTATGTAAATCAGGAGGTAAGTGTTGTAAGATCATTGTAGATAGCAGTAGTACAAATAACTTGGTTTCTGAAGAGATGGTAGAGAAACTAGGATTAAAGAGAATTAAGCATCTAAATCCCTATAAAGTAAGTTGGTTGCAAGAAATCATGAGTTAGAAGTGAAAGAGAAATTATTGGTAAATTTTCATATTGGTCCTTATATTTAGATGAAGTTCTATGTGATATTATGTCCATGAGTGCATGTCATGTTTTGTTAGGAAGGCCTTGCAAACTTGATAGAAATGCTATCTATGATTGTAGAGAGAATTTGTACACCATTATGAAAGATGGGCATAAGTATACTTTGAGTTCATTAAGGGAGAAAGAGAATAAGGTTAATGACAACAATCCTATGAATTATTGTAGGTTAGAAAAACTAGAAGCAAAGGTTGCACTAGAGGTTGGAAATAGTTGGAAGAGGGATTTTGAGAATAGAGGTACAAGGGAGGTACATAAGAAGAGCTATGATACTAAGATGGATTTGTAGAAATCATTGGTTATAGACATGGTTATGTCTCACAAAGAATATAAATCATATTTACAAAAGAAGGTTAGCAATGAAAAATTACAATGTGCAGGTAGAAAACAATAGAAAGGAAAAGTGGAAGATGGGACAAGAGGGAGTTGCAAAAGTTCAGAATGAATGAAGAAAAAAGAGTGTGATGGAAAAGAAGACATATGGATCAAGAACAAGCATGGGATTACTATCCCAAAATCATCCAAATGTTCATGAGTTTTCAGCTCATGGAACATTTTAATTTACCCGGTGTATTTGATGCAAGAGCATCCTAGTGCACGAACAATCTTGCACAACCAATTTTTTTTTTTTTTTTATGTTTGTGTTTTTCTTTGATTTTTTTCTTACAGGAACTATTATTTTAAATCCTCTAGCACAGTGAATTTTAATGTTGGGATTGCTATGAGCGGGTATTTTTGTAAAATTGTAACTCCATTTAAAAAAAAATGAAATTGCATGTTTCTGGAGGATTGGAAAGATGGGTGTTAATGGAATGGAGAGAGTAGGTGTAAGGAGAGAAGAAATTTTTTTAATGGTCATTTAATTCTCAAGCCAAGAATAGGAAATCCACATCCAAGAAGGGGTGAGAGAGCATTTTGGAAGTTTGACTGGAAGGGTAGAGGAAGAGGGTCATAATTGTGAGAACCAGTCTCAATAAAATGACCATAACTTTCTCATATGGTAACAAAATTAAGAATTTCAAAATGATCTAGAAAGCTAGAAACTAGGCGTACTAAACCTAGAAATCATTTGTGAAGATTCAGAAGAATGAGAGTGTTGGTAAATAGAAAGTGATGGGTTTTAAGAAGCTTTTGATGGAGAAAATTGATGTTGGGAATGTGAGAAATGGTGATTTTTTATTAAAGGAGGATGTGATGTCAATTGATATGTGTTCAAGTTCCTTTTGATGTTAAAAAGAAAAATCAATAATCAGATTTTGGGTTGTCTGTAGATATTTTTAGAGAAAATGAAATTTATTTGTGTTTTCCTATGTTGCAAGATTGACATAGTTTGGCATATGAGGATGCTAAATTGTATATCAATGTTGTTGCAAACATTATGGAATGCAATAAAATTTGAATGTGTTGCATTTGATTTGGGTTTTATGAATTTTTTTTATTACAGTAGAGATTATGTTACATTGTGTTTGTGAGCAGCAGTGTTGGGATTGCATCACAAAAACATTCCATTAATGCTCAGACAACTTTCTCTTTTAGGTCATAGATTCTACTCTTACCTGTTGAGGACTTCTGAAGATATTTGTGAGATTTACATAATGGAACCTTATATACAAAACCATATCTCATTAGAAGGTAATGAAATCAATGATATCATCCCATGGAACGATCTCACAGTACTCTTTCATGTCTATTGACTTTGCTAACAAACTCTCATTCAGTGTCTATCTATAGATTTGTAGATGTTAATGGGCATTTGGATTTAGAGTAGTCAATGGATTGTTTCCTAGTTTTTGCAAGACTGTGTGCAAAACTTAGTGTTATTCAAGAGGAGTGTAGTAAGTAGTAATAGATTGCTTTCCACATATTCGATTCAGTGGAATATGACATAGAAATGTAGTAAAGGGTTTTCAACAATTTTTTTTTGTATTGAAGTGATTGTAATCCATGCTCACTGGATCATCGAGCATATTATAGTACTATAATGGTTATAATTTGTTTTTCTCATTGTTGATCTAATTTATGAAAATTTTGGTTGTTCTTCATGTTCATGTTAGCGATCAACGATAAATTGGAAGTTCAAGTTTTCTTTTAGTACTTTCACATATTCATTTTTCAACTATTTGATCTTAAAGTACATTAATGTTTTTCTAATTACTACCCAGCTTAACTCAAACAATATTAATTACCTAAAATCAACTTTTAAAAATTATAATAAATTTTAAATGCAATTCTTATAATTTTTGGTAAAATGAATGTATTCTCTAAATTTTTAGATGTGTGTTGTATAAATATAATAAATTGAAAAGGTAAATAAGTAATTTCAAATTTTAATTTAGATTAATCTAATAAAATGATATCACCATAAAATAGTTTTATTTAAATAGAATTAACATGTAAATAATATTTTTAGTAACCAATTATGGCCTCCTCCTTGCAAAAGAGGTCAGAGTTAGGAAATTTTGGTTGGAGGGTGATTCACTTAACATAGTGAATTTTTTAAAGAAGATGCATCCCCCTTCATGGTCTATTCTGCATATCATTGAGGATACTTTAGCTCTCCTAAGTTCTTTTGATGATTTTATTGTGTCACATGTTTTATGTGAAGCAAATTCCTTAACTGGTGGCTTTGCAAACATGGGGGTTTCATCTCATAAGTGTTGGAAGTCTCATGATGTCATCCCCATTAATATTCATAGCTTAATCAGTAATGATCAAACATTAAGCAAAGTTGGTGGTAATTTTGGGAGATAAAGGAAATTTAATGTCTTATTTCCCTCTTATTTGGATTAGACATATGGAGTTCAACACCTGGCCATGTAACTATTGTAAATCTTACGAGATCAAGCTAAATGATGTTATGATTATTTTTGGGAGTCCCCATGTTGTTAGGCTCACACGGATTATGGGGAATTTATTCCATCATTTATAGATCTTTCTCCTTTTTTTTTTCCTGTGAACCAGACAAAGGACATGACAGCGGAGTGGGGAGATTTGGCTACCATGGGAGGTGATCACTACAGACAAGAATCAGTGACTTGTGATGAATTTGGAGACAATGTTCTGGTTTGGGAAATCCTGGAAAAGGGGGGTGTACCCTTTTCTTCTTAAGTTGCATGGATTTGATGCAAAAATCACAGAGGATAGTTTTAAGGGTTGGAACAACCATGTGTTGCAAATTAAAGGTGTGGAGGTGAATATCATGGAGGGATTTATTGTTGAAGTGATCAGGTTACCTACTAAGGGGAAGAAGTTTTATAGGGACCGATTGGCTTTGAAGTGTGCTGTGGCAAATTTTTTCAAAGGAAAAGAGAGGGTGAAGCTTAGGAGTATGGGATGTGGTGGGTATGACCAATTATCCATCAAGCCCCTATGGAGGGATATCACCTTGACTATCATGAGATATTTTACCTTAGATGGCAAATTCTTGACCATGTATGGTTACCATTTCATGCTTTTAAATCACTTTAGGCACAATAATTTGATTTTCTTGCCCTATCTTGAAAAATGGAATTAAGGAGAATAGAAGAAATCCTAACAAAGCCATTCCTCATGAGGGGCTCATGCTCCTAATTATGGAATATGTGAAAGATAAGTATGTCCTTGAAATTTCTAAGATTTCCAATGTGCGTAAATGCAAGGATGTCATCCCTAGTTATGAAATAGGGGATTCTATTGAGGAGTGGGAAGGGGATGATGAGGAGGGGTCTTCAAACAACATTTTTTCCTTAGAGAAATCTGGTGGCAAGAAGCTAAAGAAGAACCCTAAGTAGAAGGCATCTCATTCTTGGTCAAAGGGGTACAACACGAATGTGGACATGAAGGAGGTGCATCTTCTGGTAATAAGAGTGTGGCTATGGGGAAGAAAGGGAGTCAAAAGGATGGGAAGTTGGTTCGTAGGAAAGAAAAAAGGTTGTTTTGGGAAGGGGATAAAGGGGATAATTCCCCTAATCCGTTAGGGTTTGCTACTCTAAACTATCAGGGTAATGAGCAATGTGTTTCCGAAGAAGGGAAGGGTTAGCTAGATTTGTTGGATGACACCATTTCTAATTCCAAGAACCTATGGATACCAAGGTTGAAGTGTTCAACATAGATAATTGTCCTAATAGTGGTGTTTTGAAGGGTAAAGGTAGGGCATTGAATGACCAATCAGAGAAGCCGATGACAAAAGAGCCTATCAATTGGGAAAATATTAACATGGAAGTTGTGGCTAGATTAGTTGAGGACAATCTAGGTAATCTCCTTTTGATTTTCAAGTGGTTCCTCTCAAGGGTCAAAGAAATCAATGTCAGAATGACTTCTTTGCACAATATCTATGTTAATTTGGTTAATATAAATAAAAAGGAATGGGATGTGCATGACAAGGTTAAAGTAATGAGCATTGTCCTTGATAAGGTGGTAGCTAATACTACTAAGATGGGTAGGGATCATGAGGATAGTGATGATACAAAAAAAATTGTCATCTATTAGCCAAATAAAAGCATGTATTTTGCTTAATTATGAAGTTTATCAAGACTGAGCATGATGAGGAAAGTAAGAGATTTTTAGTTGCAATAGTCAAAGATTTCATCAAATATTGAAAATTACGAACTGGGTTCTTGAGATTTTAGGAAAAAAATTTGAGGACAAGAAGGAAAAAAAACCCATTAAATTTCATGAAAACCTAGTTCGTGGTTTGGCATAAAACTTCACTAGTTTGATGCTTCATAAATTTTCTCCCATGCTCTGAAATTTCTAGAATTTGTTCATTCATTTGCTTCTATTCTTCAGAATTCTCGAAACTAAGTGAAGGATCATTTATGAAGACGTTGAGCAATTTGGGCTTCTATGAGCAGTTAAGGGATAGTAGTTGAGAGCATCTAGGGGGTAGTTCCAAGCATTAAGGAATATTTTTGGGTTGTGCAAACAAGTAGACCATATCTAGGAGACAATTTTGGGTAGTTTGAACCTTTTTGCAAGCATCTAAGAGTTGTTTTATGAGCTTTAATGATGCACAAGGGAAAGACATGACTTTTTCAGCAGTCAAATATCTTTTTTGGAGCTTGTTTAGGGGCTGCAAAATAGGCATATTTATTTTAGATGACCAAAGAAGATTGACTCTGCAAGATGAAGGAGAGATTTATCTTTTTCCCTCAACACATGTTCTTATCTTCTAGCAAGTTGTTGCACAAAAATTAAGGCTCATCTTTCAGATTAGTTGAAGATAAGAATTCTATAAATTCATTGTAATAAAGGAATCCAATGGGGAAAGATTTTTATAAAATAATAAAATTCAGTTTTTAGCAATAGTTAATTGTTTTGTAGTTTCATTTCTTAGAAATCATTTCATTTCCAGCTCTTTACATTTCCAATATTTCCTTTTATAAGTTTCTTAAGATAAATTTAATTCTAGCATTTTATTTACAAGCTCTTAGATTAGATTTGATTCCAAAAATTTCTTTCATGCATAGCCTTTCAATTTCGTTTGTAGAAAAAGCATGTCATGCAATTGATTTCTTCTCCCTCTCGCATATCGCCATGGACATCGCCCTAGGTTGACATTAATAAGTTAAATGATGAGGAATACAGTGGCACTCATCATTTTTGGTGTCGTTGTTGGGGAAAGGTGTCATTAAAGAGTTGCTAATGATCAGGTGACAGCATGTCAAAAGAAAATTTTGTTTGGCAAGATTTTTAGGTTTATTATTTTAGAAATTCCCTATTTTATTATTTTAGAAATCCCCCTGCCCAAAACAACAGATCCAAAGGAAAAGTTTCTTGCATGTAAATGTGACAGCTCTTGTGCAATATCCTCAACTAGAGGACCATGAATTCAAGCCCTAAAAAGCAAATGATTATTATTTGGACACCTTCAAAGTCCAAGGAGGGTTACCTGATCAGATATTTGAAGGCCAAGGAGTTGCATCTAGTCATGCATGCAACAGAATGTGAGGAAGGATTTCAAAATCTTTCTAATCAGCCCATGGGGTAAGTGCACAAAGATGGTTCCCAAAAAGGGGACTTAAGTGGACAACTTTTTTTTTCTGAAATCACGAAATACTAACATTGGATGTGAAATTGAGGATACTTACACTCAAAATTTTGAGATGGAACACAAAGAAGGATTCAAGTGCTCTGAGTTTACTTTCTAAACTACTAATTTTTTTTCAAAATGGTTGAGA
>VDFB02047230.1:133093124-133159732 GCA_007258455.2 Sequoia sempervirens
TAAAACCAACTTTCACATAATGCAAGCATGTTTTGAAGAAGTAGAGATATGGCCGTTTTAGGAAGAAATAACACACTCATGTTATAATGAGATTGTGTTTTGTGTTGCACTAAAAATGGTAAAAAAACTCAATATACCTATGATCTCAAGGCCCACATTCTGCATATTCTCTTGGTTCTACATGTGCTCTAAAAAAAAGTAGCTTTTTGATGATGTTGTCAAGTGTGCATGCATGTTATTCACATTCCACCACCTTTTTCATGATCTTTCTACCACCTTTGCATGAAATAGTAGAGTTTTCACGTTGAAATACATATAATATCAATTCAAGTCTGAATTCCATTGAAAAATGATATACAATTGAAGTTTGGAGGGGAACAAGCTTTTGAAAAAGTCAAATTGTTGAGGAGTTTGGTGTCCCCTTGCAAAAAATGCAGATTTATGAGCTATCCAAGAGAATCTCAGCTAGAAAAGCAATGCAGATTTTTTTGTGTATCTATAAGTAACCTTATCATGAGCACCTATGATGTAGACATTATAAGAACATCTCGAATTTCAAGATATTCTATTCATGAAAGGTGTTGTGTGCAATAGGTATCTTGGAACTCGCAATGAAGATGTATGACCAAGAGTGACTAAGTTGAGAGACTACCATGTCTATCTGTAAGTTCCTTCCATCTATTTTCCTTTCATTTCCATTTTAGATGTTGTCTCTTTTTCTTCTTTTACTTTGTGTATCTGTAACTAAACTACTAAAAATTGATTGGTCTCTCCTTGTAGAAAATGCTAAGATATGAGTGATCAAAGACAATCTCAGCCAAAAAAGCAATGGAACATCCTTATTTTGATGATCTTGACAAATCTCAATTATGATTTGAAGACATTATAAAAGAGCATGCGAATCTTTGAGAGGGAATATCAAGTTACTCATTTGAAGTTAACCTCATAATGACAACCTATGATGTAGACATTATAAGAGAATCTTGAATGTATGAGTGACATTGTAAAATATCTGTGAGAACAGAGTACCTAAGGCATTGTAACAAGATTTACTAAAATATTGAAATTTAGTGCAAGGGCACCAAAGTTATTGAGCAAATTTGGTTCATGGAAGTCTTAAGTTAGTTTTGTGTTTTGAGTTTTGTCAATTGAATAAGGTCATATTAGACCAATTGATTTATAATGTAGTATGTCATGTTAGTTACAAAAATAATAGTTAGGAACAATTGGAAAGATGTAGAATCATTTGTAAAAGCTATTTAAAGCCTCTTGAAGACTCAGACACAATGTAATTTTGCTGATAGAAGAAATTCAAAACTAAAAACAATGTTTTCTCAATATTTTGTTGAGTTTTCTGAAATTTCTTTCCCTTGTACGGACCCGTACAAGTCCTTCTTGCTTTGAAACCTTTTGAATTGTATGGTAGTATGAATTATCTTTAGTTTTCATCATTTTTGAGGTTCTAAGACAAAATATTGAGTGATTTCTCTTTAGTACTCTGCTACTCCCCTGATTTAACACCGTTTGCTTATTGAGGGTCTTCTAAAATGTGGATTTCACCCATTCCACTTTATGTTTCCATTGTTTCTTGTGGAATGGGTCATGAAAAGTGTAATCTAACTGTATAGTGGATTTGGAAGGCTTAAAGGTCATTTTGGTCAGTTTTGAGTGATGCCCTAGGGTTGGGCAGAGCAAAATGCATGTGAAAATGGAGGTTTTATGAATGGTTTTAGTGAATTGTTGATGTATTTGTCTTGGTAATGGCATAGAATGTATATGCAGAACTAAATAGGTGTGTTGGAAACAATTTCAAAGTTTGGAAAGCCCGGTTTATGATAGATATAGTAAAACCCTCGTTTTATGCATGAAAAGGGAGGGTTTATTGGGAAAGCACCCTAGAAGCCTTGTGTTGGTGTAATGATCATTGAATTTGATGTTTTGAGTCACAATTAGTGACTTTCCAAGGGATTGTGTGATTATAAGAAGTTTAAAAGGTACTTTGTTTGGAAAAGTGGGGTAATTCTAGTAGCCTTTTAGCAAGTCAGTTTGTTGGTTCTCCACATGATGGTACAAAGAAAATTATGGGGATCTTTTGTGAATCTTGTAGTAGGACTATGGTAAGTCTCTAGTGATGATTTTTTGGCCTTTTTATGGCCTTAGCAATAGGATAACTTCATTTGTTGAATATTGAAGGCTAGAAGCCTTTTAGGAGTGTTTTGAGAAACTGGGTGTTTTAGTGATCAAAGATTGGGTTCATTGTTTGAAAATTGATTAGTTGATGTTGAAAAGAGTTCCTCCACATTGAATTGCATCAATAATCCCTCTAACATAACAAACCCCAAAACCATCTTCTTTGACAAGTTAGGCAAGGGTTTATGGAAAACCCATACTCCAAACCTTCCCACAACCAACGAAAGCCTAAAACACCTTCAAAAAGGTATGCTCAAGCTTAAAATTTGAAGAGATATCACTACCCCCAAATATTTCTTCAAAAGGTAGCACTAAACCACCATTTTCCACTAAAAAATGCACCATTTGACATCTAGGGCATCACCTAAAAACCCTCTATTCACCTCCGTTGAACACAAAAATTTGCACACATATTTTATTACCCTAACTAAACCTTTCCATCCAGTTATAGAAGCATACAGTGGGTGAAAGGTTTAATATGACATTTTAATGCACTCAAAACCCTTAAAACAAGGTATACAGATCGACCCTTAGTAACTGGCTTCTAAAATGCACAAAATCACTTGAAATCCAACCAAACCAAAACTAAAATGGAGTTAAGTCTAATTCCCACCGAATTTCATCAAAAAGAGAGCACAATCACCCTTTACAGAACCGTACAGTTCAAGGAAACATCATATCCTAAAGTACAAAAGGGTAGCAATCTTTGACAAGGTATTACTCAGAAACCATGGTGCTTACAAAATCTCCATCTGAACCTATGAGATCACACTAGCCCCTCTACAATAACCTCTCTCAATTTTTTTAATCTCAGAGTGGTTTTCGCGTGGTGTCCATTTTTCACTTGATGGAAAAAGTGTCAAATGTAAGCAGTGCAAAGTTACAAAGTGGTGTAACTTTTGTTCTACAACTTGTGTGATCAAACAGACTGTTCCAAAGTGTCCGAATAGGTATGTTTATGCTAGGCATGGTCCTCTTTTGCACCCAAACACACGGAATCGCTCTAAGCTACGTTCAACCGGATCTATCCCTTAAGGGTACAAAGTGCAAAATGGCTGCAAACTTTAGCATTGTTGACGTGTGTTTTGGCACAACAACATGCAAACAAAATATTGCTACTTTGTTTCTCCTGAAAGAGAAAGACAACACATGGATTTCTTAGCTCCCAATGTCTTTATATTTGGTTCTCAACTGTGTTGATGTTGCTCAGTGGTCAATGTAATAGTAATATTCAAGGGGCCTGCTGGTGTGAGCTTCTGGATTGTTTTAAGACCAAACATGAATTTAAACCTACTTTAAATTGGGGTTTTAAAGAAAAATAAAAAGATAGATCAAGATTTTGGTACTGAAAAGAATGATACTTCATCTAACTTAACCAAACTTATTACCTTTCAAGGAATTGCTAACTAAAAATTGAAGAACAAAATTAACTTGTGATTAACACATAGTTGCATCCATTCACAGTGCTGATTCCAACGATTGATTATAAGTTACCATTTAAACAAAACACAAAATAAGATTTCATTCCTTGAAAGCTTTCAAAATAAAATGATTAATTCAAGATAAATACCATTTTGGAACTCAATATGAAGTAGATTTGAATCTGGTTGCTTCTACTATTAGTGAAATAGATAAGCAACATTTACAAATATAGCACAATCACCAGTGTACAGAAAACCTATGTCTTCAGACTGCTTCCAACTACACTAAGGAATCTGGAAAGATGCAATTCCATCCTATGCTAAATCTAATCCCTAACTAAGAAGACAAAGAAGCTCCCTTTACAAAGAAACAGGATGCAGTTTTCGTCCCCTCTACTCTTCAGAAAATTCCTATTCTTCAAGATCTATCTCTAAACCTATCTATTCTATTGCTGCTAACCTTTTCTTGTTACTTCTAACAATTTCAAACTATAGAAGTTCTAACCTCTATTACCACTTTCTAACATTTACAAAGAAATAGGAATGCCTTATATATAGAATGTACCAAAGAGAATGCATTGTCCCCCTGCATTAGGGTTTACAAAATATTTGCTTCCTGGAGATTCAACCCTCAGATGTTTTGAGGAGAGTCAAAGTCACATTTAATGTGGATTCCTGTTGCCTATACTGATGAAAGATAGTTTGGGGAAAGATCTGTAGATCTTTTGTAGCTGCAACATTCATTCCTCTATCTCTGTGTCCATTTTCGAGCTCCAGCAGAGCTGCCTTGAATGCTCAAAAATATCGTCATTAATGTCGGTCTACTTTTGCCAACAGATCTCACAACTGTCCCCTCTGACTCATGACTTCCTTCTTCTCCCTTCGGCCCTCTTCCCACTCCAGATTTTTCTGCACATTGACAATCCCCTGGAAGCAGAGCACCAGGTTTCTCCTTTAGATCCGGATACCATCATTCCCGAGTTGGTCCATTGGCTCATGATCTCAGAAGGAGTCCATATCACTTGCATCCTGTAGATTTCCTCCTGATTGGTTAAACATACACCACACCAAATTCTCAGGCAGTCAATGGTGGTCCACATCAAGTCGTATGTTAGTGAGACACCATCGATGTCTCCCCGATATGATTTCATCCTTTAGCAATTATCGGCATGGCATGGGTCAATCGGCGAGACATTTCGGCAAGCTTCAAAAGTCACATCAAGCTCATTTTTATGTCGAGAAGACAATCCTATTTTGGGAAGACCTTACCTTGAACTCCTCTTCTCTTATCGAGCCTACTTTGTTGTCAGCAAGACCCTTCTCCTTTGGTGAAACTTTTCGCCGAGGGCAACACCTCTTGGTGAGATCCTTTCGGGCTCATCTTCCCTTTCGACAAGAATTCAGCGAAGGTACTGCATTCTTTTGGAGTCTCCCTGATTTCCTCTTATTCTCATCGAGCTCCTTTTGCTTCGGTGTGACCTTCGCTCTTTGGCAAGACATTATACTGAAAGGGGAACCCTTCAGCAAAACCCCCAACAGTCAGGGAGATATCCCCTAGAAACAAATCTGTCTCACCAAACTCAAATTTCATGTCGGCGAGACCCTCGAACTTCGGCCAAACCTCTTGGCGCATATCTTTTTTCTCCCTGAGGGGATACCCTGTTGGTATGAAATTTTGTGGTCAGGGAGACCTTTTGGCAACCCTTTTGTTTTCTCCCTGAGACCACGCCTCTTTGCCCAGACATCTCAACAAACTCCTTTTTTGGCGGGGGCCTATGCTGAAATCACCTCGTGTCGCCGAGACTCCCTTCGGTTGGCGAGACTTCATACCGACTGAAGTTTCCCTTTGTCGAGCTCAGAGCATTTTGGGGAGACCTTTACATATTGGTCAAATCTCATGGCGAGGGAATAAGCCTTTGGAAAACTTCCTCGGGAGATATCTTCAAATAAATGACTCGATCCTACAAAACAAATGCCTCCATTAGTTCTCAAAGGCAAATAAAATATACCATTATTCATCATGTTATTAATTCTTTCAAAAAGAACACAACACCGGTGGAGGCGAAACCAAAATGGGACCAAGAAATAACATCCTCACTCAAAACCAGCAGAGGTGGAACCA
This sequence comes from Sequoia sempervirens, assembly GCA_007258455.2. Taxonomy (NCBI): domain Eukaryota; kingdom Viridiplantae; phylum Streptophyta; class Pinopsida; order Cupressales; family Cupressaceae; genus Sequoia; species Sequoia sempervirens. Next base: position 133,098,858 of record VDFB02047230.1, read on the forward strand.
AGATAGAACTGGGAACACACTTCCTTCTTTAAAACTGGCGGAGGTGGAACCAAAATGGGATTGGGATGAGAGGAAAAAATGGGAAAATCTCGGCAAAACCGGGATCGGGACAAAAATAGGACCCAGAAACGACATCCCTCACCGTTAAAATTGGCAGGGGCGGGGCCAAAAGAAAATTGAAACTGGGATAGGAGTCAGGATGGGAGCGAGCCATGGAAATAATCACAATTTCCCAGTTCATACCCCATCTTAGATCCACATCCGCAAAGGAAACCAAAATGCAAAGGACGAAAGCAAACGCCGGCGGGGTCGGAACAAAAAACTGATTTCGGGTGGAGCACAATGGGGGCAGGGGCGAAACAAAATCCGAAATTGAAACTTCTTCAAATTTTTAGTTTCGGATTCCATCCTGATCCTGCCTTTGACAATATACAAAGACAAAAAAGGAAAAGGGGAAAGGAAGGAAAAACAAGACCCTACAACCAAATGATTGGAACTAGGGCAGAACAAAATGGACAGAGCAGAACTGGGATCAGAACCAAACCCGAACAAGAAACTTTTTCAAGTTTTAGGTTCAAATTCTATTCTAGTCCTGCCCCTGATGTCATCCAAAAAGATAGAAAGGACAAGGAAAAGAAAGAGAAAAAGGAGGGAAAACCCTACAATGAAACAAGAGAAGGAAAGGAAACCGAAAGAATGAAACGCGTGAAATCGGGATCAGAACGGAACCCAAACTAGAAACTTGAAAAGACACGCAAGGCCGAAGAACCAAAGTGGCAGAATCGGGATCGGGGAAGGGAAAGAAAACATAACTTGGAAAGAATTCCAAGTTCAGAATCTGCTCCGGTTCTGATCCCACTGAAAACAAAAAGAAAAAGATGCCCAAGGCCGAAAACACCCAAGGCACAGGACACAAAAATTGACAAAAGACCAACAAAGAGAGAGAAAAAGTGGAGTCGAACCCAGGATGGAACCCAAATGAGGAACTTTTGAAAAAAGGTCAACATTCTAAATCAAACCCGGACCCGACTTCGAGAAAGAACAAAGGACGAAGATAAAGAACCGTTGGAACTAGAACCGGGAACAGAACAAGGCCAAAACTTGGAAGGAATTTCTAAGTCCAGTATTGGTTCCAGTTCTGCCTCCAACAGAACTTTAAAAAGGAAAACACCTAAGGCAGAAAACCAAAGGCTAAAGGGAAAAGACAAAGGGGGACCCATTTTGTTCAAGAATAAAATGGGGTGGTTATGCAAGGCATAACAAGCATGTTGTTACTTGGATAATATGATGCTTAGAAGATTCTTGTCTAATCATATGAGATCACATTGAGCCTCTCTACAATAACCTATTTCAATTTTTGTTATCTCGAAGTGGTTTTGTCGTGGTGTCCAGTTTTCACTTGATGAAAAAAGTGTCAAATGCAAGTAGTGTAAAGTGGTGTAACTTTCGTTTTGCAACTCGTGTGACCAAAAAAATTGTTTCAAAGTGTTTGAATAGGTATTTTTATGCTAGGAATGGTCCTCTTTTGCACAGAAACACGCAGAATCTCTCCGAGCTACATTCAACCGGATCGATACCTTAAGGGTCCAAAGTGCAAAATGGCTGCAAACTTCAACATGTTGTTACTCAGATATCGTGGAACTTAGAAACTTCTTGTTTGATCCTATAAGATCAAATAGGGACCCTCTACAATAACCTCTCTCTATTTTTGTTATCTCGGAGTGGTTTTCCGGTGGTGTCCACTTGATGGAAAAAGTGTCAAATGCAAGTAGTGCAAAGTTGCAAAGTGGTGCAACTTTCATTCTGCAGCTCGTGTGACCAAATGGACTATTCCAATATATTCGAATAGGTATGTTTATTCTAGGCATGGTCCTATTTCACACCCAAACATGCGGAATCACTCTGATCTACGTTTAACCAGATCAATCCCTTGAGGGTCCAAAGTGCAAAATGGTTGCAAACTTTAGCATGTTTCTACTCGGATATCGTGATTCTTAGAAACTTATCATCTAATCCTATGGGATCATGTTGGGACCCTCTACAATAACCTCTCTCGATTTTAACTATCTCATAGGCATTTTCATGTGGTGGCGAGTTTTCACTTGGGGAAGAAGTTGTCAAATGCAAGTAGTTGAAAGTTGCAAAGTGCTACAACTTTCGTTATGCAACTCGAGTGACCAAACAGACTATTCCAACATGTCCGAATAGGTATTTTTACGCTATTCATGGTCCTCTTTCACACCCAAACACATGGAATCGCTCCGAGCTACGTTCAACCGAATCGATCCCTTAAGGGTCCAAAGTGCAAAATGGCTGCAAACTTCAGCATGTTGTTACTTGGATACTGTGACGCTTAGAAACTTCTCGTCTAATCCTATGGGATCACGTTGGGCCCCTCTATAATAATATCTCTCAATTTTTGCTATCTCAGAGACATTTTCCCATGGTGGTGAATTTTCACTTGAGGAAAAAGTTGTCAAATACAAGTAGTTGAAAGTTGCAAAGTGGTGCAACTTTTGTTCTACAACTCATGTGACCAAACAGACTATTCCAACACATCTAAATAGGTATTTTTACACTAGGCATGGTCCTCTTTCACACCCAAACACATAGAATCGCTTTGAGCTACATTCAACCGGATCGATCCCTTAAGAGTCTAAAGTGCAAAATGGCTGCAAACTTTAACATGTTGTTACTCGGATACCATGATGCTTAGAAACTTATCGTCTGATCCTATGGGATCATGATGGGCCCCTCTATAATAACCTCTCTCAATTTTTGTTATCTCAAAGAAATTTTACCGTGGTGGAAAATTTTCACTTGGGGGAAAGTTGTCAAATGCAAGTAGTTGAAAGTTGCAAAGTGGTGCAACTTTTATTTTGCAACTTGTGTGACCAAACAGGAAGTTCCAACGCATTTGAATGGGTATGTTTATGCTATACATGATCCTCTTTTGCACCCAAACACACGGAATCGCTTTGAACTATGTTCAACCGAATCGATCCCTTAAGGGTCCAAAGTGCAAAAGGGAAGCAATATTTGACAGAATTTTACTCGAAAACCATGATACTTACGAACTCTCCGTCTGATCCTATGAGATCACATTGGGCCCCTCTACAATAACCTCTCTCAGTTTTTGTTGTTTCAGAGTTGTTTCCCTATGGTGTCCAATTTTCACTTGATGGAAAAAGTGTCAAATGCAAGCAGTGTAAAGTTGCAAAGTAGTGCAACTTTTGTTTTGCAATTCGTGTGACCAAAAAAACTGCTTGAACGCATCCCGATAGGTACGTTTACACTAGGCATGCTCCTTTTTCGCACCCAAACAAACGAAATTGGTTTGAGCTATGTTCAACTAGCTTGATCCCTTATGATGGCATGCAAAACAATCAAAAAGAAAAACATACGCACGACGATTAATTAGAATCCATTCTTGTAGAATGCTTTTACCTTTGATTAGAATCCATTCTTGTGGAATTATTTTAAGTTCCAAGCAACTTAGAAGTGGATTTCTGAGACAAGTTTGAACTTGCTCATACAAGGGTTTGAGTATAATATGTTGAAATAGGCCATTCCACCTATTGTTCAGGTTATGTCTCAGTGATATGGGCCTAATGTAAGTAGGATAGTGAGTAGGAATAAGAAAATAGCATTGGTAAAGGAATTGGAAGAGATTACTAACACTACCACTGTTGAAAATTCATAATTGAGGCCCCTTAAAAGCAAGGCTAGAAGAGGTGAAAAGAAGAAATTGTTTGAAAATAAGTTAGAATAGGTTGGAAATAGGGTGAGTTTGTGGAGTTTGTTGTGTTCAAAAGGTCTACAAGGACAAGGGAGGTCAAAATTATGTTATTGCATGATTCCCTAGTTGGGAAAATAGGGGTTTTAAATGAAAAAAGAGAGGTTTGAGGGAGTAAAAGTGTGTAAAGTCAGGGGGCAGCATAATTTGGTGGTCAATTAAGTTTGTGCAAGAAAAATGAAGAGTGTTGGAAGAGTTTTTGAGGTTGTATGAGGTTCGAGGGTTCGGTTAGCTGGCTTGGCCAAAAAAATTTGGAGGGGGATTCAGTTCATTTTAGGTTTGTTGGTACAAAAAATATGTTAAAACAATATATATATATATATATGCAGCCTAGAAGCATGAATTGGGATTATAATATCACATAACATCATATAAAAAACAAAACCACCATAAACTTGAATGTCATTTAAAACATGCATGATAAATATTCATTGTTGAAACTTGAATTGTGGTAGCTTGATACACAGAGTCTATTGATGCTAGGGTTCAATTTGTATGATTTTGAAAAAAGAAGCCAACTGAGTAGAGTTATCAATGTTCTTCAGAAGTCATAAGAATTTGTTTAGTACACTAGCCACTTTGATGTCTTCTTTTAGTCTCAAACATTATTTTGTATCATTGTTACATTGGTCTTGAGAGTGGTAGCTTAATATAACTCCACAATAAAAAAATTGGTTTACTTGTGCAGTGTAACAGTGGCATAGGCAGATTTTTCTTTCAAAGAACCAAAGGGTGACTGCACAATTGAAGTGTATAAACACATATCTTTTTGTAATATCAAGGATACTTTTTGAAACTTCCATGCATTACTAATCTAAAAGGAAAATTATTTTTCCTAATCTATATGCAGCCATGCTTTTGACATTATCAAAAAGAGAAAAACTTCTTGAATGATGCAAAGGCATGGCCAAGTAGTTCTAACTCTTCACATTAGAGAAGAGAGATGTTGGAGAGTACATCAAGTCAGTGAGAACAAAAGTGTAATGTGTTTTAGTTTGTAGTATTCCTCTATTTCTCTATAGATATATGATAAATTCTAAGTTCAATGATGCAGAACAATTTTGAAAAAAGAAAGTTGTGTCACAATCCGCTTTCAATCTAGCAAGCAAAAATGAAAGCTCAGCCTCTTGGAATGAAAATGCTTGTTTGCAAAACAAATGAATAAGAATGAGGTAGTTAAGGTGTTTGAAGTGATTTAGAGGTCACTTTTAGGGTTCCCTTGGGTGTGGGTCAAAGTCAAACTCCATAAAACATTAAAAAAAGTCCAAAAAAACACATTTTGGATGCCTAGGCATACAGGTTATGTTTTGGTTTGCCTGGGTTCTATCTAGGAAAACTAGGCACAAAAATGAAGGACCCTGGTCGAACCCACAAGTGAATCGAACCAAGACCCACACAAAAAGCGAACCAAGGCTAAAATAGAAGAACCTAGTAACATAGATAATGTGTCAAGAAGTTGACTACATCTTGTATACGCATAAAAATGGTCATGTCTATAATTCTGGCAATTAATTAAATATTTATTATTTAATTAATTTTCTAAAGTCCTCTACATATGATTAAATTTAATTAATTTAATTATATTGTTCATTCATCTTATTTCTCTTCCATAATTAAATAAATTTATTTTATTTAATTATTTTCATATGTCCTCTTAATTAATTAAATAAATACATTCTATTTATTTAAATTAATTATCACTATTTGAATTTAAATTAAATCTTTTGATTTAATTAAGTTTAAATATTTCCCCTTTCTTCTATTTTAATTCTTCTTCTAATTAATTAAATGTTTCATTTAATTAATTTCATAAAAGTGATTTAATTAAATAGATCTTATTTAATTAAAAATATCTTATGATTTCTTTCTAAATCCAAAATTAGGTATTTTAACCCAATTGTGCAATCTTCTCATATCATAATTAAATATTTTATTTAATTATGAGATATTCTGCTTTTTTCAATAAAACATGATTAAAACTCTTTTCTCACCACAAGCTTTCTTCTGCTTTTAAAAGCTTAATTAAATATTTTATTTAATTAAGAAAAGCTGAATGTCCTCCACAAATAAATAATTGAATTTTTAAATTCATTTATTTATCAGCTTTTACTCTTTCTTTTATTCTTATCTTCTCTTCTTTTTCCTCTTTCATATAAAATAGAAAAATCTGATTTTAGGGTTCTTCTATCCTCTCCTTCAATTTCATCTTTCTTCAACCGTTCGATCTACCAGGAATTATCACAACCGTCAATCGAGACAGCCAATCAGAATCATTCAGAAAGTCCTATAAATACCTGTGTGAATCCAAACATTGGTAATAGGCAATTAAGTAGAGTTTATGCATTTAATTCATTTAGTATTCATTTATCATAGCATCATGTTTATTTCAAGTTTCTTAGCTAAAATCATTATCATAGCTTAATCATGCATTCATATCATAGCAAAATCTCATTCTTTAGGAAGACAGTTTGTTGAGCCTAGCCACTAATCTGAGAACACAAGGCTGGAATCTACAAAAACACTAAAGATAGAGGACGATAGGACTACAACGGAAACAGGATACTGAGTTTGCACTTCTCTATTCCTTTTATATTTCTGTTTTTGTTATAATGTTCTATTGGTGTGTTTGAACTGGTTCTACTTCGTTTATGCACTTAATTTTCACACACACATTAAATGGTGCCCACCGTGGGGCCTATGCCCCGATTTTAGACTTCTTTCTTGCAGGTTTTTCTTGCAGGTTTGCTTACAGGTTTTCTGGCATTCGGCAGCGCGTTTTGGAAGATTCGGGAAATTTTCTTTTGCAGGTATTTCGGCACATCTAGGCTCTGTTTCGGCGCATCTGGTCATTTCTGCGGCGCATCTGGGAAATAGAGTGGCGCATCCATCATTTTCTATAGCGCATTTAGTATTTTAGTTAGCGCATTTAGGACATACTTTAGCGCATTTAAAGTTGTATCAGAATTAAAAAAAATTCTCTGCATTTAGAATAGCGCATATAGTTTCTGTTTTCGCACATCTGGGTAACAGAGAAGCGCATTTGTTTTCTGTTTAGCGCATTTATGTAACAGAGTTGCGCTTCTGGTCTCTATTTCTGCGCATTCGGGAGACAGAGCTTCACATCTAGAATTGTAACTGAGATTCTGAGTCTGACGCCTTCCGCAGACAGAATTTTTTTCATTTTTATGTTGGGCTTAAAATGAATCAATCTAGGGTAGCCACCACACCTTTTATCATGCAGATAAAACGAACCCCATGTCTGTTGTGAAGCAACATCTTCACTTAGATTAAATCACATTTGATTTTGGTGCACATAAAATGAATCTGTCTACTCTTATTGACTGTGCTTGAAAGTGGTAGGTGATTATGCTCTCACCCTGTGCAAACTAGGTGATCAAAAAACTAGACCCACTTTTCCTTGTGTAACCCTAATTTGATAATCGAAGTATCCTCTCCCCTTGCACACTTGTGCGATCCTGGGTGCAAGAGAAACAGTTATTGACTCTAGAAATTGGGCCTGCCTTAAGGGAAAAAGTACTCACCTTAAGGGACGACTCAAACCGACAATGGAGCTAAGGCCAAGCTACCCCCAACCGGTATATAAATGTAAATCTTAAGGGAAAACCTAAGGTTGCTTGTGCGGATGTGTCATACGGACGGAGTTGTACTCCCTTAAACCCTCGCTGAGCTTAACCTCTTCAGTCGGGAGTGCCACCTTACGGGACAATCCTGCTCCCATGTATGGCCACTCTGAATCCAGTCCCCAAACTAAAAACCATTGTTTAGAAAGCCAAAAACCTTCTATCTGCTAGTCCAGCACCGGTCGGTGTGAAGCCTTCCACACTTTCGCAGTCAATAGTAGAGGTGATCAGCTCGCCATGGGAGTTTCATGGGCTAAAAGCTTGGGCTTGGCCTCAAGAAGAGAGTGCACCTCAGTGGCGGGGAGCCCGCGCCCAAGCTCCGGATTCACACGCCAATCGATAGCGCGTTGGGGGAAACTCACGCGGAGTCTAGCGATATTGTCCTGGCCTAACCTAGGTTGTGCTTGTCTTATTCTGTGCTTGGTTACAAATCAACTTAAATCAGACTGTTTGCTGTGCTTGCAGAAAATCATTAATTTAGATAAAGGATCATCCAAAAATGAACATGACAAATTTTAGCTGAAAAACGGGTCAAAACTGTCCTAGAAAAACTGTTTTAGCACATCTAGGGGAAAACTGCAGTGCATTTAAACTCTGTTCTAGCGCATCTGTGTTCTGTTTCGGCACATTTAGGATTTTCTGCTGTGCATCGGTGCTCTGTTTCTGCGCATCTGAGATTTTCTGAAGCGCATTTGACTATTTCGCCAGCGCATTTGACTTTTTCTGTAGCGCATTTGGGAAACAGAGTAGCGCTTTTAGGTTTTTGTCACAGACCCGACTTTCTAAGATTTTACTCCCATGTTAAGAAAGTGGAAATCAACCAAGTTCACCAAGAAATCAGTTTTTAATAGGATCAAGAAGCCCAAAACAAATTTAAGTTACAAGAAGACTTTAGATCGCAGAGAATTCCTGTATAAAAGTCGAGACGTCTTGCTCCATTATCGCACATTCCTCCATAGATACCAAGACTACATTAGGGGATTCACTGACAATTATGCTATAGAACCTTTGGCTACCCAAGCTTATTATCAAAGATTAGCATTATCTCAACGTCATAATTTGAATCAACCTCTTCAGTTTGAGAACGTACCACAACCTTCAATTGAATATTCAACGCGTCCCAATCAGATCCTTCAGTGACCCTCGATCATATTCAAGGATTTCTTACATATGCCTGTTTTTACGAGATCTCAACACAACAAAGCAGGAGAAACACCTCAAGAAGAGGGTGAACGAGATAGTCCTCTTTTTAGTGTAAGTCGCAATCCCCTTTTCAGTAACAACAATATGGCTGACAGAGAGGAAAGTTCGATACTTAAGAACAAAAACATGAACAAAACTCCTATAGGTAGTGATGATGAACAAGACGACGAACTTGAACTTAGAGAGGCAGAACAAAATCCCAAGTTTCTTAAAGCCCTTGAAAAGATTATACAACGTGACAAAGAGAAATACTTTCTTTTTCTAGCAGATCAAGGAGCTAAATTGCCTAAAGACTTTGATACTAAGAAATTAAAAACCACCGAGGAAGAGCCATCCCTATCTGAATACGCCTCCTTCAAAAAAGAGTTCAGAGAAATGCAGGGAGAAATCAAAGAGTTACGAGGAGGAACTGCAACCAAGAAGTACACTTTGGATGACATATGTCCTTATCCTTTTGATAGAAGTCTCAACATGATTCCATTTCCTAAACACTGTGAAATCCCCAAATTTGATCGTTATAATGGAAAATCAGACCCAGTTGACCATGTTAGAGACTTTCGAAACATGACATTGGAATTTGCCCACGAAGATACATATTTATTGCGATTATTTCCTCGAAGCCTTGGAGTCAACTCTATGGAATGGTTATCTAAGATTACACCTCCTATTCGAACATTTGAGGAACTGATGAATTTGTTCATAAAACAATACTCCTACAATGTTCAACACCAGATCACCATGATTGATCTTTGCAAAGTTACGCAAAAACCTGGGGAATCTTTCACTACCTTTCTTCAAAGATGGAGGAGAATGTTCGCTAGGTACCCCCGTCATGTCCCTGAAAAGGAGAAAATGGTTACTTTCATCAATAGCCTCAACTCAGAAATGAGTTATCGTTTAAATCTACACTGTCCACCTTCCTTTGAGAAATTGTTTGAGGATGCCATCACCATCGAAAGTGCTTTGGTCAAAAGAGGGACCATAAAACTTGATAGGGACAACCCTGCCTCATCTAACCATTACAACAATCAGGACAAGTCTAAGTTTTGGACCCGCAACAAGAATGTTGTAAACGATGGTGTTGTAGATGCAAATCATATCACGACTAAGCCATTTACCTTGAACACTCCTCGTAACAATAATTACAACCATGTCAATTCAGTCGCAAATCAAGGAAACAATCATCCCCCTCCAACGAACTATAATCAAGGGACTGCCAACAACCAAAACTACTGGAACAACAACAACAACACTTCAGGGAATACCTCAAACACAAAACCACAATGCTTTCCATTCTTCTCCAATAAAAGAACTTTTACTCCACTAGGACAATCCTTAGAATCGGCTTTCAAAGAGGTCATGGCAAAGAACGTCCTTATGTTACCCCCACAACGCAATTACGAACCTAATGTAAAACCTCCATCGTGGAACGAAGCCTATTTTTGTGACTACCATAGGTGCAGAGGTCATCATACAAACAACTATCAAGGTTTGAAACATGCTATTCAAGATCTCATTGACAAGGGAATTATCACAGTAGAAGGACAGCAAAAATCCAACGAAGATCACCAAGCATTTCAAAATCCTCTACCAAATTATCAAAAGGGAGAATCTTCTGACAAAACTGTGAACCAAATTGATGATAATGTAATCCGTCACCTCTATACGGACGATGAGTGAGTCAACATCATAAAAATCAAAGAGAAAGTAGACAATGGACAAGTAAATGTCACAACAAGAGCACAAGCTAAGGTTGTTTTGAAAGGTACCTCTTCAAAATCCAATGAGACCTCTCCTCAACACCAATACGACTTAGTTAACCAACTTCGAAAAACTCCAGCTCAAATCTCCATTTTCTAACTTCTGAAGATTTCCCCTGCACATAGTGAAATTTTAGATAAAACCCTTGTTGAAACGACTGTATCTACGGATTTGGATGTGAATCAATTTCAAACCATGGTAGGACATTTGTCCTCCCCCACATGCCTTTCATTCTCAGACAAAGATGATGTTTCCCTAACTCATCCCCACAATTCATCATTATACTTAGAGGTCATGATCCACAAATTTCGTGTCAAACGTGTTCTAATAGATGGAGGGGCTGGTCTAAACATATGTACTTTGAAGGTGATTCAAGCATTAGGATTTTCCGAACACTCCATTGATCCTAGAAGGAAGATTACCATTAAAGCCTATGATGATGAGGAGAGAACGTATAAAGGTCTAATCATGCTACCAATCAGAGTGGGACCTGTTATCAAAAATACCTTTTGCCAAGTTTTAGAGCGAGATCTTGCATACAATATCTTGTTGGGTCGTCCTTGGATCCATGAGATGCAAGCTGTTCCGTCCACTTACCACCAATGTCTTAAGTTTTCGTATGATGGACAAGAAATCACTATACCAGCTGATAACTCAAACGCCCAAACTTGTGCCAATGTCAAAGCTCATCAAGATACTTTGGTTCCAAATAATCGAGAAGCACTTGCTGATGCTTCTTCTCAACATGCTACACACGTCAGTCAGTTAACTAAAAGCTTTGACAAGAAACTATAGTTCAAGGAAAGTGGAGTTGGGGAATATTCCCTTTGTCTTGCTAATCTACCTACGTCTCCTCGATCACATGGAAAACCTTCTATTACACCACAACAGATATCAGCGGCATCAACATCAGCACAGGTACAAATAGAGCCCACTACCAAGTTCAATGGATAATTTATCAAAGAAAAATTTCCCATGGGAGATCCTGAGGACACAGCAATTCTAGATTGGCTCCATAAAGATGAAGAGGACGCAATTCTAAACATCACCTTACCAATAGAACAATATGGGAAAGGATATTCTATCATGCAAAAGATGGGATATGATAATGGTCCTCTTGGAAAGAGAAAAGAAGGCGTAGTTGAGCCTATCCATCTTCCAGGACTTGCGGCATATGATAAAACTGGAATAGGCTATGAGGCTACCCAATCTAAACAATCCCAAGGTAATGTTTTTACACTGCAAGAAGGTTCCGATAAGAATGAAACATGTTTGGTATCAGTCCTGAATTACATTGAAAATAACTCTGACACAGATTCTGCTGAATATGAATGGGATACCATCCATGATAACAAATTTTGGAGAGACAAAGAGGTAGATGTCATACATAAGTATACGCCCGTTTTAATCAAAGGAGAAGGTTCAGGATCCCAACCACAAGAATCTGAACCACAAAGCAACTATGAGTCTAGTGATACTGAGTCAAATTTTAATGAACAAGATTATCAGGAGAATAGTCCCATCATTGACCTATCTCATACCTCGGATCCTACCGATAACTCTGTCTTGACCCTAACCATCACCAATTTTACACAACCGGACGACGTCCTACCATTAATCCATCCCGATCTCATTGACTGGGATCTTACTGAACCTATGGATATACCTATTTTTCCAAACGACGAAGCTATCATAAACTTCCTTTCCACCGATGATGTAAATAATTGTTCCACTAGCGATTTTCGGTATGAAGTCTTTAATCAGGAGAGTGTCAAGTCTCCTAGCTGCAAAAATGAAAATAAAGATAAATGGTCTAGTGGTGAAAACCAGAATCTGGCAGTACTAGATCAAGCAAAAGACAAAATAAAAAGCGTATCAGATGGTGAAAACCTTTTTGAGGCACCATCTGATGGGACTCTTGACACTCTCCCAGAGCACTATCATGAGCGATCATCCATCTTGACTGAGCCTACAAAGGAAATCAACGTCGTAACTATAGATAATCCAAGGATCCTACAGGTAGCTGAATCAATGACCTACAAAGGAGAATCATCCGTTGTCAACTATAGATAATCCAAGGATCCTACAGGTAGCTGAATCAATGACAGCTAAAGAAATCCCAGAGTTCATGAATTTTCTCAAGGAAAATCAAGTCAATTTTGCATGGTCATATGCAGATATGCCCGGCCTTGATCCTGATCTCATTATGCATCATTTATCTATCAAATCAGGAGCCAAACCAGTAAAACAAAAACTCAGAAAGATGAATCCTCATATTGCACTATTGGTTAAAGAAGAACTCAAGAAGCTCCTCGATGCAGGTTTTATAAGATCAATTGACTATGCCGAATGGATTTCCAATATTGTACCAGTAGCAAAACCAGACAAACGTGTCAGAGTATGCACTGATTTCAGAGATCTTAACAAAGCTTGCCCAAAAGATGACTTTTCGCTTCCAAGTATCGACACTATAGTTGATCTAACAGCAGGCCATGCCATGTACTCATTAATGGATGGTTTCTCGGGTTACAACCAAATCAAGATTGCACCAGAAGACCAAGAGAAAACAGCTTTCACTTGTCCGTGGGGAACATATTGTTGGAATGTCATGCCTTTCGGCTTGAAAAATGCTGGAGCTACTTATCAAAGAGCTATGACTATGATCTTTCACGACATGATGCACACATTCATGGAAGATTATGTAGATGACATATTGGAAAAATCACACACCAGAGAAGGACACTTGGAGATACTATCTAAAATATTTACCAGATTGGAGAAATTCAAAGTTCGTTTAAACCCTAAGAAATGTGTTTTTGGGGTCACATCTAGAAAACTGTTAGGATATATTGTTTCAGAAAAGGGAATTGAAGTAGATCCTGCTAAAGTTCGCGCAATCATGGAGATTCCTCCCCCAAAGAACATTAGTCAGTTGAGATCCTTACAAGGGTGACTCCAGTCTATCTGCAGATTCATTGCACAATTGGCTGACAAAAGTCTACCATTCACACATCTCCTACATAAGAATATTCCTTTTAGATGGGATGATAAATGTGAAATGGCATTTCAACAAATCAAGCAGTACCTGATGAATCCACCAGTTCTTGTACCACCAAATCCAGACAAACCATTGATTCTGTATATTGCTGCAACCGAGACATCTTTGGGAGCATTATTAGCACAAGAAGACCATGAAGGGAAAGAATGGGCAATTTATTACATTAGCAGAACATTGACAAGTCATGAGCTTAGTTACACTTTCATTGAGAAGGCTTGTTTGGCAGTCATCTTCGCTTCACAGAAATTCCGACATTACATGCTAACTCATACAATTAAGCTTGTTTCCAAAATTGATCCACTCAAGTATCTACTAAGTAAAGCATCACTAACAGGAAGGTTAGCAAAATGGATCATGATTGAGTTCGACATCCACTATGTTGATCGCAAAGCAATCAAAGGACAAGTTATCGCGGATCAACTAGCAGACGCTCCTCTCCAAACAGAGCACCCTTTACACATTGAATTTCTAGATGCTGATGTCTTCACAGCAGACTTTAAGCAGCCATGGTCCTTATACTTTGATGGTTCTTTTACTCAACATGGCTCAGGGGCAGGCATTCTCTTCGTCACCCCTCAAGGGCATACCATTCCTAGGTCCTATAGGTTAATGTTTCCATGCACCAATAACATAGCCGAATATGAAGCACTGATCACTGGACTGAAAATAGCATTGGAATGGAGGATTACCGAGCTACAAGTTTATGGTGACTCACAACTAGTCATTAATCAAATCAATGATGACTATCAGACTAAAGATGACAAGTTGTTACCATACAAGAAGATGATTGATGACTTCAAGAAGTATTTTGTGGACATTTAGTTCACACAAATTCTGAGGATTGACAACAAAGCGGCCGACGCTATGGCTACGATCGCCTCATTGATACAACTCCCAGAAAAATAGACTCGCTATGAATTTCTAGTGGAACAATTATTTACACCTGCCTATGACACACCTGAAAGCCAAATTATCTGCCACCTAGTAGGATCCGATTCACCCTGGTATGGCAAGATTTATGCATACCTAAAAGACGATATATTACCACCTGACTTATCCCGCAACCAAAAACGTAACTTTATCCGACAATCCTCTCGATATACCCTTATCGCTGATACCCTTTATCGCCGTGGTCTTGATGGTACTTTACTTCGATGTCTTGAACGTGACGAATCTGACAAAGCTTTACAGGAAGTTCATGGGGGCATTTGTGGTACTCATTCGAGTGGACTAACCTTATCCAAAAAATTGATTAGAATGGGTTACTACTGGCCTACAATAGAAAGGGAATCATTTACCTTTGCTAAAACATGCTCAAAATGTCAGATTCATGGGAATCTTATTCATGCTCCTGCACAAGAACTTCATTCGTTTACACCCACCTGGCCATTCTCTCAATGGGGGTTAGATCTAGTGGGAAAAATTCATCCTTCTTCTTCACATGGGCATAAGTTCATCATCACAGCAACGGAATATTTCACTAAGTGGATTGAGAGGCGTTACCTCTCTCTAAAGTCCTTTGAAAAAATCATCCTTCAGCACTCAACTACATTATTTGTGAATTTATAGGCCTTCTAATACCGTCTGATTAATGGCCGACCGATTAAAAATTAGGATGTTGATGAACTTTGTAGAAGATTCCATATTGACCTGAGATATTCACGCCTTACATCCTCAAGGGGAATGTGTGAGGGCCTCAAACTAAAATCATGCAAAGATTTTGAAGAGATTGTCAATGTTCGGGGAAAGTTGGCATGTCAATCCTTCTTGGGCTTCTGAGACTAGTGTCCAGAGCGCCAATAGGAACAACACCTTTTTCCCTGATCTATGGAAATGAAGTATCTTGCCTTTAGAGTGAAATACTTTCATTAAGAGTATCGAAGGCCTCATAACAGATGAGGACTACAGAGTTTTCTGACTCCAAGAGTTAGAACTTTTAGATGAAAAGAGACAGAGAGCAGCAGACCATTTAAAAGCATATCAACAGATGATGGCTCGTAGCTATAATCACAAAGTCAAGCCACGTACCTTTCAGGTGGGTGATCTAGTTCTGAAAGAGAACTCGCGTAATCAACAAGACAGAGAAAAGAAAGGAAAGTTTGAACCAAATTGGTTAGGCCCTTATGTGGTTATTGCAGTCTACGGATCGGGAGTATACAAGTTATCAACGCCAGAAGGAGACCTATTGGATGATTATCCTTGGTATGCATCTTAAAATTCAGTATCATTTAGGATTAGAAAAAGTCCTAAAGTACAAAAGCAGTGAAAAGTCTGAGAGGAAAGCAAAATAGCAAAAAAGTCGAAGGAAATACAAAAGCGACAAAAAAGAATCCTGAAGAAATCCAAAAAAATCAAAACATTTCAAAATAAAAAAATCAAAAGGAGAAATGTCATGGGTGAGAAAACTTGTGAAGCAGGCGATCTGTTAATGAAAATCAAAAACAAAACAAAAATCAAAAAATCAAAGAAATCAAAATAAAAAAATAATGCAATAAATACAGATAGTGAAAATCTGGCAAACAGACGCTTATGTATCTCTCCATCTATTAGTTCCTGTTTTGCACCTTATCTTTTCAAAGCTTCCCTTTTTTTCGCATCTTTTTCCGCATCTTGAGGTCATTAATCGCACCATCCTGCCGCCATTTGCCTAGAGAGTTAAAACGTCTTACCATGGCTTGATCGTTTGTACATATTCCTTTCCACTAGTTGTGTCAATCAACAAGGCAAAAACTCAACTGGGGGCACTTAACTTTCAGAGCATACCAAAACAGCTAGACCATGACATAGCAATACGAGCATACCAACAAACAACAAACTCCTTTGTCAATGTTATCCGATCATGACACACTTTTCAGCAAGATATCATATCATTTGTCT
The DNA here is from genome assembly GCA_007258455.2 of Sequoia sempervirens. NCBI lineage: Eukaryota > Viridiplantae > Streptophyta > Pinopsida > Cupressales > Cupressaceae > Sequoia > Sequoia sempervirens. Next base: position 133,115,194 of record VDFB02047230.1, read on the forward strand.
ATTGGATGATCCAAATATCTGAATAATGTATGCATTAACAGTATTACATGTTTGATTAAAAGTTGTTTGATTTTCGATATCATTACTCGGGAGCATACTCAATGATGTACTGCACTAGAGTAGCAAGGAACGAGAATGATTTTTCTTTGTCTGCTGTCTTGAGGTTAACAGCCCAATCTATGCAAATATGTCAAAGGACATGACGCTCAAAGCAAATATCATCGATGATAGTTCCACATTTGCATCAGAACGGTGGTTAATCTTTGTCTGTTTATGCAAGAAATGCTCAGGTCATCTCGGTTCAATTATACCTCGATGCTTGTGTTCGCTTGCTATATCAAAATTCATGAAAGTTGTACTCTGGTCATCATTGGCGCTAATTTCCCCTCTGATGCTTGTACATACTCCCAACATTTTAAATGTTCTATGATGATTCAAGAAGGCTTATAACAGGCTCAACAAACTGGTTAGTTTCATATAGTTGCATGTTCATTAGATCATTGTATACATCTGCATATTGGATTCATATCCGTATTTTGAAGGGCTGAATGAAGGTATTCAAATGGTTGTTATTAAGTTTTGACCTTTTCGTCGAGGACATTTGGACATTTAATTCATTGCATTCATTCATTTCATATCATCTTATCATTCTTCATTCATTTATCATTTTATCATTTCATATCATTACCATTAATATTTCCTTACCATTTACCATTTATCATTTCATTTTTTCATTATCATTTATTCTTTATCATCCATTTATCATTTATCATTTCATTCATCATTTATTCTTTATCATCCATTTACCATTTTTTCATTTCATTTTTCATTATCATTTACCATTTATCATTCCATTATTCATTTACCGTTTCATCATTCATTTCTCATTTTATCATCTCATACCGTTGCATTACCATCCACATTTATCATTTTATTATCATGTTACCATTTTACATATCATTTTACCATATTACCATTCATACCACATTCATTTTCTACCATATCACGATGCATTTCATACATGGAAAATTCAAAAAGAAATTAACATCTCACATATATACATACATCATCACAAAATCATTGCATACACATCATAATCACTGGATCATCCTGCATTATATGGATTAGTCCGCACATGTAATAAAAGCATATCAAAATCCATCTCATAACATACATGCATAAACATCATATCCTTATCATATCATAAATGCATGAACATAACATCATCCGAAATACCGCCACTGCATATCATCACTCATCAAAATAATACAAATGTCCAAATGTCCAATGAAACTAATAAAAGGTCAGAACATAAATACATCATATATGATCAAAAAACAGTATACATAATGAATCAAGCCCCAAAATGGCTAACTGGTCGATGCCCCTGACGGAGCTGGTCCAGAAGGAGATGGCCTACCGCTGGTCCCTGCATCAAGATCCCGTCGAGGCCCGGTAACCTCTCTGTCGTGTGTCGATGTCCGGGATCGGGTCCTCGTCTGGCTATGTGATCTGGGATATGGCTCTCGCCGCTCAGGAGGGGATAGCTCCTCGTAACGAACTCTGTAGTACTCTGCCTCTCTAGCTGCCTCGAATCCCTCTGCAATGGCCTCTCGTAGGGATGTACTCTCTACGGTACCCATCAACCTCTGTGCTACACCCTCAGCCTCCTGTGCCCGCCGTCTAAAGGCATCCCTCTCCGCTACTAACTGTTCCACCTAAGGATCCGAGGCAGGCATCTGAACCTGTACCTGTGCCTGCGCCTGTGCCTGAGCCTGTGCCTGAGCCTGTGCCTATGCAAGCTATGCCTGTAACTGCACTATCATGCTCTGTGCCTGCATCAACTGACTCTGAAGCTGTGCCTGCTGCCCCTGAAAGGTCTGCACCTGACCCTGCAATGCATCTATCTGTGTCTGCTGGGACGAGGATGTCACCCTAATCACCATCTGTGGCCTGGCACCGGATCTGGACCGCCGAGGAATCTGTACTCTGCCGAGACTGTCTAGTATCTGCTGTCTCTGCTCATCCACGTCATCTCCATCATCTCCGTCCTCTGAGCTGCTCTCCTCCTCCCCAGCTCCACTCTCCTCGCTCTCCTCTCCCTCCTCCCCAACTCCACTCTCCTCACTCTCCTCTCCCTCCTCCTCCTCTCCACCCATAGCCTGCTCCCCTCCACCCATAGCCTGCTCTCCACCTGCCACACCTCCCTGTATCCCTGCTCCTAGCTGTGGGACTGCTCTGATAGCCCGTGCCTCATCTGGCACTGTGAACCGTGGAAAAGGATGAGTATGAAAGTACTGGGCGTAGTCATCTATCATCCCTGCATCTAATACGTCTGGCCTGTCCGCCCATACCTCGGGCTGTAAAGACATGTACTCTGTGTAGGCTGCCTAGTAGGGAATGCATGGCCCCCATCCTACATCCCCCTTGCGCCGCCCATAATGAGCAACGCCCTGAGGCATCCCCTGCGTAAAACCAAACTGTCTCAGAACCCGTAGTGCTAGAAACCTCTCAATAATAAAGGGCGTCTGCCCTATCAGGTATTGCAGTCTGCACACAAACGACATCTCTAACTGATCCATCGCCCATGCCTCGCAGTCTGTGTAGGGCCTCCATATCACTGCATCCACATCATCTAGCACTCGCCGCCAGTACTCTACCTTGCCTAGCCTCTGCTGGACAACTGCACCAGAATACACATATACGTACGGCCTCCCTACTGGTCTCGCCCTGGTACACAATGGTCTCGTGACAGCAATGTGCTCCCACGCCCAAATCTGCAATAATGTAACTCCACTCGCCAGGCTGGTGGATCCTCTGTACACAATCCGATGAAGGTCATGATACATATCCGCCAAGACGCAACTCCCCTAGGCAAATCTCTGCGGCTGAGTGATCATCCACTCTAGCATCCTCCCCCACCCCACAGCAAATCCCTTGGACCGATGGTCCGGTCCAAGGAAACCTCCAACAAATGCTGCCAATACCGCTACTAGAGTTGGATACCTGCTGAAGTCATCCCAGTCTATCCAGTACCCATAGATACCGGGATCGCCACATACCCGCTGTAATGCCTCTGTCCCACCGATCTCCTTGTGGTCATAAACCATAAGGGCTCCAACCACCAGAATCCCTATAATCCGATACACGTCCTCGAGTGTCACACTCATCTCACCCGTCGGCAGGTGGAAGGTGTTATGCTCGGAATGCCATCTCTCAGCTAAGGCCATCAACAGTCCCCTGTTGGCCCGAATACCTCGCGGCATGGTCAACAGTGGCCCCAATCCACAATCTGCAATCACCTGTAACTCTGCTGGTGTCAACTCTCCTATCCGCTCCCAGCACAAGGGGAACCGCTCTCTGATCTGGAGGCTTTTGAAAGCCTCCTATTTTGTCCAAAAACATCACAACACCCAACATAACATATCAATAATCTATATCAAGTGCTACATCAATCTATCAGCATGACTAATCAATCTACTCTATCATCATTTACTATTTTTTTTTCTTTTTAGGAAAGCAAATTTATCAACACATATCCTTTTCTGTTTGTATTTCAATCATGGATGCAAATTTAAATCTCTATTTTACTATTTGTTTTCTATCGCAGAAAGCAAATTTATCACAACATTTACTCTTTGTTTTTCAATCGCGAGAAGCAAAGTTATCAAATTCAAATCAATCAATTTCTCATCTACTCTTTATTTTTCAATCGCGGAAAGCAAAGTTATCAGTTCTCTATTCAAATTTCTATCCTATCAACATGATGATCCGACAATTTATCTATCTATTGACTAAAGAAGCAATTTTTATCACTATTTTTTTCAGCAAACAGCTATTCTGGGGAAAATTTCCTAAATGCGCAACTCTGTTACTCATATGCGCTAAAAACCCATATGCGCCAAAGTTTTTCTCAAAAGCGCAACACTGTTTCCTAAATGCACTAAAACTCCGAATGCGCAACTCTGTACCTCAGATGCGCTATTCTATCTATCAAATGCGCGACTCTAACATTTTTGGACCAAACCCTAAATGCGCAGTTCTGTGCCCTAGATGCGCTAAATCTCTGACCTAGCCTATTTTGACCTATATGCGCAACTTTATCTGTCGGATGCGCTAAACGATCAGTTTGTGACTCGTCGCTAGATGCGCTACGGAAGACCCTAGATGCGCTACACTATTTGTCGAATGCACTAAAACTATACCTAAATGCGCTAAAACATTCCAAAAAATTGCAGTCCGACTTTAAATCAATTCAATATCGATCAAAAATACAAAATTTGACAACTTAGAGGTTTCGAATCACTCACCGGTGGTCCATACGCTGCTGGTCTCTTATACCGTCGCGCTCGCTCGAACCTATGTCTGTGCACGGGGATCACCATTTTGCCAAGTCACTCTCATAGCTCAAAATTCACTATAGCAACAGGGTGAAAATGACACCTCATTTTACCCCTTTTACCTTATAAGGGTCTTTTCAGGATGGGCAGTAGTGGCATTTCCCATTTTTCATCTTCTTTTTCACTAGGGCATCAACCACATTATCTATCAGGAGCTAAATCAGTGTTCCTCAATCCTTATCAATTTCTTCTTCCGTGATTTATCTCCCGAGGGGGCATCATCAATATAAAAAATCAGAAACATATCAGGGGCAAATTTTTTTTATTTTTCTTTGAAGCAATGCGTTTCACATATCACTTCAAAGAGGGGCAAAATGTATACACATAAAAATGGTCATGTCTATAATTCTGGCAATTAATTAAATATTTATTATTTAATTAATTTTCTAGAAGATCCTCTACATATGATTAAATTTAATTAATTTAATTATATTGTTCATTCATCTTATTTCTCTTCCATAATTAAATAAATTTATTTTATTTATTATTTTCATATCCTCTTAATTAATTAAATAAACATTCTATTTATTTAATTAATTATCTTTATTTGAATTTAAATTAAATCTTTTGATTTAATTGGTTTAAATATTCCCCTTTCTTCTATTTTAATTCTTCTTCTAATTAATTAAATGTTTCATTTAATTAATTTCATAAAATGATTTAATTAAATAAATTTTATTTAATTAAAAAATATCTTATGTTTTTCTTTCCCAAATCAAAATTAGGTATTTTAACCTAATTGTGCAATCTTCTCATATCATAATATTTAATTATGAGATATTCTGCTTTTCAATAAAACATGATTAAAGCTCTTTTCTCACCACAAGCTTTCTTCTGCTTTTAAAAGCTTAATTAAATATTTTATTTAATTAAGAAAAGCTGAATGTCCTCCACAAATAAATAATTAAATTTTTAAATTCATTTATTTATCAGCTTTTACTCTTTCTTTTATTCTTATCTTCTCTTCTTTTTCCTCTTTCATATAAAATAGAAAAATCTGATTTTAGGGTTCTTCTATCCTCTCCTTCAATTTCATCTTTCTTCAACCGTTTGATCTACTAGGAATTATCACAACCGTCAATCGAGACAGCCAATTAGAATCATTCAGAAAGTCCTATAAATACCTGTGTGAATCCAAACATTGGTAATAGGCAATTAAGTAGAGTTTATGCATTTAATTCATTTAGTATTCATTTATCATAGCATCATATTTATTTCAAGTTTCTTAGCTAAAATCATTATCATAGCTTAATCATGCATTCATATCATAGCAAAATCTCGTTCTTTAGGAAGACAGTTTGTTGAGCCTAGCCACTAATCTGAGAACACAAGGCTGGAATCTACAAAAACACTAAAGATAGAGGACGATAGGACGACAACGGAAACAGGATACTGAGTTTGCACTTCTCTATTCCTTTTATATTTCTGTTTTTGTTATAATGTTCTATTGGTGTGTTTGAACTGGTTCTAATTCGTTTATGCACTTAATTTTCACACACACACATCTAATATGAATATTATATTTTGCAAGTGTTGTGAAGATTATGTATCCTTTTCTTAATTGAGTTGTTCAAATCAAAGAATTAAATATATTGGAATCTTTTTATGAATCATTTCATGGAATACCAATTGAAAACATGTTTTTTGCTTTTAGATAAAGTTTTTTAGCATCAATCAATTAATTTATTCAAGACAAACTATGAAGGACAACAATGATCAATGCTAGGGCTAACCAATTAATAAGTATCCACGTGAATAATTCAAGCATGTACATGTGTGAATAAGGGAAGCACAAGTAGTCACAAACACATAAGCCTTGAAGTATACACACGAATACATAGTATACACAACTTAATACAAAGTATATGCACAAATACAGGGTATACGCATGAAAATGTGTAAGTCGCAAAGTATTCATTGGAACACACGTAAGTCACAAAGTATACATGTAAGTTGTAAAGTATACACTTGAATACACATAACTCATATATCTATTAAACCATGAATTTATAATGCAAATATGGACACCATCGACAAAAAAGATTTGTATTAACCAAATAGCCATGTATGCATACATCAATATATTTCAATATAAGTATAAAATATATGTACAAAATAGCCATATAGGCTTACAAGAATTCCATATAGGCATATAATGTCAAATATATCCAATACAAAATATGTACAAAATTGTCATATAGGCATACAACAAAGGGCTATGGAATCAAAATTCATTTCTTTCCATACTCTAGAAATGAATTATTTCCCTTTGCTTGTCGATCCAATGGCGTTAAGTTTGTCAATCATTTGTGTTGTAGTCGAGGAGTGCTCCTACTACTCCTCCTACTGTTAAGTTCTTGGTGAAGTTTTAACTGTTACAATAACAAGTAAAGACATTAATATATAGAAATTACATTATAAAAAATGATATATTTAACAAAATAATCACTTATCGCCATCTCACGATCACTCTCCACAAGGGAAATATTTGCATGCCCATGTTGAGGCATGCCCAAGCCCTGTATAAACCATCCAAATAGAAATTAAACTATGAATAAATAATGGCTTGATTTTTCACTAGAAATAATATCTATAACAATGAATGTAAATTGAAATTTAGTAATTTGCCTCATACCTCCCCTATCAAAGCCATCAAGGATTGTATAGCGAATGAAACACCGATATCATTTCCCTCATAACATTTGGAGGTGTTTCCACCACCAACATCTAAAAATAAAACAAAAAATTATTCAATCACAAAAACTACAATAGCGATCCACATCATGACTTATAACGTATGAGGTTGTAAAGGTATTTTTATGATGTAATAAGGCTTAAATAGCCATTTTTGAGTTTGTAATGGTCTTTAGTAGTCATTTTAGGCATAAATTATAAAGTTGCAGAATCTTAACAAAAGTTGTCAATCAATGTTGTAAAAATGCAAAAAGGTGACAAGAAAATGTAATTAGAAGTTGCTCCTAGACTTATTACTTATGCTATATGAAGTAATTGTGTCACTACTTATGTTGACTTTCTAAACAATTATATTGTAGTTGAAATTTTGTCATCTATCAACATCTAGTTATTAGTTATGGAATGTGAAGTAATGCTTTGAGTTTGAATTATGTGCAATGCAATGTAATCAACGATATAAATATAAACTACACAAATCTATTAAGTAAAATTCATTAGTTAAACTCTTTATTCTATTACCTGTGTGTAGGTTTGAGTAAATCCACTGGCACTGGGAGGTGTTCCCTGGAAACCTCCAATATTAGCATGTTCATCATCCAAAATCACATATTAAAATACCATTCATTAAACAATGCTATTAGCATGTAATAAGTTTATAATTGCTTACTAGTTACATACCCCACCAATAGGTTTATTGCAGAAATAAGTAGGTGGAGGGCCGATGTATCTAGTCTCAACACTGTGACCCTATAATTTTATTAAAATAAAAAACCTAAATTAGTTAATCTTGCATTTCAAAATCAAAATTTAATAAATTAAATTCAATGAACATGCTAACTTTTGCCTGACTATCAATTCCATATGCCTCATGCAAAATGTCAACTGCCCTCTCCATCTCCATAGCTGCAGATGGATCCTGCGTAACAGCCTCCTGAGTGTTGGTGGGGTCATATGAACAAGTCACCCCGCAAGATTGACACACATGAGTTCAAAGGCCACCACTTGAAGACTCCCCTGGATGGCGTTGTAGAATAGGACTAGTATCATGGATGACACTTTGGGTTAAAGTGTTGATCACTTGCAATGTCTCTACGTCAGCACTCTCCTTTGCAACAGAAGGCATAACAACGTGCTCATCAGGTGGCCTAGTGAGAGGTCGTCTCCCTTGCCGCGTAGGATCCAGATATGCACTGATTCTATCCTGAGCCGATCCCCCACCTCTCCCTTGGAAGTCCCTCATATCAAAATAATTTGGGATTTTTTTCAATATGAACTCACTGTATAGTTTTCTAAGAAAATACTGCGGGACTTCACAATTGTTGCATGGTGGGTAATCAAAGGCCATGTACCACCTCTCATAAAAATAGTTTGTAATCTGTTGGTGGTGGCACCAATGAATATGAAAACCTCTTTGCATTGAGGGTAAGATTTTGATTTATGCATGGGTCAATAAATAATGAGCACAAATCACCTTTTGTAATTTTTAAATCCTTTACATCTTTATATGATAGTTTATCTGCATAATAAGCCCTAGTCGTTTGCCTCCTATCTTGCCATCTAGTTATTTGTTTGCTAATTGAATCTACATTTTTTAACATATCTTTCAATGAACTTGCTAGGGTCATTCTTTTTGTGGTTGAACCATTTGGATCACTCAACCTACTGATTAAATCCTCTCTTTTTTTTTCTCAATTTTACTCATTAAATATTCTTGAGTGCCAAGAGGGTGTTGAATGATTGGTGGAGGAGGTTGTTGTTGAGGTTGATTTTCTTGTTGAGGATTTTGTTCTTGATTATTTTGAGGGTTTACAGGTTCATTTGAATCTCCTACAAATTCAAAAAAACTAAATATCAAATACAACCTAAAACTAACAAATTCAAAACAAAAAACAAACAATCCTTACCTCGCACACCCCCTCCTCATCATGGTGCCATTCTTGCGAAGAAATAGCAACCGTTGGTGAAATTTTTTGTGCAATTCCTCCTCCTAGAACGCGAGTGTGAAAATGGGAGTTTTGGTTGCGGGCACAACAAAAAACATAGTCGAAATGAAGAATGAATGATAGTTTCACTTTTTTTTTCTTTTAACTTGCCATAATGCGAGCGTGTTATAATGTGCTCGCATTATGGGCTCGTTTTCAAAAAAAAAATTGAAAGTGTCCACAAATTTGCTACCCATCTCCATGCACCTGCCCCATGCATCTATTGGAATAAAAAATTATGGAGAAGGTTGTAATTTCAAAGGAAGAAGCATCAAAATTTAAATATTTAGCCATCTTCTTCTCATGGTTTTCTTCTTCTTTCAAAAATTTGAATGTATGGATCCATCCTTTGAGAAAATGATGTTATTTTCCACAACTAGTTAATAATTTTATGTAACCTATCTCTACATCAATAAGGGATGTTATTTTCCACAACTAGTTAATAATTTTATGTAATCTATCTCTACATCAATAAGTAGAGTAGGATAAAGTAGGTTTCTTTTCTGCAATGTAACAATAAAATCCTTAAAATATCTTCAAAATAACTCATAATATATTTTCAGAAGCATCCTCAATGCACCTCACAACAAATCCCTAGAGCAATTGCAATAAAAGTGAAGAGATTGGCTCTAAAAGCTCATTATAAGTTGCAGGAGGACTTGCAACATTTTAGTTGTGGGGGAGACGATGAGACAAAAACATGTCTCATCTATTAGCTAAATAAAAACATGTATTTTGCTTAATTATGAAGTTTATCAAGACTAAGCATGATGAGGAAAGTAAGATATTTTCAGTTGCAATAGTCAAAGATTTCATTATATATTGAAAATTACGATCTGGGTTCTTGACATTTTTTGGATAAAAATTTGAGGACAAGAAGGTGAAAACCCCCATTAAATTTCATGAAAACCTAGTTTTTGGTTTGGGAGAAAACTTTACCAGTCCAATACTTTGGAAATTTTCTCCCATGCTCTGAAATTTATGGAATTTATTCATTCATTTACTTCTATGCTCCGAAATTCTTGAAACTAAGTGAATGATCATTTATGAAGAGGTTGAGAAATTTGGGCTTCTATGAGTAGTTAAGAGACAACAGTTGAGAGAATCTATGGGGTAGTTCTAAGCATTAAGGTAGATTGTTGGGTTGTGCAAAAAAATGGAGCATATCTAGGAGACAATTTTGGGTAGTTTGAACCTTTTTGCAAGCATCTAGGAATTGTTTTATGAGCTTTAATGATACACAAGAGAAATAAATAAATTTTTCAACAGTAAAATGTATTTTTGGAGCTTATTTAGAGGCTACAAAACATGCATATTTATTTTAAGCAACCAAAGAAGATTGACTTAGTAAGATGAAGGAGATATTTATTTTTTTCTCTCAACACATGTTCTTATCTTCTAGCAAGTTGTTGCACAACAATTAAGGCTCATATTTTAGATTAGTTGAAGATAAGAATTCTATAAATTCATTGTAATCAATGAATCAAATGGGGAAAGAGTTTTATAAAATAATAGAATCCAGTTTTTAGCAACAGTAATTGTTTTGTAGTTTCATTTCTTAGTAGTTATTTCACTTCCAACTCTTGTACATTTCTAATATTTCCATTTATAAGTTTCTTAGGATAGATTTAATTCTAAAATTTTATTTACAAGCTATTAGATTAGATTTGATTCCAAAAAATTATTTCATGCATTGTCTTTCAATTTCGTTTGTTAAAAAAACATGTCATGCAATTGATTTCTTCTCCCTCTTGCATATCGCAATGGACACCACCCTAAGTTGACATTGATAAGTTAAATGATGAGGAATGCAACAACAATCATCAAATAGGTTGTTCTCCCTTGGGAAGAAATTTAATAAAATCTATTAAGATATGAGTAAGGTTGTGAAGGTGAGTAGTCAATCTCTCTATTCTGGTGTCGAGGGGCTCATAATTCTGAATGAAAAAGCCCACAAGTGGACTAGTAAATAGTTGGTTATTGTTGAGAACGTGCAAGATTTTATTGTTGAGGGGTAGAAAGATCTTGTGGAGAAGAGAAAGGATGAGGGGCCATGTGTGAGAACCAGAAGCAAAACCAAGAAGGGGGCTTCCATCTCATTTTAGGAGTTGGATGATGTGGTGGAGATGCACGAGAATGTCATCTCCAATAATTTGGATGCTGCTAATATTTTAGATCAACTTCAATAGTCTTTGTTGTTTGTGGGATTTTTGGCTGATTTTTTGTTGATGGTTTAGCTATTGTTCTATTTTTTTTATTATCCTTTTACAAATAAGTTTCATTTTTTGGTTGGCTACTTGCTATCATTGTTTCCTCTTTTGCAGCTTGATCTCAATGTAATGGGTTTTGAGGCCCCTTCAAAACTTGTTTTTCCTTAATAAAAAAAATGTATATAATATTATAATTGTTGGCATATGGCTTCTAGTGTTGTCATTGATGGCAACCTAAGTCATATTTCTGGTCCGCAGATCAAGATTCGCTCATATCGACAAACAAAGTAAAGATCAGAGTTTTACAAGTAGGGTAAATGAAGAACAGGGTATCCGGTTAGTATGTCAATATGTATGCTTCATCGGATCATCATTTTAAATTGTGGATCTTAGGGGTAGATTATTAATAATTTATTTCATCTTATTGCTAAGTTTTGTAGTGTCGCTTTAATTGGTGTATGAGTTAGGAAATCTGACAGGATGACCTTTTGTTTATTTGTTCTTGGTGGCTAATTTGGTGAATGTAGCATGTTGTGGATTTATAAGGATTAATTTTTTCTTGTGTTGGAAATTTTGTCTTGATTCCTAACTATAGTTTTGCCGACTTTGATGGGTGTGTATTAAATATGATTTGTCATTTGAGTCGACCATTGGAGAATATTTCATATTTTGTTAAGTCGACTTGGAACATTTGAAATCTTGGTAGCAGATATATATATATAAGATCGTTAATTCATTTTGAAGAGCGAATAGGTGTGGAAGAGCAATTCAGGTGTGTTGTGAATATCAGAAGAGTGTTTGAGCGATTTATGCATAGTTTCAATTGTGCATTAAGGTTTTTTGTGATACGAGTTAGAGCAGGGTAGAGCAGAAGTGTTGAATTAGTCAGAAGGACAAAAGATCGATTACTAAGCTTCACCGAAATTGAAATCAGGCATTTGTAGATGTTATCTTCTTAGTTCAACCCTTTTGTTGTAATCACAAACATTTTGCAAGGTAGTGAGCCTTCCTTATTTTGAGAAATGAGCTTTAGGAAGTGTGCCTGAATGCATGTGCATTCCCTTATTTTTCATACTTTTAATAGAGTATAAATTATGGATTAATCTCTAGCATGGTTTTTCCCCTAACAGGGTTTCTACCTAAAAATCTTGGTGTTATCATGTTTTGATTGTCTCCTTCATATGCTTGCATGTCTATTTCAGTTTAAGTACTGTAAATGGTTTAAGATCTAGGATAAACAAAAATTGTTGAACACTGATTCACCCCCCTTCTCAATGTTCCTTAAGTGCAACAATAATTAGAAATGAAATAAGGAGGACTAGAATGTTGAATTCAAAGAATGAATATTATTGATGAAGACATTGAATTGGTTGATATTTTGTCTAGAGCATGCAACCATTCTATTTGGTAAGCATCTCTAGTTTTGTGCATAATTTTTTCTTTGTCAAAATATTTGATATTACAACTGTACTACAAATATGTGCTTATAAAAGCATCCTTACTAGATTATGGATTTTTCTCTTCCGTTCACTTACCCTTCACAACTTTGTTTTACTTCTATCAATTTGTAGGATAAACAATATTGATAGGTTGTTGTATGACTAAGTCATGATGTATCTCCACCTTAATCAACTCCTTGAAAATATACAAGATCAAATACAATAGAGAAATGCCTAGAATTCAAATTTTATATTCCTTTTAGTTCACTAAATCCAACTTTTTTGCTATTGATCACTCTTTCAATCCTTTAGGATAAGAGAAAAATGTGAATGAGGGATCCTTATTTAATAGTTTTTATTATTAAAATGAATGTATTAAACATTTTTAGATAATATCACATGACACATGATCAAATCAAAAAAACATGTGTCTAGTTAGCTTTGGATTGAAAAGGTAAAGTGGGCCAATCAACTGGTGCAGGAGCACCCAAGGCCTTCAAGGAGCACTTCAAGAACCAAGAGAATTCAAGGGTTAGGAGGACCTTCCAAACAAGTAAAAGCATCAATTATGACCTTTTGGAGCCTATAATGGCATTTGGGATGAATAAATGTAATGGGAATGTTAAAAGTTCTAAGGTTCCTGATAAGGATCCTAGGTTAAAAATGCAATGTAAAGGGAAAGTCATGTTCTAGGGGTTTGATTAATGATATAATGCTTTGGGTAGGTCAAATAAACTTGGATATTGAAGATCCAATAGTTTTTAGGTGGTGGTTTTTAATAAATTTCAAGTTTGCAATTTCAAATTTTTGAATTTTAGTTTAGGCGGGAAAAGGGGTTTTGAGTGTTTTGGAGTTAATTAAGCAATGTAATCAATCCAATTCGGTTGGATCAGTTGGGGAATGGTTCTATAACCCAAAAATATTCATTTTTATGGAGGTTAGGCATTTGGAGAAAGTACTGTACGGACTGTTTTCTGGAAATAGTGAAAAACACAGTTTTTTGGCACTTTTATGGTTTTTTTTGTTAAATACTTGATCTCTATTGAATCTATATCCAGTAGGATGCTTTAGGAGTTTTTTTTTACATATTTTAACACCATTGAAGGCTCTGAAAGTAGTGATAATTAATTTCTTTGCATTTTATATTGACTGTCCTAAAAAAGAACACATAATTTACACTAGTTTGAGGGTTTTTCATGGATAAATGATCCATTTCATGGGATTTTATGACTGTATCTTGTGAAATGGATCATATTTAACATGTACCATACTGGACTAACAACATAATGTGCAGTAGAGATGAATACTATGGTGTACACCAAGATTTGACTGTGAAAAGTGCTTGAAGTTGGAGGCTAGGGTATAGAAGCAGAAGATCTGCCTTAATGAGGGGAATTTTTTTGAGTTGGGATAGACTAAATATGTTGTCCTAATGGTGTAGAGTCAATGAGAAAGTTCTGGAAGTGATTGGAAGGTTAGTTTTCAAGAAGCCCTAGTTTTTGGGGCAAGTTGAGGAGGGTTTGTGTTGGAGCATGTTAGAGGTGTCATAGAGGTCTAAAAACTTGGATTCCTTGGTTTTGAGTCATTTTAGGAGACTGCTGAAAGTTTCATGGTCAGGGGTTGAGTTTAAAGGGGGGTTTCTTTGAAAAAGTGGGCTAATTAGGCCTAGTTTTTGAGGAGACAGCAGATTTTGGAAGGGTTTGTCTGAAGCAAGTGATATCAAGGTTTGGATATGTTGTTTTTCATCACAAACCACACTTGAAATAGTCATTAGATTTGGGGTTCCTTTGGAAAGTTTGAGTGCAAAGTCAAAAATCCTTCGCTAGAGGCCTAGTTGGGCTAGTAGCCTAGTTAAGGTGAAAAATTGGTTTTGTGTCTAAATCAAAGGGTTGGGCTTTGAAATCATTCAAAAAAAGTTTTTTTGGGTCTCTTAAGAGTGTTCCTAGGGTTTGGGTCCATAAGGAAGGAAAATAAGTCATGAATGCAAAGTTGAGGCCTTATCTCCATGTTGGTGCCTACTTGAAAGGTTGAGAGTGAATCATTGTTAGTCTTGTAACTTGGTGTTTCTTTCAAAGTCCCTAACCCTCTACATTAGATTGGTATCAGAGCAATGAGTAGATCCTTTATGGATTGGAGAAATAGCAATGGCACCAAAAAACCAATTGGCAAGAGAGTTGGAAGAGTTGAAGGAGATCTTGGAAAGGGAGAGAAGAGAAAGAAGGGAACAAGAAGCAGCAAGAGAGAAGGCCAGAGCAAGAGAAGAAAGGAATGGAGAAGGGAGAGAGATACCATGCAAACAAGGATAAATAACCTTGAGAGGAGTAGGAGGAGAGAAGAGCAAGAAGACCAAGAAGACAATGATGAAGATGAAGAGCATGTGAGGGTAAATCAAGAACAAGCAGCAAATGAGATAGAAGACCTTGAGGAAAGGAGGTTATTGAGATTGTTGAAGGAAGTACAAGGTCATGGAGGGAAGAGTCACATAGACTTGCCTATCTATCAAGGGAAGATGGATAGTGAAGAGGTGTTGGGATGGCTTGATGCCTTAGAAAACTACTTTGAGTTTGAGGAGATGGATGAAGAGAGGAAGGTTAAGTTTGCCAAAACCAAGTTGAGAGGCACAACATTGACATGGTGGACTAGTTTTCAGAATGATAGGATGGCTAGAGGATTGGAAAAAGTCTCTACATGGGTAAGGATGAAGAGTTTGGTCAAAGAGAAATTCCTACCATCTGATTACACAATTCATGTGAAGAGGATGAGGCAGAATTTAAAGCAAAAGGACTTGGATGTTATGTCCTATACTGAGCAATTTCACACGCTTAGTATCAGAGGAGGTTATGAAGAAGAGGATGAGAAAATAGCCAGGTACATCAATGGCTTGAGGTACAATCTACAAGATGAGATTGGTTTGCAATTGCCAAGGACATTAGGAGAATGTTTTCAATTGGCCATTAGAGCAGAAGAAAAGGTGAAGAGGAAGCAAGAAAGATCAAGCAATGGTGGAAGAGGAGGTAGTTCAAACAGGGGCAGAGGTAATAGAGAACAAGGACAAGGCAACAATGATAAGAGCAGCAATGACAAGGGAAAAGAAGTATTTTCTAATCAAAGAGGTGGATACACTCCAAGAGGAGGAGGCAGATTTGGACAAGGTAGAGGACCATTCACAGGTAGATGTTTCAATTGCAATGAACTAGGGCATCCTTCCTTCAAGTGTCCTAAATGGGAACAAGCTGATAGGGGCAAAGAAAGGAGAGCTAACTTGGTACAAGAAGAAGAAGACAAGAAGGAAGAATCAAAAACATTCATGGCAGACCCTGTGACTGATGGTGAGTTTCTTATGGTCAAGCAAGGAGAAAGACTTCATCAAGAACCAAAGGTAACTATTTTCAAGACAAATTGTTTGAGTCATGGTAAGATCTACAGATTGCTCATAGATTCAAGGTCACATAGCAATTTAGTTTCACTTGATATGATAACCAAGTTAGGGATTGAAACTTTTGATCATCCTACTCCCTATAAGGCCACTTGGGTAACTCAAGGACAACATGTAGAGATTGGTAAGAGAGCTTTTGTTGATTTCTCAATTGGATCATATCATGATAGGGTGCTTTGTGATGTCATTCCAATGACTTGTGGTCATATCATCTTGGGAAGGCCATGGCAGTATGCTAGAAGGACATTGCATGATGGATTTCTTAACACATATTTGGTTCACAAAGGAGATGTTAGATATCAGTTGGTTCCTTTACCTTTGGAGCAGTCTAATGAGAGTTTTGTGATTTGTTTTGAGAAGAGTTTACAGGTGACTAAGTAGGGTGAAATAGGGGAAGACATTGGTAGGCAGAAAAAAGACAAGTTGCAGCAGGGTTATGTGGTGGACAGTCCTTCAAATTAGACTTTGTGGGATTTGGACAGTATCAGGGTTGGAGGCATTGAATGCCCTATGTTTAAGGGTGATAATGGTGGATTTCTTTCACAAAGGAGGCAGTGGAATGAGGGAAGGAGCAGGGCACAAGAACCTATTGTTCTCAAGCAGCAAAGAGGACACAGTAATCCATATTTTGGTTCTATCAAGAATGCAGATTGGCAGAAGAGAAAGACAGTGACTTTGGGGGACTACATACCTGCTCATTGGAAGATGAAAACACATGAGAACAAAAGGTCTTTTGGTGGCAACACATGGGACACTTCTTGGGGCAAGAGTTCTTTCTTTCCTGGGGAGAATGGTGCAGGAGCACCCAGGGCCTTCAAGGAGAACTTCAAGAACCATAAGAATGCAAGGGTCAAGAGGACCTTCCAAACAAGTCAAAACATCAATTATGACCTTTTGGAGCCTATAATGGCATTTGGGATGAATAAATGTAATAGGAATGTTAAAAGTTCGAAGGTTCCTGATAAGGATCCTAGGTTAAAAATGCAATGTAAAGGGAAAGTCATGTTCTAGGGGTTTGATTAATGATCTAATGCTTTGGGTAGGTCAAATAAACTTGGATATTGAAGATCCAATAGTTTTTAGGTGGTGGTTTTTAATAAATTTCAAGTTTGCAATTTCAAATTTTTGAATTTTAGTTTAGGCGGGAAAAAGGGTTTTGAGTGTTTTGGAGTTAATTAAGTAATGTAATCAATCCAATTCAGTTGGATCAGTTGGGGAATGGTTCTATAACCCAAAAATATTCATTTTTACGGAGGTTAGGCATTTGGAGAAAGTACTGTATGGACTGTTTTCTGGAAATAGTGAAAAACACAGTTTTTTGGCACTTTTATGGTGTTTTTTTTGTTAAATACTTGATCTCTATTGAATCTATGTCCAGTAGGATGCTTTAGGAGTTTTTTTTTACATATTTTAACGCCATTGAAGGCTCTAAAATCAGTGATAATTAATTTCTTTGCATTTTATATTGACTGTCCTAAAAAAGAACACAGAATTTACACTAGTTTGAGGGTTTTTCATGGATAAATGATCCATTTCATGGGATTTTATGACTGTATCTTATGAAATGGATCATATTTAACATGTACCATACTGGAATAACAACATAATGTGCATGAGAGATGAATACTATGGTGTACACCAAGATTTGACTGTGAAAAGTGCTTGAAGTTGGAGGCTAGGGTATAGCAGCAGAAGATCTGCCTTAATGAGGGGCATGTTTTTGAGTTGGGATATACTAAATATGTTTTCCTAATGGTGTAGAGTCAATGAGAAAGTTCTGGAAGTGATTGGAAGGTTAGTTTTCAAGAAGCCCTAGTTTTTGAGGCAAGTTGAGGAGGGGTTTGTGTTGGAGCATGTTAGAGGTGTCATAGAGGTCTAAAAAATTTGACTCCTTGGTTTTGAGTCATTTTAGGAGACTTCTGAAAGTTTCATGGTCAGGGGTTGAGTTTAAAGGGGGGTTGCTTTGAAAAAGTGGGCTAATTAGGCCTAGTTTTTGAGGAGACAACATATTTTGGAAGGGTTTGTCTGAAGCAAGTGATATCAAGGTTTGGATATGTTGTTTTTCATCAAAAACCACACTTGAAACAGTCATTAGATTTGGGGTTCCTTTGGAAAGTTTGAGTGCAAAGTCAAAAATCCTTCGCTAGAGGCCTAGTTGGGCTAGTAGCCTAGTTAAGGTGAAAAATTGGTTTTGTGTCTAAATCAAAGGTTTGGGCTTTGAAATCATTCAATAAAAGTTTTTTTGGGTCTCTTAAGAGTGTTCCTAGGGTTTGGGTCCATAAGGAAGGAAAATAAGTCATGAATGCAAAGTTGAGGCCTTATCTCCATGTTGGTGCCTAGTTGAAAGGTTGAGAGTGAATCATTGTTAGTCTTGTAACTTGGTGTTTCTTTCAAAGTCCCTGACCCTCTGCATCATCAACCAAATGTGATCTTTTGAATTTAATTTTTGTTGGGTCAAGTTTGTTCTTGCGAGGATGACCTCACAACCCTAGACACAACTTGGGATAAAAAATACAAGATAGGTCATGATTAGTTTATGGATATGTGTGACAATCAGAGAGATAAGATGAATGCATAGAGATACATTCACATAAGGGAAAACTAAGATAGTAAGTGCAAGCTCATGTTGGGATAGAGCTAGGTAAATGGGCCTAACTTTGAACAAGATTGTGTCTATGTATGATCATTTACATATCTTACAACATTTACTTAAAATAGATACAAAATTAACTAGAAAATGGCATAGAGATGCTAGCTTCACAATTACACAAATCTATATTTCAATTAAATGGTTGAAATTAACTTATAGCTTTAAGGTAATTCATCATTTTTCTTATATATTATGATGCCTATTTTATTTCACTATATGATATATTACACATATGGGTAATTTGCATCAAATTGAACTCAATAAGTATCATTTATTAAATGAGTTGAGAATTGTGGTTTTTAATCTATAAAATTAACTCATCTACTTATAGACGGATAAAAAAATTTCAAAATTAAATATGTGTTTCATTTCACATGTTTTATATATCATTTCAAATATGTTCATTATCAAAATAATTATTGATTAAAATTTTAAAGTGTCATATACCAAATTTAAAAAATTAATAATTATTTTGATGAGAAGTTTATTGAGATTATATAGTTTATGTTGAAGTTGTTGAAAGAACTTCATAGAAGAATTGATCTTTTACAACACCAAAAAACCTTCCACAAGAGAGAGAAGAAAGAAACAATTCTACATTGTTAATACTAGTAGAATAGAATACAACTACAAATGTACATAGAGACCCTTGCATATATAGGAATGGTGAAGGAGATCTTAATTTACATAGCTTGGTTGCACATGTTAGTGTGGAACAAGGATAAGGTTTGATTTTTAGGTTCTCTCTTTGGTCATGGTATTCTTCCTGGATGTTTGGTTTCACATGACTGAGTGCAAGGAACTTGGGAGAGCTATGGAGACTAGTGGTGAGGTATTTCAATAGGATTTCATATCATTGTATGTTTCATTAAAACTATGTAATAGAGGAATTAGCCACATCTATGCAATATACTATAGGTAGAATTGGTATGCTTTGATCTATTTTCAAATTTGACACTCCTATAGTGGTAGTTTTTGGATATATGTCTAGTTATTCTCTATGATATCTTGGTTTTTTTGTTACTAATGTTATGATGAGTTTGCATGTTTCATTGGTTTTGGATTTATGAGTTATACATGTTATGTATTAGCTACCCACTTTTTTGTAGTGGGATGTCTTGAATGTGGGCTATCTATATCCATAATATTATTTAAGTGTTATTATAGACTTAGTTTATTGGCCTTGTATGTTATCATTTGTACATTTGTATGTTGCATTTAGATAGGAGAATGGATATAAAAAGACTTGATTGTATATTTTAGGTTAGTATGTTGATGACATGAAGTTCAATCTATGATTTATATACCTTGGTTTGAGGTATTGTTAGCTTGGATGAGTTGCAATTTGTAGTGGTTTCTATTCTAGCTACTATCGGTAAGATGACTACTCAGAGCCTTTGTTATCATTTTAATTTAATGCTTGTGTTCATGTAAATATTGGTGCAAGTTTCAATCACAGCTGATATATTTGGTACAAGAGCACACAGGCTAACAAGCAATCAGCACCAACCAAAAAAATTGTTGATTTTGTTTTCACAATTTTGGTTTGTTTGCTTGGTTTCTCTCTTATAGATCAGTTTACACTCTAGCGAGATGATGATGAAGATAAATAAACCTATTTGAAATGTTGAGAAGCCATCAATTGTAATTATGACTATATGTAAATGTGGATGCTTATACTTTGGAGAGTTTTGGACTCAAATTAAATCTGGAACTTTAATTGTATCTTTTTAGCTTCAAAGGTCAACGTGGGATCTTGAAAAAGCAAAAAAAAAATATTGGAATGAAGATATTTTCTTTATTTTTATTCAAATACAAATTTAAAACAAAGCAAAAGGATGTCAATAAGAACAGGTTGATAGGATTGTGAAAGAGAAAGGCACATAATATAGAATAAGAAAAAGGAACGATATTGAAAAGGTCTTTAATTCCAATTCAAATGCAAAGGAGGAAAGGAGAGATCGATTCCTTGACTCAGTTTGATGGGAATATAAAGGGACAAGAAAGACATTTGGTCTTTTTTTTAAAGGATGCAAATATATATATTAAAATAAAAAATGAGAGAGATATCAGGCCATGTGATAGAAGAAACGAACTGAAGAAGAAGAGGCACACAGTTGTGAATAAAGAAGAAGGGGGATGGGAAATAAGAGAAGAGAGGAGGGTTGCATTCAAGGCAGAGAAGGGAGCGTTAGGAAAGATAGGTAGGGGTTGTGCCATGGAAGAAATGGTTTCATAAAATCAAAAATTTCATAGATAAAAGGGAGTGAGGGGTGATACCTGGTGAAGTGGGACACACAAGGTAAAGAAAGAGTGAAGGTTGCAAAGGAAAACTAGAGGGGGGGAGGTATCGCATCATAGGAAAGAATTCCAGAGGCTGCACGACATAAAAGAAATGTGGATTTCGATGAAGAGAAGGATCGATGGGGCTATGTGAAATGAAGTGGTGGACGTGAAGGGTTGCACATGTAATTTAAGTTCAAGTTGAAGAGCTAATAGAGGGGCATCATAGTTGTGACAAAGGAGATTTAAAATGGGAGTATGTGCACCAAAATAAGTGGTGAATAGGGGGTCGCATTAGAAGATCAGCAGGTTTCCAGTAGCATAAATTCATTGCATACAAGTGGACTGAAGTTAAAATTAGAAAACTATGGAGGCACATAGTTAGGGGCAGCTGGAGTGTGAATTCACTTGGTGAAGAAAAATTGAGGAAAGGTGTATGCAGAGTTGATGAGGAGTGAAGTCATGAACAAGGCGCGACTTTTAAAAGGAGAAGAATGTATGTACAACAAAGCGGTTATGCTATTGGAGAATCATTCAAGTTTAGAAGATTCAGATAGGAGAGTTGGGTATATGGGTATGCGAAGACTGTGAAAGGTCGTTTGGAGACCATATGTATTTTTTATAATTTAATCAGTAATATTTTTGTATTTCCTACAATTCTATACTGTGTTGGGGTAGAGCATTGCCCATATCAAAATGAAATTGATATTTTGTCAATTAGTTGTTTGAGATTGGTTTTTTTTTTATAGAGGGGAGTACCCTCTACATCAATTGGTATCAGAGCAGGCGGTCTTGAGTGTGTGGATAGAGCACCGAGAGAGAGAGGTGGTTCACACCAGGACCTGTGAGTGTTGTGTGAGCAGATTGCTGACTAGGAGATAGTTTGTACAAGAAGAAAGTGTGTGAAGTAGTTGAGAAGAAGCTTGAAAAGGTTGTGGTAGGTGTGTGAAGAATCCTGGCAGTTAGAGAAGGAGCTTGAAGTCGTGATGGAATGTGTTTGCAGAGTAAGTGATTACAGTAGGAAAAATGGGTTGGGTCGTGAGGAGACTCATGCGAATACTATTTTGGGAGTAGTATTGGGATAAAGTGGAGGATAAGATGATTGAAAAGATGGGACAAATAATTGGTGAGGAAGTAGGAAAGAATGAGGTGAGGCTCAAGGAATTGTGTGAAGTGTTGAAGAAGATGGTTCGAGGAAAAGTGGAAAAGAGTGTAGGAAAGAGTGAGAGGAAAGTAGTAAAGAGGAGCAAGAAGAAGAATAAGGATAGCAACCTGAGACAAAAAGAATATATAGCCCCTATCAAGAAGTAGCAGGCGAGACATGCCATGAGGAAGGCATGCAGAGAGAAAAAGAAAGGATTGAGGTGAGAAGTAAAGAGGTTGTAGAAGATGGTGAAAGTGAAGCAGATTTGTTCATACAATTGGTGGAGATTAAGGAAGAGTGGACATCGAAGCTTGATCATGTAGCAAAGGGAGATGATTGAAAGATTGCAGTTGACGAGAATGTGGAAGAAGTCACAGTAGAGTTCAAAGTTGCAGTTGTGGATGTGGATGAGGTAAATCAAATTTGTGATGTTATTGAGTTTTCAGATGAGTTGATAAAATAAAATAGAGATAAGGAGTTAGAGTTTGTAGCAGATGTTCCATATTTGTTTGTGGATAAAGTGGAAGATGTTGCAAAATTTTTTGGTAGATGTGGATGGTTAGAGATGGGTTTGAACTCATGAAGAAAGAGAGGAGTAGAGGAAGCATTTAGCAGACGAGTTCGGGCTTTGGTGGATGTGAGTCCACGAGGAGAAAGAAGAAGAGGATGAAGTGTTGTTAGAGGATGGTGGTGTGTATTCTAGCCCAATGTTGGAAAAGATAGAAGAAGGATTCTCAGCACTTTGACAGTGAAGGATTTCATTGTAGGTTGATGAAAACCTAGAAGTGTAGTGCAACTATGCAACTCCACCATTGTGATCATATGCTCACAATATTTCTACCTGGCATGTCTGGTATAGGAGCATGTAGGCTAACAAGCAATCAACACCAACCAAAAAAAAAATTGGTTTCATTTTCACAATTTTGTTTGTTTGTTTGGTTTCTCTCTTACATATCAATTTACACTCTAGCGAGATGATGATGAATATAAATAAACCTCTATGAAATGTTGAGAAGGCATCAATTGTAATTGTGACTATGTGTAAATGTGGATGCTTAGACTTTGGAGAATCTTGGACTCAAATTAAATCTAGAACTTTAGTTGTATCTTTTTAGCTTCAAAAGTCAACATGGGATCTTGGAAAAGCAAACAAAAAATATTGGAATGAAGATATTTGCTTTATTTTTATTCAAATGAAAATTTGAAACAAAGAAAAAGGATGCCAATAAGAACAGGCCAATGGGCTTGTGAAAGAGAAAGGCATGTGGAATATAGAAGAAGAAAAAGGAACGATATTGAAAAGGTCTTCAATTCCAATTCAAATGAAAAGGAGGAAAGGAGAAGCTGATGCCTTGATTCAGTCCAATGCGAATATAAAGGGGTGAGAAATACTTTTGTTCTTTTTTTTTTTAAGGATGCAAATATAAACATTAAAAAAAATGAGAGAGATCTCAGGTCATGTGATAGAAGAAACAAACTAAAGAGGAAGAGGCACACAACTATGAATAGAGAAGAAAGTGGCTGTGAAATAAGAGAAGAGAGTAGGGCTATGTTGAAGGAAGAGATGAGGATTGCATTGAAGGTAGAGAAGGGGACGTCAGGCAAGATAGGTAGCAGGGCTGCACCATGGAAGAAATGGTCTAATAAAATCAAAAATTGTAGAGATAAAAGGGACTTAGGGGTGATACCTAGTGAAGTGGGACACACAAGGTAAAGAAAGAGTTAAGGTTGAGAAGGAAAACTAGAGGGGGGGAAGGCATCACAACATAGGAAAGAATTCTAGAGGTTGTGCCACATAAAATAAATGTGGTTTTCGGTGAAGAGAAGGATTGGTGGGGCTGTGTGAAATGAAGTGGAGGATGTGAAGTGTTGCACATGTAATTTAAGTGTAATATGAAGAACTAATAGAGGGGCATTGTAGTTGTGATAGAGGAGATTTAAAATGGGAGCATGTGTACCAAAGTGGTGAATAGGGGGTCGCATTAGAATATTAGCAGGGTGCCAGTAGCATAAATTCATTGCATACAAGTGGACTAAAGTTGAAATCAAAAAACTATGGAGATGCATAGTTAGGGGTAGCTAGAGTGTGAAGTTGTTTGGTGAAGACAAATTGAGGAAAGGTGTATGCAGAGTTGATGAGGAGTGAAGTCATGAATAGGGTGTGGCTTTTAAAAGGAGAAGAATGTATGTACAGTGAAGCAGTTATGTTGTTGGAGAATCATTCAAGTTTAGAAGACTCAAATAGGAGAGCTGAGTAAATGGGTATGTGAAGACTGTGGAGGGTTGTTTAGAGACCATATGTATTATGTTTGATTTAATCAATAATATTTTTTTATTTTCTACAATTTTGTACTGTGTTGGGGTAGAGCATTGCCCATATCAAAATGAAATTGATATTTTGTGAATTGCTTGTTTGAGATTGGTGTTTTTGATAGAGGGGAGTATCCTCTACATCAATATTTCACCTTGGCATGTTTCTTTTTCTTCTATAGTTGGAATGTTGGAGGATGTGAAGGATTATTTTTCTTGATGATGGTTATCATGGTTTCTTTTGCAAGTATCTTGTTGGATCATGATAGCATGTTGAAGATTTAGATGGCACATGTTTGGCTAAGGGGTGATTTCCCTTGTTTGTGGTTCCTACATGTTTATTTACAATTCTGATATCAAGTGAGAGAATGTTAGGATTAAGGTACCATCCACCTTGTAAATCCTATGTCATGGTTCCAAAATCCTTGGAAAGTGTCCCTAGGCACTTATGGTGTATTGGTAAAATATTTTGTAATATTAATTCTCACCATTGTTTGTAATATATATTCATAAGGGGTGATGGATCCACTAGCAATGATAAAGGTGACTTGTGAAAATAAATATTTAATATTATTTTCCCCACATGTGGACACTAGAATTGGATAATAAAAGATTAGGAAAGGACAAATGAGTGACTATTATTATTCTCCAAGTGGGAGCTTGGAATGATGCAACAAGTGTATCTCGACATTTTGTCATGTATTGCATTTAATGTAATGTTTATCTCTCAAGTTGGAGCCCCTGAATCAGAGGGAAAGTATTGGAAATAAAATTGTTGTCCTTTCACATTTCAAGGAGGTAATCCAAGGGTTGAGGACGTTTAAAATTGAGGTTCATCTTTAAGTGCCATATTTGGTGCATTTAGTGTCTTCACAAGTCTATAAAATCAACATCTTGGATGTAGAAATTGTGAGCAACAGTTGAATGTAGAGTTTTTGTGTAGGAACAAGGATAGGTTGAGGCAAAAGGAGGTTTTTCATAGGTGCATAGGTGCTTCCATGTTGGAGGAAAATAGTAGAATGAAATTAGTTGTATTGTAATCTCATTTATTTGAAGATAATGCATACTTGGCCTCTCTTCTTGGTGGATCTTTTTTCTCACAAGGGTTTCTCCATGTAAATCTTGTGTTATGTGATTCTCTCATGTTTCTTATTTGTGCCTCATTGATTCTATCTTATGGTGATGTTATTTTTTAGATATATTGTTGTTATAAGATCACATAAGGTAGTGTTTATAAGCATGTTATGTTAGTTGATTTTTGGCATCATAAAGAAGATGGATCTAATCATAGTAATTCTATATTAAGGCAACTTAATTTTCAGAAATGCATATAATTTAAAAAAAAAAAAATGTTGTAGTTCAAGCCTTGTATCTTATCCATTGAATTCATATTTGGATAAATATTGAATTTCCCAATAATTGTTATTATAACATGTTTATTTCTCATCACAAATTGTGTTCTAGACCCTTGCTAGGCTAGTGTGCTCATGGACACTTGTTGGTGTAAATAGGTACATTTCCTATCTAGTTACTTAGTGATGTCATATTTACATATTAAGTCCACATAGGTCATAGACATATTTAATGCTTATATAAGATTTTATCTTTTATATTTTATTAAAAAATAGTCCTCGGGTCATTTAATGTTAGTTGATGTCATTTAATTATGACACATTCATTCGATGTTGTTACTACATCACATCTTGTCTATATAAGAAAGGTCATTGTATAGTTTGTAATATACCTCATCATCATATTTGATAGATCTTAATGTCAAGCAAGATCATTTCTTGCATAATCTCTTATAGAAGGTTTTCATTGTTTTTGTAGGTGGTCTTGGGATAGAGCAAACTTTTAGCTCCTACAACACTCACCCTCTCTACCCCTCCTAGGTTGTTGTGCTTGTTGGTCTAGATGATTCATGTTGAAGGTGTGCATTAATGTCAGCGATGAGGTCCCTTGCTTGTGACCCCAACTGGAGTGTTCCAAGTTAAAAATCCCTCCTCACCAAGAAAAAATAAACAACTCTTAAATTTATTTAGGTTAACTCAATAAATTGACATCAATTTATATATATTAATCTATAGTAAACAATAATAATAATAAAAAAAAGCTAGATGAAATTAACATGTAGAAAATTTTATAATTAGAAAAGGAATTAGGAGGACCATAAAATTTAGCTCAAAGAATGAACATTATTGAGGAAGGCCTTGAATGTGTTGATATTTTCGCTTAGAGTGTGCCAAAACTCTATTTTGTAAACACCTCTAAGTTTGTGCATAATTTTTTCTTTGTTAGAGAAAAGTATTGTACATCTACTATAGATATGTTACTATGAAATCATGCTTGCTATATTTTGGATTTTATTTTTTTTGTTCCTTTGCTTTTCATTACTCTACTTTACATTGTAGGATAAATAATATCAATAGGTTGTGTTATGATTGATTAAGAAGGGATATTCACCTTAATCAAACCATTAAAAATATATAAGATTGAAGATGATAGAGAATTGCATAGAATACAAATTTTATTTTCCTTTTAATGCACCAAATAAACTCTTTTGTTATTGATTACTCTTTCAATGGTCTAGGATGAGAGAAGGCATGTGAATAAAAGATCCTTATTCATTTTAATTTTTTTTATTATTAGACATGAATGAAATAAATATCTTTAAATACTAGCATATGACATCAAATCTTGTAAATACATGTGCTTTGTCAACTTTGGGTTTGAAAGGTAAAGAGGATAGTTAGTCAACTAAATTTGAAATTTTGAAAATTTCTTTAGTTGGGTCAAGTTTATTCTTGTGATGACCTCACAATCTTAGACCCAACTTGATATATACTTAAATAAATAAAAAGTTCAAGTTTAATTTTTTTTATTATTCAATTTTATCAAAATCAATAAAAAGTGGGGTCAAATTAATATATAAATGTTAATTTTTAATAGTAAGTTTGAATGATGATTCAAGTTAATTGACACTTTCTCTAACAAATATAATGGCATTATAATCAATTGATAGCATCCCTTACAAATTTGAATGACAAAAGTCACAATAGAAAAAACTAAGAAAATTGAAAAATATGTAATGAATGTTTGAGTAGTTATATTAAAAGAAAACTATTCTCAAAGAGTGGTTATGGCGAGTTCAAATGCTTCTCACAATATTGTTAGGTGGATTGAACTAAAATCTCTTCTAGATACAATCAAATATGGTATGCTTTGAAGGTGAAAATTCTTTTTGGTATTTAAAAAGATAAAAATGTTGTTATTTTTCTAGATGTTGTGTTATCATTATTTGTCACTTAGTTTTAAAACTATGGTATGTTCTAATGTACTTATGCACATTCAAGCACAGATTAACAAAGTTGTACTTGAATTTTCTCGCCTCTTGGTATTTTTGGATCATTGAGGTAATGTCATCTATACTATTGTCTAGGCCCTTTCAACTCCCACCTCTATTTGAGATCACTCTTTGACTCGTGTGTTGTTTGAGACCACAACCAATTTTCTTGTGGCAACCAAGATGCTCATTCTTAGACCTCTTCACTTCCTACAAGAAAATACCATGCTCAATGAGGATGGTCTTGGCCCACTAGTTGTCATTCTACTTTCCATTGGATTTTCGTGGGAGAACTACAAGCTAGCCAAACTTTGAAAAGTTCCCTTGGCTGACTCTTGTTATTTCTCCTATTTGTGTTGCTATTGAAAATAAACAAGATGATAGTGATAAAGATGGTAATAATGTTTGGGATCCTCCTATAGACTCTTTTGACCCCACTAATATATGGTGTAAACTGGATGACCTCCTTTTGCCCTTACTCTCACTACGTACTGACTTATCATAATTGTGTTTTTGTGATTTGTTCCAAATTACTGCCTTTTTCAATTTTCAAGATGTGATAATTTCCACCGACTCACTTTTTAAATGTAACACTATTTTATAAATAATAATATAGATACTAAATCGATTGTTAAAAGTACTTTTACGAATTTTAAAATAGACCAACCCCTAACTTTTTTTTACCATAAATCAACCATAATTTCATACACATTATAAGAACACCTTTAACTAATCTCTAAATATCTCAATTCCCACGCAGGTTCTACCTTGATGAATTGCTTTACTCATCAGTATCAATTATCTGGACCCATTTCATTATGAAAGCAAAAATTTGCCCTGCTATCAAGAGCAATAGGGACCCGACCATCCTACTGAAAACATCAAATTGATAGAGGGGCCCGATGGCGGAAAATTCTGCACTCTTGTCGTGGAACGTGAATCATGTTACATTCTTTTGTGGGTGGAAAAAACTCTACTTTTGCTCGACCATCTTCATTAGAAGTCAGGACTGTACCACCAGAGAAGTAAAATGGATAGCCTTTTTTCTTCATATTAAATCTGGGTTTTCTTTTTAAAAGGAACGTTGTGCTGATATTCATGGCTGAACTGAAGGTGAAGGATTTGAAGGCGTCATTAGAGATGTGGGGAGTGTTTGATATGGTGTGTTGTTTAGCTACATACATTCCTTCTTGCACCAGAAACATTCCATTAATGCTGAGGCAGCTTTCTCTTTTAGGTCGCAGATTGTACTCCTATCTGCTGATGGCTGCAGAAGAATATATCCGCGAGAATTACACAGCGGAAGCTTATATATTACAAAGCCATATCTCATCAGCAGGTGATGAAAGCAGTGATATCATTCCATGGAGCGATCTTACTGTAGACTTTCATTTCTATTGACTTTGCTCACAAGATCTCACTCAGTGTCTATGATCTGTAGATTTGCAGATGTTAATGTGCATTTGGATTTAGAATAGTATGGTAGAATGGTGAATGGATGGTTTACTGGTTTCTGCCCGACTGTGTGCAGAAGTTAGTGTTATTCGAGAGGAGTGTAGTAAGTAGTAACAGACTGCTTTCCAAATGTTCGATTCACTGGAATAGGATATAGAAATGTAATAAAAGGTTTTTTCAAAGATTATGATTTATTTTCTTTGGTGTGTGATATTTTTTAATCAATCTTTAGAATCAAGTTCAGTGATCCATCATTAAGAAAATGACAGTGATAGATTAAATTACTAAAAGATACTGAAAAAGGAGGTAGGAAGATATTGATACATTTGATTTCATCTTCTCATCGTGGAGTGAATGCACATTTAATCAAATAGTTGATGTGTTTATTAAGCTAAGATATTGATTTAGTCTCCCCCCAAACCCATGGTACTAGAGGGTGTGTCGTGCCAGCGCCACCAGTCACGTGAAAAAAGTTTACCAGACGCACTGCAGTTTATAGGGGGACAAATACCCGACCGATTCCTACAGTCTGAAAAAAAAAGCTAAGATATTGATAGATGTGGCATGATCTTTTGTGCTACTACATTTTTGCAAAAAAGTCTATTTGAACTATATTTTATATCACAATTGGTGTTGGTGTCTTGAGCCAATTTCTTACACTATGATATAAATCTAGGATTAAGAATATTATGTGTAAACTAGGAATATTTAATGTATGGATGATTTTCTATGGTAATAAGTGTATCCAATATCAACTAGAACTTCTTAGGAAACTTAATTCTATTATATTTCTCATATCACATTTGTTGGTATATTTTCTATGACAAGTGCTTTATTGGATGGGACTATAAAGTGTTGCTAAGAATCCTTCTAAAACGCATGTGATATCCTTCAATTTAATAGCACATGTGAAATTATGTTAAAATATGTTGGGATTCCTATCTTTGTTGTTTGTACATGTGTTCGCATCAGCACCTATTATATCCTTATGCATGTATTCTTTCCTTTTCTAGTCTTAATCTATTTTCCCCATAGAAGTAGGCCATATTCTAGAAGGCCAAGTAATTAACCCTTCATTCTAAAATAATATCATTTTATACTTATCAACATTGTATGTCTAACCAAATCTAAATATCTCATTTATTTAGTGATATATCTTTATAGAGCTCATACAAGTACTATTTTAAATGGATATGTTGTGTTTCTCTGCTACAAATATGTTTGAAGTGTACCATTAGATTAAATAAATCATTTGGATAGTACACATGGTATATATTTTATCTTATGCATGTGTTTTCTTCTTAATTGGTGCTACATGGTGAACCAACACTAAAGCTTACAAATCATCTTTAAAGCCTACTAGTGCAATAGGGAATGATTTCTTCTCAAGGATAAACTATAGTTTTATACTTCTTTAAACTTAAGAGAACACCCCCTTAGCCTAGCAGAGCCTAGGGAAGAAAGAGAGGTTATTATCTCTTTGTAGTGTAGAAAAATGTACTCCTTTACATTTTCACACTTTTTTTGGGTCCCCTCAATTTAAATGAACATAATTAAGCCTCTAATTGCCTAAATTTTGCATTTACAAGCCTAATTAATTGCAATTTCTGAAGGGGGGAGTGTGATTTATATATATGCATTTATCATTATTAACACCCCGAAATTCAATAATCCTAATAACTTAGGTCAGGACCCATTCACCCATGGGCAAATGGGTCCCCTTTAAGTTGCAAATTAAATTTTTAAATATGTTTTTGGTGGTATTTTCGTGATCCCAAATTCATATTCAAATGTCGGCTTGTATGTTTAATTTTTGAGAAATTAGAAAATCACCTATAAAAGCAAGGTTATTTTATCAATTCAAAACATCTAGTGAGAGGTGAACTTTCATATGAGAAAAGATTATTGTCAAGAGATTGCAAGAGCAGATTTATCAAGCATTTGTTGCAGCAAATCAAGATCTCAAGAATCATGTCAAAGCTATGTTCAATCATGCATGTTGTTGGAGCTAACATTGTGATGCAGGTTTCAAGATTCAAATCAACATTCAAGTTAAGATTCAAGCATCAAGATCCACATCCATTGAATCCATTTTCATGCAAGATCAACATCAACATTTCAAATTTTCAAAGGTTTATTCAAGGGTTTGGTGAGTTGCAACATTGTATTGTTCATTCATCATTCCTTTCATATTTCATTATTTCAATTCAAGGTTTAATCACCAAAACGGGGTTTGACTAAGGAAAACCCCCATTCACCAAAAACAAACAATTTTTCTCTCGTGTTTGTGTTGTAGATATTAGGTTGAAGAAAAATTAAAGAGTGGAGATCTCTAAAGTGCAAAATTGCAAAAGTTGAAAAAGTTGTCAAAGTTGTAAGAAAAGTTGTCAAGATCATGGAAACTCAGATCTCGGATTTATTTTCCTCCATTTTCGAGTGAAACTAGTGGGAAATTGCATCTCAAATTTTTCTTCGAAGGCTCCCAAAAGTTCAATTTAAAAAGTTGTCTTAGGACCCATTCACCATTTCTAGACACTTAGCAACTAATTTTTGAGGTGAGTTTTAATTGTCTTCCACTCATCCAATTTGCACAAAATTGACTATTTATGTTAAGTCTATGCTTCATCTACATGAATCAAGTCTTAGGTTACAGATTTTAGGTCATTTACTATTTTATTTTCATCTCTCAAAAGTGGGGTTTGAACTTTACCCCCTATCCACACACACATAAAGGAAATTGCTAGATCTTTTGTGGAATTGACTCATCTAAAAATTGCTAGATCTTATGTGGAATTGACTCACCTAAGGGTTGAAAGTTACTTCTATCCTGGAGGATCTTGTTTCCTGAATGAAATAGAAGGTAGGTTCATCACACCTCACTTTTCCCCTTTTTATTTATAGAAAATTGGTAATAAACCCCCATTTTTCTATGTTTTGGTGAACCTATTCTCTTTTTCTATGTTTCATTATGGTGAACCCAACATTTTGAACATTCTAATTTTTGATTTGGAGATCATTCAAAACATAGATCTAGAATTTGCATAAGTTTTCATCGCATTGCATTACTTTGTATCTCATTTAGGATTGTCAAAATTGTATTAGTTTGCATTGTGTATAGGGTTTTAAATTTGCAATTTGCATTATTTAAAATTTGAAAAATCCAAAAAATTACATGCATATTACATTAATTTTGCATAGTGTTTGCATATTAGTGTACTTTCTATCATTCACATTCAAAAAACTGAATCAAAATTGTATTTAAAAAAGTTTCATATTTTTCATCATTTGTCCTTCATTTCACTTTCATTTAGACATCAAATTCTAGAAAATTATATCATAGAAGTTACAGTTTGAGACCTGGAACAGAGAACACATACAACAACTCAAAATTTTCATTTTTCATTTTTTCAAACCCTATACAAAGACCCATTCACCCATGGAAGAATGAGTCCTCCAAGGCCTATCAAAACCATCTTTTATGAGAATTTTTGTGGTCTTTTACACTTCCTTTTTACGCTGGTAAAGCATTGTTTCAGTCTAACAATTTTCGGGAATTTTTGATTGATGCATTAAGGTCTAATCATCCATTTAGTTTAGGCATTTCAAATTGGAAAAAAATGTTGCATTTGAGATTTATATGAGAAATTATTGTCATGTTTTCATTACAAAAGTGGGTATGTGCAGGTTAATGGTGGGCCAAAAAGTGGCAATGAGGGAAAAAACATGCCTTCCACTCTTGAAAAAAGGTGAAGAACGTGTTGACTTTTTTTAGGCTCGGGTGTCACCATACCAAACACCAAGCATACTTTTACAAATCGGATATCCGATTTGTAAAAAGCATATATTAAAAACTTTTGTCATTTTTTTGAAGTCATTCAGCTGAGAAGAACCCACGGGCACACAGTGCATCCATTCTTCACATAACGGATATCTGATTTAGGCTAAATTCAATTTGGAAAGGTAAGTTTTTTTAATTTTATTTGATTTGATTCAATTTTGATTTAGATTTGAATAATTTCATATGCTTTTTGTTGATTTTTTTTAAAAATAGGGTTTTTGATTGAGTTTTTGTGAAAAAATTGAGTTTAGAATAGATTTTGATAAAAAAATGAATGTTTTTTGTGGATTTTTTTTCACAATAGGGTTTTTGATTGAATTTTTATGAAAAAATTGAATTGAGAATGGATTTTGATAAAAAAAATGAATGTTTTTTGTGGATTTTTTTTCAAAATAGGGTTTTTGATTGAATTTTTATGAAACAATTGAGTTCAAAATAGATTTTGATTAAAAAATGAATGTTTTTAATGGATTTTGATTTAAAATTAGTGTTTCATTTATATTGTCTAATTTTAGATTAATTATTTTTTAAATTTAATTAGGCATTATGGCTACCAAAAATGAGAATGCACAAATTCCACCAGTTGAGAATGAAAATCTACCAGCTGACAATCAAAATGCAGAAATGCCAAATGCTCCACCACCTTTGCAACCATCAATTGAAGACTTAATTCATGAAAAATTGGAGCAATTGAGGGGCATTTGTGATATTTATAAGCAAATCCCTCGATTATCCCATATGTCAAACACATTGATAGGAATAATTACAAATGTAGAAACCCTCTCCACCCAACATAATGCCCTTCATTTGTGGTGAGAAACCATGAGGAAATATTATGCATGTGGATTGTCATATGATGATGCGAAAGATCTCCAAATAACAAAATCCCAAATAGTCTCTTTATTTATTAACCCCAACACTGGTTTTCCAATTAATGTTAACAAGCCAAAACTTTCTATAAAATGGTGCACGCATAGGGGCATAGTAGATAACTTTTGGGATCGTTGGTGTATGGTTTTTGATAAACCACCCAACAATAATCTTGATGTACCTTTTTACTTTATTAAAAAATTATAAGCTGAGTTTTTGTTAGAGCATCATGTCAATTACTTTGCCATTAAACCCTTCTAGGGCATTGGTAGAGGTATCCCTCAGGATAGGCCAGGGGCAGCTAGAGTAGTTAGGCACCCATATGTTCCCCGTCCTCCCCTTCCTCTGCCACCTCCAGTACAACATCTAGATATTATGGAGGATGCAGCCACACAAACTATCCAGGCCATTCACTCTTTGAGTGGCCTTTTGGTTTCCCATGCTTCTTCAGTAGCTCAGCCATAGTCTGGTGATCTTGGCGATGGATCTAGTGCTGCTACATCATCCTCCTCGGGTCCACATATTTGTGTGCCACATATTTGCAATACGTGCTAGCAAATATGTTTGGGTCCTATTGTACAACCCCCTGAGCATCCATTAGACACTTCTGATTATGACATCCAGGATGTGAAGATTATAACAGATCACACGCAGGGGAGTGGAGCACACCCTATAGAGTCCTCTCCTGCTAGAGAGGTGGACATTGGAGTAGTTACATAGGTAACATTTAAGGTGTAAATTCATAACTTGCATTTTTTTTAAATGAATATTAATAAGAGATAGTATCAAGTACTAATATTTATTTACATGGTCTATTTAATAGTTAATGTCTGCGGAGGAGCTCACACAGGTGATTGATAGCACCCTTAGGGCCATTTCATTTGGCCTCGACACGCACACAGTATGTATTTTTGTACTCACTCATTTACATTTTTTTACTGTATATTTGCTTGTCATTTGAATTGTCAATAATGAAATTATATATTAACTTATACGTTTATCTTACTCTCTGCTTGTAGGAAACACCTAGTACGAGCGAGGTGCGATGCTCTCCAGACTATGGAGGCACAATGTTAGATAATGGAAAGGTAATTAAACTCAAATTTGATTGAATTAAAATTTATAAGATATTTTATTGATTATGCATACATTGACATAGATCCGTAGTTTCATATGTACTTGTCATTTTTATGTATAGGAGGTTGTGAGCTATACATCATTGTTGATAAGTACCACAACACCCGAAGGAGTAGGTATTCGAACGCTCGAAGGAGGAGGTGTTGAAGCACCTCAAGGAGAAGGTGCTTAGACACCTAAAGGAGATATAGAAAAAGATCAACCTAAAGAGGTATGTGTTTATTTTATTTTGTGCTTGGTAAATATGTTATTATTACTAACAATTCTATGCTAACTTGGATCAATTTCATGTTTTTGTTCACATATATAGATTGACGTTACAAAAGTTGGTTTGGTTAGTTCTTTGAGAGGGGTATATTCTAGGACTCCTGACCCTTCAAAGAGATGCATATTTCAGGTAATCAAGATTTCAATTTTAGAGTTCAATTATAATTCAATGTGTATTGATTTTTATGTTAATTATTCAATTTTAAATTATATAGTATAACTAATCTCAATTGTGGTTTGACTTTTTCTTGTGCAGCTACCTTCAGAGCCAACGAGTGCTTCAAAGAGGCTCCATTTTGATGATCCACCAGTAGTTTAGGATGAGATAGACATTTTGGCATGTAAATTTTGAATAGATACTAAGATGGCATATGCCACATATTGTAAAACTTTGTTTGAGTTGGTGTTGATGCCATTTTTGTATATGGACATACACTTGATTATTGGATAATTTGATATATATAGAAGTTGACAATCGAAATTTAGTTTCCTCCTCATGTGCATGATTAAACTCTTTGAAGCAATGGTTAAATATCAATGTACAATAGCATAAAAAGAATGGTTAAATATTATGTAGTTTATATTCATATTGCTGATTACATTGCATTGCACATCTTTCAAACTCAAAGCATTATTTCACATTGCATAAGTAACAACTAGATACTCATATGATTAACCCTACACCATCTGATTTTCTTCTTTGTCAACTTTCCCATGCCTTAGTAAATTTGGTGGTCCATTTGTAACCATCAATTTTTTTATATAACATAAATTCACCTTTTTCAAAAAATTAATATGGCTAGACTCCCATATGAATACTAATAATATATCATATGACCATTCTTCATATACTTACTGGCACTTTGTGTCTTCTTAGATGAGCCAAAATTTGTTGCCCAACTACCTCTACCTTCATCAATGTTCCATATTTTAATCATTCCATCCCAAGATGTTGTGACCATTTGTTGACTAGAAGATTCAATTATTTGCAGGCATGAAATGACATCATCATGCACTTTGACCTAGAAATTTAGGAAAAGA
The DNA here is from genome assembly GCA_007258455.2 of Sequoia sempervirens. Lineage (NCBI taxonomy): Eukaryota > Viridiplantae > Streptophyta > Pinopsida > Cupressales > Cupressaceae > Sequoia > Sequoia sempervirens. The sequence continues at coordinate 133,151,693 of VDFB02047230.1, forward strand.
ATACTATTAAAAGTTGTGAGCTCTGTGAAAAATAGATGTTTATCTGACTGCAACACCATCTAAATATGGATTCTTTTAGAAAATAAAAAGCAAGACATAACTTTTAAACAAATAATTTAATCACAATGTATTTTTCACAAAGAAAATTTGTATAAACCGCTTCTCCATAATGGCTAGTATAGAAAATAATTGCATTGGTAGAACAAAACTCCAAAACATTTCTGATTTCCTTGATTAATTGAATCTTAAGTAGAATCCCCACAATAATTATGTTTTACATAAACCGATAGGAAAACAACATTGCTTGGAAAGTGCATCTCTAATATTTTATGTTCCTTGTACAATAATTTAAATACATTTGAAGAAGTTATATGAAAATATAGCTTCTTAAATTCTTCTTTAATTTGAAGGTTAGTTTTGATAGTGAGTAATTTATTTCATAGATGGATTTTAGCTTTTGCTTGATTGTTGTGCACTGTACTTTCTTCTATAAATAAAATGAGACATGCTAATGCACATTTTCACTATAATTTCTCTATTTTCTTCCTCAACATATCTCTCTCTTGGGCTTTGATACAACCCTATCAGGGCCTGTCCTAATCACATTTAGCCCAAATCAAAAAGAAAATTTCATGCATTGCTTCTCCCTACACTAGCAGACCCTAGCTGGAGGTTTTATTTGATATTGTCAACAAACATACATCTGGTTGTCTGAATGAATGGGGGAGTTACAGCCTTCCCAATCAAGAGGTCATGACTTGTCAGAACTGATTAAAGCAATTCAAGACTTATGTCATAGGATGAGAACATTTGACCATAGGCTCAATGATAAATGCAATGATCCTTAACTAAATTATTCATACAAATTTCTTAGATTTGGAATAATTCAATGAAAATCAGCCAAAACATTTAAACAAGATATTTAGATCTAAAACATTCACATATGATAAATAGATCTACACATATAAGTTGGTTGGAATAGAGTATTTAATTCAAATAACTCACTTCATGATTACAATTTTTTTGCTTCAATTGTTTGCTCATAACCAAGATTACAATGATAAAAAAAAAATTTAGAAAAATATTGGGATGCTGAAATCCACTATGCTTGGCATACAGATGCAACCTTTCTGTGAAATTTCCCTCACAAATCCAAACAAGTTTCATCCTCCAAACTCTAGGAAACCAATGGGGTTTCGTCGAAAAATCTCCATAACCTAAGGGTTTTTGTCCTTAGATTCAACAAGTGAACACAAGTGTTGACTTTGCAATTTTGGATTTGTTGAGATGATGTCCAAAGATTATCCAAACTAATGAAGTTTTATTCCTTATATAGAGGTTGAAGGCCTAACATGGGTCCAAAGTTTCTTGCCATTTTATCACATTCAAATTTGGGCTCATTAATTGCATTCTTGGTTAGTCGTGGTCATGGGTGGAGTCCATTCAAATGGTGAGGTTTTGTGAAAGTGCATGCTTGAGTGTGGAGATCTAGGGAAATGATTGCTTTAAGTTCAAGCAAATAATTATCCCAAGGTCCAACATCAAGGGTTTAGGCAATGGGATTCTTGGGTGTTAGGACACAAGACAATGGGGATCTAGGGGTTTGAGGATTAGGATACCCCATTGGCTCTTTTACAAACATAAGACATCATCAAAAGGCCCAAAGATCCAAAGAGGAATTCATGGTTTGAGAAGTGGTGGTCAAGGTATTACGGTGTTATGCGAATCGAAAGGAAAAATTTCAAAGGCCCACAAGAGAAGGAAGTGGGAGGTGGAGGCACAAGGAATGAAAGAAATGCATGATAGTATTAGAGAGTCTGAAATCCCACCCAAAGTAGGAAAGTGGCCCATCTTTCAAACTCAAAGCACTATTTTGTATCATTGTTACATTGGTCTTGAGAGTGGTAGCTTAATATAGGTGTTTGAAGTGATTTAGAGGTCGGTTTTAGGGTCGGTTTTAGGGTAGTTAACGTGTTTGAAGTGATTTAGAGGTTGCTTTTAGAGAAGAGAGATGTTGAAGAGTACATCAAGTCAGTGAGAACCGAAGTGTAATGTGTTTTAGTTTCTGGTACTCCTTTGTTTCTTTGCAAATGTGTGTTAAATTCTTAGTTCAATGATTTTGAGCAATTTTAGAAAAAAGAAAGTTGTGTCAAAGTCCGCATTCAATCCAACAAGCAAAAATCAAAGCTCAACCTCTTGGAATGAAAATGCTTGTTTGCAAAACAAATGAATAAGAATGAGGTAGTTAAGGTGTTTGAAGTTATTTAGAGGTCACTTTTAGGGTGGCTTAAAACTCCATTTTAAATGCACAAAAAAGAATGAAATTACTTCAAACCAAGTTTGTGAAGAAGTTAACTATGTTGCCCACTAGTTTCCCTTAAGAGTCCAAAGTGCTAAAAGGCAGCAATCTTTGAAGGTCTATTTCTCAGAGACCATGATGCTTACAGACTCTCCGTCTAAGGCTATGGCATCATGTTGGGACCATCTACAAAAACCTCTCTTATTTTTTTCTATCTCAGAGGCGTTTTCCTGTGGTGATGACTTTTCAATGGAGGGAAAAGTTGCCAGATGCAAGCAGTGTAAAGTTACAAAGTGGTGCAACTTTCATTCCACAGCTCATACGACCAAACAGATTGTTCCAACACATCCGGATGGGTACGTTTACATTAGGGATGGTCCTCTCTTTCACCCAAATATGTTGAATCACTCTGAGCTACATTGGACCAATGATTTCCCTTAAGAGTCCAAAGTGCTAAAAGGAAGCAATCTTTGAAGGTCTATTTCTTGGAGACCGTGATGCTTAAAGACTCTCTGTCTGAGGCTATGGGATTGTGTTGGGACCATCTACAAAAACCTCTCAGTTTTTTTCTATCTCGGAGGCATTTTCCTGTGGTGATGACTTTTTAGTGGAGGGAAAAGTTGCCAGATGCAAGCAGTGTAAAGTTGCAAAGTGGTACAACTTTCACCCCGCAACTCGTACAACCAAATGGACTGTTCCAACATGTCCAAATGGGTACGTTTATGCTAGGATAGGTCCTCTCTTGCACCCAAATATGTTGAATCACTCAGAGCTACATTGGTGGTGATTTCCCTTAGAGTCAAAGTGCTAAAAGCACAATCTTTGAAGGTCTATTTCTTGGAGATCGTGATGCTTACAGACTCTGTATGAGGCTATGGGATTATGTTGGGACCATCTACAAAAAAATCTCTCATTTTTTGCTATCTTAGAGGCATTTTCCTGTGGTGATGACTTTTCAGTGGAGGGAAAAGTTGCCAAATGCAAGTAGTGTAAAGTTGCAAAGTGGTGCAACTTTCATTTCACAGCTCGTACGACCAAACGGACTATTCCAACACGTCCGGATGGGTATTTTTACACTCGGGATGGTTCTCTCTTGCACCCAAATATGCTGAATCACTTTGAGCTACATTGGACCGAGTCAAATTAGGTGAAAAATTGATGCAGACACAAGGGCACAATCACAAACTCTTTGCAACCTGCCTATTTGAGGCATCTAACAAGATTATTCTGACCTCTTTGGACAGTCTAAAACTCTCTTAAAACTTGACAAGCAACTAAATACACATTTCCCTCTTTAACCCCCTTAAACTTTTGTAATAGTGAGAAACTAGTTTTTGTCCAATTACTCCACAATTTTCCAAAACACCAGACGAACACATGATTGATTCAAACATCCATATCCAAGTTACATAACATATATGAGAAACAACATAGACTCCTTTGGACCAGCGTTGAATTCCTATACATTCACCCTTGAGCAAGCTACTCAATTAGCCCAAAAATGCAAAGCAACATACCTTCAAACACCACACAGACCCCTAAAACCTTGGGGCAGCAAATAAGTTGCCAAGAAAATAAAGATTCTACAATTGGATTCCATTTGTATGGACCTGTATCTATCAAATCAAAAAACCCTTGTTTTTAGTGTAATTCTTGAGGGTTTATTAGATGTAGCACTTCCACAACCTTTCATACTTTTCCACCACCTTAGAAACCTTTATTTAGGCCCCAATATGCTTAGAAAACAAAGAAACTTCTAGTATCTCAAATATTTTTGCAAACCCTAGGGTAAAAACTCTATTTTCAAGTGAAAAAAACCACCATTTTTGGACCTTTAACTCTTCATTTTATTTCAAAACTCAATTCTCCATGCCTTCCACTCTTGAAATAACGTCAAGACATGTAATAAAATTTCTACATAATGTTTTTATACAAAGCAATGGGAAGATAAAACCATGTAAGTGGTTTCCCCAAATTAATTGCCACCAAAACCATTCTTGATAGTTTAAAACCACGAACCACCCCAACATGTAATTATGATAGCACTCAAGATAGCCCTCCACCATGAACATATCAACTAAGTAGGAACCCATGGCATTATGGAAAGATGGTCCACTTCTCCCAATGTAACTCCCAAGCATTACATGTGAGAGATGGTCAATTTCATTGATGGCAATGATTGTGTGACTCCCATTGATGACCTTCTTTATTCAATGCCATTACAACAATATCCAAAGCATTCCAAAGAATACTAATGAAAACAATATTTCCCTCAACACCTCATGATCATTCAAGTACTCATTCTAACAATACAAGAGATTTACACTTCAAATTGCAAGTGAGTATAATTTACTATATCTTAACATAAAAAATGCAAAACCTAATAGAAAAATGTATCAATGAGGTACAAGGATGTATAAAATCCAATCAATCAAACACAATCAACCTAACATAATTAAGGGTTGATAGGGATATTGGATAATTAAGGGTTGATAAGGGTATGGATGTTTATCTTTGCATCTACTCTTGAATATCTAGGGACTTGGTGGTATTTAGAAATTTGTTACTCATTTTTATTGCATTGAATCAAAATGTCTCACTATTAATTGCTCCAATGCTATAAGATAAATGAATGTTTTCATGATTATAATGAATATATTGTATGCTATTAATGCTACCGTATATCATCAAATAATGCCAAACATGTGTTTAGTCAACTCAAAGTGGGTGAATGACACCACTTAGTGAAAAGTTTGAATTTTGAATTTTAAAATGAAAGGGAATAGGTTTGTGACTACGAGGTCACCCTTGTGAATTAAAGAATTGGGTTTGAGGAGAAAAAGTTGCAAGCCACTATAATTTATTAAATATAAATGGCAAATATTACAAAACCTGGTTCAAATGAGCATACCGATAGGAAAGAACCAAGAAGAAAACCTTCGGTTCTAGCTCGATTAAGTACAAAAATAGACCCCTTTACTAAATGTATGAGTTTCCAAAATACAGGCCCCTTTACATTTTAAACATACCCTTTATACAATGCCAAACATTTGACCCATATTTCAAAAAACATCACTGGGTATAGATTATGCACTGACAAGCACCTGTACAAACCATCAAGGTAGCTTAGAATAACCAATCTATATTATTCTAAATGACACAAAATATGATGAGATGGTAATGCAAACTATAAAATACGCTTAGAATAACCAATCTATATTGTTGTAATCTGTTGCATACCTCTCTGAAAGGATCAAAGCTAGCTATTGTTGTAGTAGGTCCATGATCAATCATGCCAGGAATATCACAAAAGTGGGAAAATGAGAAATCTATATTGTCACAATAGAAAATATGTTAGACTAACATATCTATATTAATCTAAACAACCTGAATGATGATGAGTTGGTGATGCAAACTATAAAAGACACATAACTCTTTGAAAGGATCAAAGTTGTCTATTGTTGTAGCAGGTCCATGATCAATCGTGCCAAGAATATCGCAAAAGTGGGAAAATGAGAAATCTATATTGTCACAATAGAAAATATGATTAGACTAACGTATCTATATTAATCTAAATAACTTGAATGATGATGAGGTAGTGGTGCAAACTATAAAAGACGCATACCTCTTCGAAAGGATCAGAGCTGGCTATTGTTGTTGCAGGTCCATGATCAATCTTGCTAAAAATATCACAAAAGTGCATACAAAATATCACTATTAAAGACACCTGCATTGCAATAGTATATAAAATATCAGTATTAAATAAAGAACACTAATGAACTCAATCATAATGAACATAAGAATTCTACCTTCCATTCTTGAAAATGATATTCAAGTGTGCCTGAAGGGTCATCTCTTTGCTTAAGAGTATCCAATATTGCTTCATGATCGACATTATTAAGTGTCCATAGTTGTTTTGTCTTTGGTCTAGCATGATACTTCAACAACTTAACATTTATTGCTATAACAAGGTGTGAATACATGAGAATGGTTTTGTGTTTCTCATAGTCTTCAAATGCAGGTATTCCATTCTTTCTAATCATGTATATTCACAATCAGGTTCCTGTAACCACAACTGAACCTGTAGGATACATGAAACCATCATCATCTTCCATCGGTTGTGTTAGCTTATGTTTTATCCACACACATCGAGCCAATCAATAGTCTGATCTCTCTTCATTCCCCTATGGTGCAACAACTACAAAAATATGTCCTAGCTATAGTAGATTTGAAAGCAAGTCGTAATCAACTGAACTTTCCATTGTGTCATTTGTCATGGATATTGTTTGAGATAAAGGAGTTAGATACTTTGGTACCCATGTATCCACCCACTCACTTGACTCGCATTGATCCCACTCACACTGAATACAACTCTAACAAAAACAAGCCAACTCTCATGTCCAAATGGTCCATGTGCCTACATCTAAGCTTCAAAATGAATGCATCTTTGAAGAATCTTTGATTGTATGACAATCTAAACTTCCTACCATTGTACCCTCCTCAACAAACCCTGCCTCCCATTTAGGGGTTCTTGAGGGTCTTGAAATTGGAATATGCCTTTCTTCCATACAAGGTTCTTCATTTCTCATGTAATTTGGTGAAACATAATTTACACTTGCTTCAATATTATGTTCAAAATCTTCATTTCCAACATTTTCACCTTGAACATTTTCAATATCAATTTGAATAATTTCATTCCCAATTTCAATATCATGTTCAACATCTTCAAATCCAACATTTTCACCTTGAACATTTTCATTATCAATTTCAATATTTTTCATTCTGAATTTCAATATCATGTTCAACATCTTCAAATCCAACATTTTCACCTTGAACATTTTCATTATCAATTTCAATAATTTCATTCATAATTTGAATATCATGTTCAACATATTCAATTCCAACATTTTCACCTTGAATATTTTCACCTTGAACATCTTCAATTTCCTCTTCACTTGAAAGACCATAGGGGTTAGGTTCACCAATATTTAACCTTGTCTTCTCTTCCTATGACTTTATCTATCTTTTTGTCTATATGCTTCAATTTATTTTTTTGTAAGCTTTCTCTTATGTTTTTGCTTCTGACAACTGCTGCTCCCCATTATACATCATAAAAGATGCTAAAAATTCATTCCTTATGACAAATTTCAATAGAAGATGCTTCAAAAAGTTGATCTTTGTCCCTTCCTATCTGAAACCACGTGTTTGTTGCCTGCAAACAGAATGTAGGGTCTGTTGGAATGCAAAAAATACCCACATGGGGGTTTTCTATGGCCCACAAATCTAATATCCATTATAATCTGATATCTGATTCATTCTAAAAATTTACAATGTTTTGCAACGGTATGATTTTAGTTCTTCAAATCGGATATCCGATTTGTGTACACATAGAACTAAGGGTTAATGGTAGATAGTAGAGGGTTTAAGGGTTAAAGGTTTAGGGTTTAGGGTATATGGTAGAGGGTAGAGGGTTTAAGGGTTAAGGGTTTATGGTAGAGGGTTATAAGGGTTTGGGGTTTCATGGTAAGGGTATAGGGGAGAGAGATAGATGGAGTGAATGTGTGAGAGAGTCACCTGAGAGAGTGGGATAAGGTTGGAGAGGATGGGAGAGTGGGAGAGAGTGGGAGAGAGGGAGGGAGATGGTGGGAGATAGTGGGAGAGAGTGGGAGAGGGTGGTAGAGAGTGGGAGAGAGAGAGGGAGAGAGTAGAAGAGTGGAAGAGGGTGGTAGAGAGTGGGACAA
>VDFB02047230.1:133159752-133194024 GCA_007258455.2 Sequoia sempervirens
ATCAAAATCAATAAAAAGTGGGGTCAAATTAATATATAAATGTTAATTCTTAATAGTAAGTTTGCATGATGATTCAAGTTAATTGACACTTTCTCTAACAAATATAATGGCATTATAATCAATTGATAGCATCCCTTACAAATTTGAATGACAAAAGTTACAATAGAAAAAAACTAAGAAAATTGAAAAATATGTAATGAATGTTTGAGTAGTTATATTAAAAGAAAACTATTCTCAAAGAGTGGTTATGGCGAGTTCAAATGCTTCTCACAATATTGTTAGGTGGATTGAACTAAAATCTCTTCTAGATACAATCAAATATGGTATGCTTTGAAGGTGAAAATTCTTTTTGGTATTTAAAAAGATAAAAATGTTGTTATTTTTCTAGATGTTGTGTTATCATTATTTGTCACTTAGTTCTAAAACTATGGTATGTTCTAATGTACTTATGCACATTCAAGCACAGATTAACAAAGTTGTACTTGAATTTTCTCGCCTCTTGGTATTTTTGGATCATTGAGGTAATGTCATCTATACTATTGTCTAGGCCCTTTCAACTCCCACCTCTATTTGAGATCACTCTTTGACTCGTGTGTTGTTTGAGACCACAACCAATTTTCGTGTGGCAACCAAGATGCTCATTCTTAGACGTCTTCACTTCCTACGAGAAAATACCATGCTCAATGAGGATGGTCTTGGCCCACTAGTTGTCATTCTACTTTCCATTGGATTTTCATGGGAGAACTACAAGCTAGCCAAACTTTGAAAAGTTCCCTTGGCTGACTCTTGTTATTTCTCCTATTTGTGTTGCTATTGAAAATAAACAAGATGATAGTGATAAAGATGGTAATAATGTTTGGGATCCTCCTATAGACTCTTTTGACCCCACTAATATATGGTGTAAACTGGATGACCTCCTTTTGCCCTTACTCTCACTACGTACTGACTTATCATAATTGTGTTTTTGTGATTTGTTCCAAATTGCTGCCTTTTTCAATTTCCAAGATGTGATAATTTCCACCGACTCACTTTTTAAATGTAACACTATTTTATAAATAATAATATAGATACTAAATCAATTGTTAAAAGTACTTTTACGAATTTTAAAATAGACCAACCCCTAACTTTTTTTACCATAAATCAACCATAATTTCAAACACATTATAAGAACACCTTTAACTAATCTCTAAATATCTCAATTTCCACGCAGGTTCTACCTTGATGAATTGCTTTACTCATCAGTATCAATTATCTGGACCCATTTCATTATGAAAGCAAAAATTTGCCCTGCTATCAAAAGCAATAAGGACCCGACCATCCTACTGAAAACATCAAATTGATAGAGGGACCCGATGGCGGAAAATTCTGCACTCTTGTCGTGGAACGTGGATCATGTTACATTCTTTTGTGGGTGGAAAAAACTCTACTTTTGCTCGACCATCTTCATTAGAAGTCAGGACTGTACCACCAGAGAAGTAAAATGGATAGCCCTTTTTCTTCATATTAAATCTGGGTTTTCTTTTTAAAAGGAAAGTTCTGCTGATATTCATGGCTGAACTGAAGGTGAAGGATTTGAAGGCGTCATTAGAGATGTGGGGAGTGTTTGATATGGTGTGTTGTTTAGCTACATACATTCCTTCTTGCACCAGAAACATTCCATTAATGCTGAGGCAGCTTTCTCTTTTAGGTCGCAGATTGTACTCCTATCTGCTGATGGCTGCTGAAGAATATATCCGCGAGAATTACACAGCGGAAGCTTATATATTACAAAGCCATATCTCATCAGCAGCTGATGAAAGCAGTGATATCATTCCATGGAACAATCTTACTGTAGACTTTCATGTCTATTGACTCTGCTCACAAGATCTCACTCAGTGTCTATGATGTGTAGATTTGCAGATGTTAATGTGCATTTGGATTTAGAATAGTATGGTAGAGTGGTGAATGGATTGTTTCCTGGTTTCTGCAGGACTCTGTGCAGAAGTTAGTGTTATTCGAGAGGAGTGTAGTAAGTAGTAACAGATTGCTTTCCAAATGTTCGATTCACTGGAATATGATATAGAAATGTAATAAAAGGTTTTTTCAAAGATTTTGATTTATTTTCTTTGGTGTGTGATATTTTTTTGTTTTTCCTGTGTATATTTTTTAATCAATCTTGAGAATCAAGTTCAGTGATCCATCATTAAGAAAACGACAGTGATAGATTAAATTACTAAAAGATACTGAAAGAGGAGGTAGGAAGATATTGATACATTTGATTTCATCTTCTCATTGTGGAGTGAATGTACATTTAATCAAATAGTTGATGTGTTTATTAAGCTAAGATATTGATTTAGTCTCCCCCCAAACCCGTGGTACTAGAGGGCGTGTCGTGTCAGCACCACTGGTCATGTGAAAAAAGTTTACCAGAACCACTACAGTTTATAGGGGGACAGATACCCGACCGATTCCTACAATCTAAAAAAAAAAGCTAAGATATTGATACATGTGGCATGATCTTTTGTGTTACTACATTTTTGCAAAAAAGTCTATCTGAACTATATTTTATATCACAATTGGTGTTGGTCTCTTGAGCCAATTTCTTACACTATGATATAAATCTAGGATTAGGAATATTATGTGTAAACTAGGAATATTTAATGTATGGATGATTTTCTATGGTAATAAGTGTATCCAATATCAACTAGAACTTCTTAGGAAACTTAATTCTATTATATTTCTCATATCACATTTGTTGGTATATTTTCTATGGCAAGTGCTTTGTTGGATGGGACTATAAAGTGTTGCTAAGAATCCTTCTAAAATGCATGTGATATCCTTCAATTTAATAGTACATGTGAAATTATGTTAAAATATGTTGTGATTCCTATCTTTGTTGTTTGTACATGTGTTCACATCAGCACCTATTATATCCTTATGCATGTTTTCTTTCCTTTTCTAGTCTTAATTTGTTTTCCCCATAGAAGTAGGCCATATTCTAGAAGGCCAAGTAATTAACCCTTCATTCTAAAATAATATCATTTTATACTTATCAACATTGTATGTCTAACCAACTCTAAATATCTCATTTATTTAGTAGTGATATATCTTTATAGAGCTCATACAAGTACTATTTTAAATGGATATATTGTGTTTCTCTGCTACAAATATGTTTGAAGTGTACCATTAGATTAAATAAATCATTTGGATAGTACACATGGTATATATTTTATCATATGCATGTGTTTCCTTCTTAATTGGTGTTACATGGTGAACCAACACTAAAGCAAGTACTAATCATCTTTAGAGCCTACCAGTGCAATAGGGAATGATTTCTTCTCAAGGATAAACTATAGTTTTATACTTCTCTTTAATTATATTATAAAATTTAAACTTAAGAGAACACCCCCTTAGCCTAGCAGAGCCTAGGGAAGAAAGAGAGATTATTATCTCTTTGTAGTGTAGAAAAATGTAATCCTTTACATTTTCACACTTTTTTTGGGTCCCCTCAATTTAAATGGACATTATTAAACCTCTAATTGCCTAAATTTTGCATTTACAAGCCTAATTAATTTGTATTCAAGGGGAAAGTGTGATTTAATTAATGCATTTATCATTATTAACACTAAATTCAAAAATCCGATAACTTAGGATTTTCATGATCCCAAATTCATATTCAAATGTCGCTTATATGTTTATTTTTTGAGAAATTATCCCAAATTCATATTCAAATGTCTTGTATGTCTTTTTCATGTTTTGGTAACCTATTCTATTTTTCTATGTTTTGGTGAACCTATTCTCTTTTTCTATGTTTCATTATGGTGAACCCAACATTTTGAACATTCTAATTTTTGATTTGGAGATCATTCAAAACATAGATCTAGAATTTGCATAAGTTTTCATCGCATTGCATTACTTTGTATCTCATTTAGGATTGTCAAAATTGTATTAGTTTGCATTGTGTATAGGGTTTTAAATTTGCAATTTGCATTATTTAAAATTTGAAAAATCCAAAAAATTACATGCATATTACATTAATTTTGCATAGTGTTTGCATATTAGTGTACTTTCTATCATTCACATTCAAAAAACTGAATCAAAATTGTATTTAAAAAAGTTTCATATTTTTCATCATTTGTCCTTCATTTCACTTTCATTTAGACATCAAATTCTAGAAAATTATATCATAGAAGTTACAGTTTGAGACCTGGAACAGAGAACACATACAACAACTCAAAATTTTCATTTTTCATTTTTTCAAACCCTATACAAAGACCCATTCACCCATGGAAGAATGAGTCCTCCAAGGCCTATCAAAACCATCTTTTATGAGAATTTTTGTGGTCTTTTACACTTCCTTTTTACGCTAGGGAATTTTTGAAATTTGATTGATGCTTAAGGTCTTCATCATTTAGTTTAGCAATTGATTTTGGAAAAATTGTTGCATTTGAGATTTATATATTTTTTTATGATCATGTTTTCATTACAAAAGTATCTTGTTATCATACTTCATGTTCTATTTTCAGATTTTGTTGAATACTCTAAGAATTTGTTGTTACAATCATATGAATATGAAGTCCTCTCTCCTCTTTTCTTTTTCTTCATTGGTCCCTCTCCACCTATGTTTGAAACTAACTTAGTGAAACAAAATACAATCATGGACAACCATGACAATCATTTTTGTTCTTCTTCCAATATCTCTCATATTTGTGAAGAAGATATTTTGGTGTCAGAGGAACCCATCATTGAGATCCATGAGAATCCTATTTGTTTCTCTTCTCCTACTTGGGAAAACATTATTGAAAAGAGGATGAAATCATTGACAAGAAAGACAATACAACCATTGATAACTCCCCTACTTGTGATGAATTAATTTTAGAAGACCCAACCATTGAATGTCATGGAAATCTAATTTTTTTCTCTCCTAAAGACTCTCCTATTAGGGAAGATATCATGCTACAAGAAAATGACTACATTGGCACACATCTTTCAAACAATAGTAATGTGACTTCATTAGATGGGGATGATGAGGTAAAATTATACTTGCCTTCACTAAAAGATCATAAAAATAAGGATAAGTCTTTTGAGGTTATGAACATTAGATATCCCTTGAGTCCTCCTACAAGTCCTCTAATTATTGGACCTCCTAAGTCATTTGCTGGTCCCCTTATTACCATTTATCCACCCTCACACCAACACCAAGTTCAAAACAAAATTTTGCTTATCATAGGACCACCTAAAAAGAAACCATTATCCCCAAGAGATATCTTGAATTTTACAAGGCAACTTGATAGTAAATTTTTTTTGCAACATCTAAGTTATAATATCATTGCTCACACATATAACACTAGAAACAATCAACAACCAAGAAAAACTCTAGCATCCCTTCCATTACCTCAACCACATCTCCCACCTACACCTAATATCCTGTAGTGTAGTGGAAAAGAGTATGATCTTGTGGAACAACTTAAAAATACTCCTACTAAGATATCCTTATGGGATCTTATTCAAGCTTCTCCTAATTACCACAACATGTTTAAAATTCCTTCCAACAAGTTGCTCTCCCTCCTAGTGTGCAACCAAATGATGTAGCAGCCCTAATTCAAGGTATGATTTTGGAAAACTCATACATTACCTTCCATCAAGATGAGTTACCTCTATTAGAAATGCAAAAACAACATGAAACTTTCATGATAGTGGCTATCATTAATAGGTGTAGGATAAAAAGAACCCTTGATGACAATGGCTCAACCCTTAATGTGTGTAGCATAAACCTTTTGGATAGGCTTGGAATGGATAAAACCAAGATTGAACTTGATTCTTTGTTCATTCATGGGTTTGATAACATAGGAAAACAAGCACTTGGTGTGATCACATTACCTATACAAGTTGGAAAGGCCACATTGCAAACTCCTATCCATGTTATGCCTCAAGATCTTTCATATAATCTTCTTTTAGAAAAACCATGGATTCAAAAAATTCATGTTGTGCCTTCGACTCCTCATCATATAATGAAGTATGTCTACAACAACAAAGTGTACATAATCAAGGTTGACCCTGAACTACAAAGGTTTTTGCAAACTGAGAAAGATAAGGAAATTCCTTTGAAAACATTGATACCAACTTCAAAAGTAGAGCTTGTGCAAGAGGAAGTGTAATAACCAATCCTAAATTATTACTTTTAATTAACATTATTGTATTTGACACATTAATATATTCCAAATTAAAAAGGCATAAATAGTGGCTAAAGTCAATCATAGCTACACATGTCCATTTAGAATGAGTCAATGATTCATATATTTTTTGAACAGTCTAGATAACTGAGAGGGGGGGTGAATCAATTATCATAAAATAATTTATTTACTTTAATTGATCTGGAGCAAGCTTATATCAATCAGATAATAATCAAACAGATATGAACAAGAAAGCACATAATAACACCAAGCACAATAGACACCAAAATTTATGTGGAAACCCAAGAAGGGAAAAACCATGGAGAATGCTAATTCTCAATTATAAAACACTGATTAAGGTGATTTTTACAAGGGGCTCATTGCCAAATTTCTCACTATAGGTAAGGCTCACTGTCAGTGGGCTCACTACCTAGTTAAAACATCTGATTACAAAATAGTCTCAATGAAAACATGAACTAATGAAGTTGCATTATGCATAAATTTAATTCTAGTTTAGAGCACAATATCTATCTATAGCAGATCTAGTCAAGAATCTTCTGCACACCTTCCACACGCAACCTCTACAAAATAGATTGCTTCTTCATGACACTTTAGTTCAAATTTCTTATCGCATAATCCTTCGCACCCTTTTATCTTCTGGTGTACACCATACTCCACAGTTCTCTCATTCATAACCAAAGAGATGTTCAATATATGTGTGTGTGTGTGTACCCATAGAAATAAGTCATCCAAACACCATTTCTTCATAAACTCCTAAGTCAACCAGACACAATTTGAATTAGATCACCACAAAACATGTTGACATGAAGAACAACCTTGAAATATTCAATAAGGCTTTGCACGTTAGCACTAGACCCAAAAGATAGGTCGCACATAAAGATATTCTTACCACATTACTAAGGGACCCATAAATATGTCATACACGTTCATTATATAACATAATTATCAAAAGATAACAAACTTTGAATTACATGAAATATATTCTAGAGCTGATGGGAATGCCACAACCAAGACCAAATCTTGATTAGCATCAATTTCAGTATCAACTAGAGAAACACAGTTGGACATACCAAAACTTGTAACGTGTTGCATGAATGTATGGATAGAAAAGATACCTAGAGTGAGCTTTGAGCATAGTAGCCAACATCAAAAGATTAGACTTCATTATTCTGCATTAACTAACTTCCATAGATGTCCCAAAAAGAAGTACTACCATATCTGGATCAAAGATCTAGCATCCATACTATGTAACATCATAGCACTCGATAGGATAGATCATTTATGTAAATCATCCAGAGCACAACCTTTTGGATCCTAGGTTTTGACATCAATGACAACAATGTGAAATCATCTCAATAACTTCTCAACAATCTCCCCCTTTGGCATTGATGGAAAAATAGTAAAATAACTCAAAAACACAAAACTCTAAGCACTCCCCCTTTGACAAGAAATTCAATACCTCTTGTTTTTGTTTTCTCTTCATTTTCTCCCCTTTTTTCCATCAAAGGCAAAGGGCCAAATAAGAACAGTCAGGAGATCAAGTAAAAATAACACTTTTCACATGAAATTTTTTCTTGTACCTTTCTCTCATAGTTGGAAGAATCCTCTTCCAAGCTTGCACAATAGAAACCATTCTGACACACATATTGTCCAGTAGAGTCAATAACATAAATGAAGATTACCAGTCCAGAGACAGGCATTGTCATTCACAATCCTCTGCATCAGAAAGTATCCTAGAGAGACGATCCAATTGGACCTCAACAATTTCTTTGACCAACCAAAATGTTCTAACCAAATCTTCCCTCTATCTCTAAGTAGAAAATAACTCATCTTTCAACTCTTCAACTCTTATTCTCTATTTTCCATCTTTATCTTTGAAGAAGTCAAAACACTTCCCAATATCATTCAATTCAGATTCAATAGCTTCAATTCCGCTTCTAAAATTATCAATAGTAGCAAGCCATGAAAGATAATACATGTAGATGTCATACATCTCCTTAATTCATTCTCTTGTCTCACCAATGAGCTTGGATAATTTCTATTTGGATTTGACATACCTTCTCTCAATCATATCTTAAATTACCTTATGACCTTCTAATCCTTCCCAGAACAACCTTTCTTCAACAACTTCTACTAGATCATCCGGTAGCGAGTCAGAAACAACTGAGACAGTAATACCCTTTTTGAGAAAATAATCAAAAAAAGCATCTTCAATTCTATGCCTACTAACTGGAGAGTAGGCATACCACATTTCACTAGTATTTTTCATATCACCTTCATCCAACACCGAATGAACTTCATCTAGATTGAAAGAGTCAGATCAAGGCATAGACTCTTCTTCCTTCTCCTTCTCTTCTAAGATAGAAATTACATCCTTTGTGTTAATTTTCCTCTTTTCAGGTTCTGGAGGGGAACCACCAATGACAACCTCTAACTCCCTCTTACTAGAGGAGGAACCCTCCTCAAACTGACTAATAGGTATAGCACTAGACACTATCACATCAGAGCATAGATTCATCTGCAAGGATGAGAAATAAACTTTTCATACACTTGATCTATCTTCCATACATTCCAAATACCTATAAACTTTCTTTCTAACAGGGATGCCAGACTTCCACTTAACATTCTCCTTTGATAGTAGTGAACTCAAAAAGTAAAATACTAAACATATAAGCAGAGACCCAAACCAGAAAGGATAACTCTCAAACAAAGACATTCTGACATTCTCAATTAGGTTTTCCATTATTCAGCTACACAAGTCAAACTATTTATTTTCCTTCACCATCTTATGTGCACGATACACAACAATAGCTAAAGTAGAACCTTCACAATTTCAGAAATAGATTTTCTAAGTGATACCATAAGCAACATACCTCACTGCAGGATTGACAATGGTATTTATTAGTAGATATCGAGGGTCTTTTTCAATTCCAGTAAGTTCCTCCATGTCTTTGTATGTCACCATTTTCTTCCTAGGGAGGTCACCAACACTGTACAATCCAGCAATAGCTTCAATAGCTTCCTTAGTGATCAAATAGGGTTTTTCCAATACGATGTTGCCATCCTTGAATTGAATCAACAGGAACAAGATAGACTCTTTGTTGGAAAACTAGGGAAATTCTACCCATAAATCCATACCCAGGGCACTTACATTCTATAATTCATCAGTCTTCAACACCAATTCCATTTCCTTCATCTTCTGATGATCAAATTTGTCCAACTCTACTCCCTTTAGCCTTAGCAGAATACTGCCACTGGATTCTCTATCAATGAATTTCATCATCGTGCTTATCTTCTTCAATATTTTATTGCTAAGTGAAACTTATTCTTCTTCTTTGTAAATTGTGAGAAAGGATTTGAAACTCCACCTTTTATCCTTAATTGCTCATGATGATTTTTCCACCAAAAACTTACATCGATGATGCCATCAATCATACTTATTTTTTCAATCAACCGAATTAAACTTCATCATATATCACCAACTGGATTAAACTTAGTCATGTTGAAAACACATCAATATAACTTCAAAGAGGGGCAACTGATAGGATATGCATTGCAAAACTCCCCTTGAGCCAAGGTAGTTGGCTCATATTCTAGAAGAGCTTGTACTAGGATCCAGTACCACAGAAGAATTCTCCACACTCATTTCCTTTTTCTTCCACACCATGATGGTCTTCTTCTTAGATTCATCTAATTTTGCAACCTTCTTTTTGTTTTTAGGATTTTCTGGAGCAACATATCTGCATGTGTTAGCATAATGTTTGGGTTGACTGGACTTGTAACATCTTTGTTCTAACTTAACTAAGTCCACCATAGATCTACACTGATTAGCTTTGTGACCATAGCCATGACTTAAATAACAATTACCATGAAAGAGATTATTCACTTCATTCCTTCTAGCTAGATTAGATAGCTAACTTCTGCAAAGACTTGCTTTGTGACCAAACTTGTGACAGTTAAAGCATTAAGTACTTGGATCCTTCTTGCTTCTACACTCTACAACCTTATGTCCAAATTTTTTGCATAGAAAACAATAGCCATTAAATGATAAGTACCTTTGAGCATTAGGTTTCTTTACTAGAGGTCTCGTTGTAGGTGTTCTAGAGTTCTGGGCCATGCTTGTTACACCAGATCTCACTTCATCTTCAACTGCTTTGTCTTCACCCTTAGTGTTCCAATTTGAGCTTTCACCAAAGAGGCCAAGTCCTCCCGTATCCTTGTGACATTTCTATAGGGACAAGAGTTGATCTACAATTATGCTACTTTCACATACTCTTTCTTTTGTTTTCAATCTTCTTAACTATTGATCTAACTTCTCAATTTTGTCTTGATTTCTATTTGATGGTATACTTGATATTTTCTTCAGTCTTCTTCCATTCATCCATATTCTATTTGATGGTATCTTTGAGATCTTCTTTAGTATTCTTGCATTCATCCAACTGTAGCTTTAAATCCACAATACTTTCCTTTGACTCCTTTAATTCCTAGCTAACCTCTCTATGTCTTTGTTTGAATTTTTGGATTTTCTCCCTTAGCTTTGAGATACAAGCATTTGCTTCCTTGAGGTTTTCTTTCAATTCTTCATTTTCATATTTTGTGCTTTCCATATCATCTAACCTTATCTTCAGTTCTTCCTTAAAGTAATAATCTCTTGCCATCTTCTCCAAGCTTCCAAGATCAACCTCAAGCGGTTAAGCTTTATCTGCAAGGAACTAGGCTCTAATACCAATTGTTGAATAGTCTAGATAACTAAGAGGGGGGTGAATCAGTTATCATAAAAAAAAAAATTTACTTTAATTGATCTGGAGCAAGCTTATATCAATCAACTAATAATCAAATAGATATGAACAAGAAAGCACATAACAACACCAGGCACAATAGACACCAGAATTTATATGGAAACCCAAGAAGGGAAAAACCATGGAGAATGCTAATTATCAATTATAAAACATCAGTTAAGGTGACACTAGTTAAGCTAATTTTTAAAAATGTCTTACTACTAAATTACTCACTGTAGGTAAGGCTTACTACCAGTGGGCTCACTTCCCAATTAAAATATCTAATTACAAAATAGTCTCACTGAAAAAAATTAACTAATGAAGTTGCATCTACATATGCATGAATTTAGTTCTAGTTTAGATCACAATATCTATCTGCAACAGATCCAGTCAATAATCTTATGCACACCTTCCTCGCACAACCTCTATAAAATAGATTGCTTCTTCCTAACACTTGCCTTCAAATTTCTTATCACATAATCCTTCACACCCATTTATCTTCTCACACACACCATACAACACACTTATCTCATTCATAACCAAAGAGATGTTCAATATATATATATACACCCATAGAAATAAGTCATCCAAACACCATGTCTTTATAATCTCCCAAGTCGAATAGACACAATTTGAATTAGATCACCACAAAACATGTCGGCATGAAGAACAACCTTGAAATATTCAATAAGGCTTTGCATGCTAGCACCAAACCCAAAAGATAGGTCGTGCATAAAGATATTCTTACCACATTACCAAGGGACCCATAAATAGGTCATACATAAGAGAGGTTCATTACATAACATAATTATCAAAAGATAAGAAACTTTGAATTGCATGAAATATATTTTGAAGCCGATGGGAATGCCACAACCAAGACCAAATCTTGATTATCATCAATTTTAGTATCAACCAGAGAAACACAATTAGACATACCAAAACTTGTAACGTGTTGCATGAATGTCTGGATAGAAAAGATATCCAGAGTAAGCTTTCAGCACAACACCCAACATCAAAATATTAGACTTCATTATTTTGCATTAACTAACTTCCATGGATGTCCCAAAAATAAGTACTGTCATATCTGAATCAAAGATAACATCCATACTATGTAACATCATAGCACTCAATAGGATAGATCATTTATATATATCATCCAAAGCACAACCTTCCAGATCCTAGGTTTTGGAATCAATGACAACAATGCTAAATCATCTCAACAACTTCTCAACAATATTCACTTCAAAAGTCAAATTACAATATAAGGTTTGACTTGGCTTCTAAGGCCACAAAGTCATTACATTGTACATTTTACATCAAGTACATGAATGCCTTACATCAAGTTACATCTTAGACTATAATAGTCTTGTGAACAACTAAGGTTCTTCTTTGACACTCGCCTCCACTAGTGGATGAGAACATGGTTGAAGCACTTTACCGCCCAACCACGAAGCTTACGCTTCCCCAAAATTATTTTGACTTGAAGAATGCCCGACCTTGCACGAAACGTTTAGCAAGAGAACAATCTACAAGGTGGAATTGGGTGTGTTCCCATACATCAACATGCAATTTCTATCTATAAGTTAGAAAATAAAATGCAAGATCTATGCTAGGAATGGTAGAGAGTGAAATCACAAAGTTCATACATACATAATGAACTATATTGCTTAGCCAAGCATAATAAATGTGTTGCAACAACAACAACAATAGGTTCTAGTAAAACAAACCTATACTCTCTATACTCTATTTTGGCATTCATCCTAGAAGGTAAATTTCTACTATACATCTCATAACAACTATCTACCCTCTAGCAGCATCTACTTGTAGGTGCTCTCTGTCAAATAAGGTATCACTATTCTGTTCAAGTATTAAAATGTTTGCTCACAAAAGTCTTCAAAAGAATAATCATATTACTAATTTACTCTCTAAAAAAAAATTAGATTTATGATTCATAGAGTATTTCAACAATCAATCATATCATTATTATGACTACTTTCTACTTTCCATCATAAGCATTTTCCTTTTAAAAATGTGCTAGAAAAAAAAGAAGGCATGTCACAAGTATGTATGTGTACATAGACAAAGTCTATGTGCATACACATATATGTGCCTACTTATGTTTGAAATTTGTGCATACATTTTGAAATAATCATTAATTTAGACTACAATCTTAAAATAGTATTCCATTGACATTTCTTTTGTCAAAAATAAAAAATCAAAATAATTATATGCTAACAGTTTCACACATACTATTATTGCATTCTCACAACTGTGATACTCTAACATTGTTGTTTACATAAGAAAATTCATTTTTTAAACAAAACAAGTATTGTCTCCTACCAAAAAGTTATAAAACAAGTTGTTTACATATGAAAATTCATTGTTTTAACATAACAAGTATTGTTTCCTACTAAACAATTATAAAGCAAGTTGTTTCCAACTAAACAGTTTATTGAGCAAGGCTATTTTCAGATACAAAGATAACTTTTCAACAAAACAGTGTCGTTTCCAAAAGAATAACCACTCTTTACATCAACACAATATTGTTTCAAACTAAACAGATGCATTTAAAGAAAAATAATGTTGTTTACTCTTTTACTGATCTCAAGCTATTCACATGCTAAATGATCACTTTACAAGTAAATGTTCACTATTTAAAAACATAACAGGTTTTCCCCAATGTACTAAAAATAAACAAATAAAATAGCCTAGTTTCATACATAAGGACAAAATATCTATTATTCAGATCTTGAACACTTTCATCACTACAAATTTGATAAGAAAATTTAATATTATAAAGAAAAATAAGTTTGACATGCTTGTTGATGAAATACTTGATAAAATATTTCAGTCAAGAAGGCATAAAAGTTTCAGGTTCAAACAATACTTTTTCCTATTCAAGTTGCAACAAACAAACCAAGGTTGCTATGGATTTGACCAATCTCAATGGTCGGATGCTTTCTTTCTTAGCATCAAAAGCTATATTCAAAATTACCCTTATGGGAATACTGGTTTATCCCATGCATGTACCAATATACAATATGCAGACTTATGTTTGTACCATTTACACATTCAATAAATCAACCTGTCGATCTTCTAGATCAACAAAAGCAAGGCTTGGTGAGTCTCAAACTTATGTTCATACCATCGTTCCTATCGAACAAGGTCAGCTTCACACAAAATAACAATATACATGCATATGCAATGCTCTAAAAACATTCGAATAAGCCCCTTTCTATTATTGACCCATTCAATAACAATCATAGTAAATATAAAAAAGAAATAAAAAAATATAGGGAATTCATGCCCTCCCACAGGATCGTTATTCGATCCTTTACAAAGAATATTTTTTACAAACAACACAGTCATACGTCCAATAATTTTTGTAAGCCTTATCAAGGCTTAGCATTATCATGAATATTATAAATGATGGTTGAGCCCTATAAGGCTTTTGAGCTTCATCCTAACTATGCTCACAACCACGAAGGCTTAAAATTCATTATGTTTTCCAAACTAGCAAGTCATAGGCTGTGCGACTTCCACATAGTGGGTTGACAAACTTAATACATTCAGCTCAAGGATGTTACATATCACAGACAATGACTTCTCATTATACTATACTATGGAAACATTCTGTCAAATGGAAGGATTACTTCTAGCTTGATTCAATAATAGGAATAAAGCTAAGTCTATGCAAAAAAAGGAGATCAATTTACCTCCAAATCAAACTTTGGTGATGTTTTCCTCATATTTTTCCTGTCTCAAGTTTGTCCTCTACTTTTTCCCTTTGAATCCCAAAATTTATTCTCCCTCTCTGCTTTTTCACCTAGTTATCTCCCAAAAAATGGAAACAACACACTATCTTTGCATGTTTCCGGGCAACGACGTTATTGCCATGCCACCGGCCACTTCTGGGTTTGAATATTATCATTAAGATTGTAGCAATCCATGTCCTTAGTGGATTTCCTTGTGATTTCTTATTCATTTCAAATAGTCCAATTTAGAATATATCGGTTATCAATTTTGAATTTGATATGAATTTGAATATGTGTGTGTATATATGTATATGTATGTATATATATGTAATATTTATACATATATTTATATATCTACATGTATTTAAATGATTTCATTCATATTTACCTTTTTTTTAAATTATATATATATATATATATATATATGTATGTATGTATGTATGTATATGTGTGTGTATTCTCATTTATTTACATACATGTATATATATATATATATATATATATATATATATACATTCTTATGAAAATTGTTTGTTTGGAAGGGCTTGTAAGTTCCATATATTATCATTTAATTAAAGTAAGGAACTTTAATTTCATCTCAAGCATCCATATATATATAAAATAAAAGGATTTTTTTTTTCTCTTCATTTTCACATAATGAAATATCTTATCCTTTTTTACTCATTCTTTTCAATACTTACTTTCATTTTCTTCAAAACACAAAATTTAAGTAGACAATTTTTAATCTACAAGCCATTATTTCAATAATTGAAATAATTCAAGTCATGAAATTACATTCTTCTATATATGTAAAACAGTTCAAATGCAAATCATCATGCCATTTGTAGTGTGTTCACCCAGATTCCAACTAGCTTACCGTTCGATCTGGCTAAACAATCCTACTTCAACCGTGTTCTCATCCTTCAACTTGTCACCTTGCAACTGTACACACTTGCACTTGCAAATTTATCATTAACGTTCAATTCTTGGTAACATATTAAATAATTTCCAAAAGTTCACAAAGTCAACATCAGTCAACTTCTTTCATTCAGTTTTTAAAAATTCCAAAATCTCCATTTAATATTTATTGAATTTCTTCAATAATCCAATTTACCATATTATATTAAATATGAAATAAAATTGGGTTATGACATCCTTCCCCTCTTGGAAGAGACGTCATCTTGATGTCTAGTAAGTTGAAATAAAAGAACATCATATCAAATTTGAACATACATGTCTAGATTTCAACATCACATCAAAAATATATATGTCTATTTCAATATCACATCAAAAATATATGTCTATTTCAACATCACATTTGAATATATATGTCTATTTCAACATCAGAGTTTTAAAATATTAAATATCATAGTATCTCAATCCAAAATTCAAACAATATTATTGAAGTTTCTTTCTCAAAAAAGAAAATGTAGAAAGGATCATTCTATTTCTTCCACTTCCTCCCAAGTAGCATTTTCCTTTGAGTACTGGTCCCATTGGACCTTAAATTAAGCAATATCTTTGCTCTGCAACTTAATGTTGTCTATCTAGAATTCTAATGGGCTCCACTAGCACCACTCCTAGATCCTATACTTGCAAGGATATTCAATCAAGCACATGATTCACGTCAAGATTATATGGCTTAAGCAAGGAAACATGAAACACGTTATGAAGTTGATCCAGAGTAGGTGGTAGAGCTAGTCTATAATCAACTAGGTTAATCACTTCCAAGACTTTAAATGGTCCCACATATCTTGGGGCCAACTTGGAAGACTTTCCAAAAGCAATAGAACTTTTATGAAGTTTAACTCTCAAGAAAACTTTATCCCCTATTGTGAGCTATCTAAGAGTTCAGTTCTTGTCGACATAACTCTTCTGTCGGTCTACCACCTCTTTCAATCTACTCTTAATGACCCTCATTTTTTCTTCCATTTCCTTAAGCATTTCAGTTCCTACTATGATCCTGTCCTCCAATTTATCCCAATTGATGGGGGTATGACACTTACGCCCATACAAGGCTTCAAATGGTGCCATGCCTAAGAATGCATGATAGGAGTTGTTGTAAGCAAACTCTACCAAAGAAAAATATTCTTCCCACATATACTATTGGTCCATACAATAGATTTAGAGGAGGTCTTCAACTACCTGATTCACCCTCTCTATCTACCCATTAGTTTAAGGATGATAAGTTGAGCTAAAATTTAGTTTGGTCCCCAATGGAGCATTTAAGGTCATCCAAGACCTTGAGGGCATCTGTGTGTCCCTATAAAAAATGATAGTCTTTGGCACTCCATGTAAGCATAAGATCTCTTGGACAAATTTCTTGGCCAGGGTCAACGATCCATTCTTAAGGTTTCTTGGGATGAAGTGTGCAACCTTAGTCAGCTTATCAATCATGACCAAGATAACATCATGCTTATTCTTTCTCAACAACAACCCCTATAAAAAATCCATATTGATCACCTACCATTTATACTCATGCCATCAAGATACAATAACCTGGCTGGATGTGCATGCTTAGCCTTGACTTTCTGGCACTCCAAGAATCTCGCTACGTAATCCACTACATCCTTCTTGAGTTTAGGACAAAAATACAAAGTATTCAACTTTGCGATCATCTTGGATACTCTAGGGTGTCCTAAATAAGGTGCATTGTGAACTTCTTCTAAAACCAACTTTCTTAGCTCTCTAGAGTCAGGAATATACATTCTTCTTTGGTATCTCAAAATACCATCCTTTTCGATCTCATACCCATTGAATCAATGATCTAAAGGATTTACTACTAGGGCGCTCTTCAATCTCTCATAGTGCTCATCCCTTGGCAGATTTTGAATTACCTACTGTCTCAAGTTAGACCTTTTTGAGATCAAGCCTGCCATATGTCTTCATCTACTAAGAGCATCAACCACTCTATTCTCTTTCCCTCTTATATATTAAATTCCAAATTCATACTCACTAAGGAATTCCAACCACCTTCTTTGTCACACATTAAGGTTTGGCTAGGTAAATATATATCTCAATCCTAAGTGGTCTGTCTTGAGTTCAAATGGTGTTCCCAAAAGATAATGCCTCCACATCTCTAAGGCATGAACTATGGCCACTAATTCTAAATCACGAGGTGCATAGTTCACTTCGTGTTGCTTGAGCTTCCTTCATTCATATGCTACCACTTTTCCATCTTGCATTAATAGTGCTCCCAATCCCTCTCTTGAAGCATCTGTGATTACTGTGAATCTCCCATTAGGATCAAGGATAGTCAGTACTAGTGTTGTCATGAGCCTCTCCTTTAGGAGTTAGAATGCTTGCTTGTATTTCTTAATCCATTCATACCCCATGTTGGAAAATGGTGTTTCAACTTGCTAGCTTGTATCTTTGTTAAGACTTGAAGGAGTTACCCTGTATAAAGTCCTCATTGTCGGCCGATCACTGGAGTTCTTAAATTTGGAACTATATCGTAGAGTTTGGAAGTTATAGAATTTTCTGGAAGACCGATGCCCTTCGTTGTTGTGACATCTGTGTTTTTTGTAAACCTGTCGTGGAGTTTGAAAGTTTTGAAATTTCTTGACTAACCGATTCTCTTCAGCTTCATTAGATTAAGACACGTGGAAATCGCCCACGATATCGCGATCAGCCAAAGTGTCATCGTGGGATAGTAGGCAGCCGTTGAGATCAAATGATGATTGATCAACAGTCAAAAAAACTCATCTCCTTTGGCGTCATCAAATGGGACACGTGGCAGTCACCCGCAATATCGTGATCAGCCAAAGCATCATCGTAGGATAGCGAGTAACCATTGAGATCAAATGATCAAAGTACTTCCCTTATTCTTTTGGATTTACCAATTAAGACACGTGGAATTTTCCCATGATATCATGATCAACCAAAGTTCCATTGTGGGATAGCAGGGAATGGTTGAGATTAGACAAGCTCACGGGTGTGGGGACCACTTGGAGGTCTAGGAGTCTCGTTGAGAATATTTTAGATTCCAGCTTGATTCTCTGGAAATACAGGAGTAGTGGACACGTGTCATTGGAAGATGGTGTCATTGGAGAGACTTTTGGCTGATTGGTTTTTGGTCGGTATGAACTCTGTTCGAGAGTGCAAGTCTCACCGACATATTGGTGAATTCAATATGACTTCTCAGGGTGTTGCTAATAGTGATAGTCTTGCCAATAGCCATGTGATGGGGTATTTTGGCATCGGGGAGACCAAAGAGTATCTCAGTGATATGCGATTCCATTTGAACTTCTTTGACCAAATTTTTGTCCTACGTGGCATGTTCTGAGCCAATAAGAGAAGCGGAATGTAAACTGTTGGAAGTTGAACAGTTGCAATTGTTCCTATGTGAAGATCAACAGACCATGAACAAGATGAGATATACGTAACGGATGATAGTTGCGGGGTTCGGTTGATGAAATTATGTTCGATACTGAACATGGATTGATCTGAGTGAATTCGTTGTATATTGTCTAAGAGCATTGTGAGATTAATGTTTTGTATAAGACCGATCAGTGAATGTTGTTGTTAATTTGACATCAGATAGTGAAGTTCGATCTTTGTATGTAATTTTCATTACTGTAATACAAAGAGACTTTTCTTCGTGTGGTGGGTTTTTCTCCCGTAAGGGTTTTCCCATGTAAATCTGGTGCTCAATTGTGTATGAGTTATTTTTATTTTCTATTATTCTTTTCATGTGTGTCTTCCTGAACTGTAATTGTA
Organism: Sequoia sempervirens; assembly: GCA_007258455.2. Taxonomy (NCBI): domain Eukaryota; kingdom Viridiplantae; phylum Streptophyta; class Pinopsida; order Cupressales; family Cupressaceae; genus Sequoia; species Sequoia sempervirens. Next base: position 133,179,178 of record VDFB02047230.1, read on the forward strand.
AAATTTAAAGACATATCTACATTCTTCCCTGAGTTTTTGATGTTAGGAGAGTTTGTTCCGCACCTAAGCTTTCCTTACAAGTGGTATCAGAGCCTGGCTAGTTTTGTTATCCTTGTAGGTACGTTGGGTTTTTTGAGTCAATTATGTGCAGTGGGAGTCATTTAGAAGTTTGGTAATTCGAATTACAGATTAAGATGGAAAGCACATCAAGAAATATTGAAATAGAGAAATTCAATGGTAGCAATTTTGAGTTGTGGAAACTTAAAATGGAAGATCTGTTAGTTGACTGTGATCTTTGGCTTGTTGTGTCTAGAGTGAAGCCTACAGGCATGAAGCAAGAGGATTGGGACCTTTCAAATCGAAAATCAAAGGGGTTGATATGGCTCTATTTAGCAGATTTTGTTCTTCTGAATGTTCATGAAGAAAAGACTACATCTTCTTTGTGGAAAAGACTGGGAGCTATTTATAAGGGAAAGTCCTTGGTGAATAAGTTGTTCTTGAGGAAGAAGTTGTACTCTTTGAAAATGAAGGAAGGAGCATCTGTTTCTGATTATTTTAATGCTTTCAACATGTTGATTGCTCAGTTATCATCTGTGGGTGTGAAGATTGATGAAGAAGATCGTTGTATGCTATTACTATGTTCATTGCCAAATTCTTGGGATCACTTGGTGATATCTATTGGGACTACGACATCCACTTTTAATATGGAAGATGTTGTTGCTTCTTTGTTATTAGAAGAGAAGAGAAGAAAATATTCTGAGATGGTGAAGGAGGCCCTTGCTGTTAGAGGTAGATCAAAAGAAAAAGGCAAGAAGAAGAACAAGAAGTCTAGATCAAAATTAGAAGGGAGATCAAAGTATCTTGGCAAGAAATCCAAGGTGAAGTGTTGGAATTATGGACAACCTGGTCATGTCCGAAAGGATTGTAAGGAGGAGAAAAAGAAGAAGAAGAAGAAGAAGAAGAATTCTAACAATGATTCTTCTCAGAGTGATGCAAATGCCTTCATTGCAGCCTTGGCTACACAGGCATCAGATGATGTCTGACTGATTGATTCTGGAGCATCTTTCCACATGACATCTCATAGAGACTGGTTCACTAAGTATGAAAAATATGATGGTGGAAAGGTGTATTTAGCAAGTGAGTCATCTCTAGAAATAGTTGGTTGTGGAAGAATCAGAATTCAATTCCCTAATGGAAGAGTGAAGGGAATTAATAATGTAATGCATATAGTAGGTTTGGCTCAAAATTTACTTTCTGTTCGTAAGATTAATGATATTGGAGTGCAAGTCACATTCACTGGAAATGGCTGCAAGATGACTAGAGGCTCAATGGTGCTAGTAAGGGGTGCTCGTATTGGTACCTTGTATAAGCTAGATGCACATGTTGTGCAATGCAATAGTGTCTCTATAAAGTCATAGAATGCTACTCATGGAGAAAAGAAGGGAAATGTTCCTGATAGTACAAACTCCATGGAAGTTAAAATTATAGCAAAAAATACTATGCTCTGGCATCATAGGCTTGGCCACATTGGTGAAAAAGGCTTGAAAACCTTGAAAAATAAAAACCTGGTTGAAGGGCTTGATGATTGTAACCTTGAATTCAAGTTTTTTGAACATTGTATATATGGTAAACAACACCATGTTTCATTTTACTCCAGTCCTCACAAATCTTCTAGTTTACTTGATTATATTCGTTAAAAAGTGTTTTAATCTGATACGTATTCCCTTCTTTGTCAAATAAGATTATGTATCATTCATTGACAATTATTCAAGAAGGGAATTTGTTTATTTTTTGAAAAGTAAATCAGAAGTGTTCAGTCATTTTAAGGAATTTAAAAACCTTGTGGAAAATTAGAATGGAAGGAAATAAAATGTTTAAGGACTGACAATGGTGGTGAGTTTTGTTCTAATGAGTTTGAAAGGTACTGTAAAGATCATGGGATTAAAAGACATAGAACTACACCCTACACTCCACAACAAAATGGAGTTGCAGAAAGGTTCAATAGGATAGTGATGGAAAGAGCACAAAGTGTGTTGAGCAGTGTTGGCTTGGAGGAGAAGTTATGGGCTGAGGCAGTGGCTACAACATGTTACTCTATAAATTGTTCTCCTAATTCCGCTCTTGTTGAGAAGACACTTTTGGAAGCATGGTCTGGAAGGAAGCCCTCTCTAAGACACGTTCGTATATTTGGTTGTGAGGCATATGCATATGTTCCGAATGAGAAAAGATTTAAATTAGAGAACAAGGCTATTAAATGTATTTTTACTGGCTATAGTGTTGGCATAAAAGGATACGAGCTTTGGAATCCTGATACAGAGAAGGTTCTATATAGTAGAAGTGTTATTTTTCTTGAGTTGAAGCCTTCTACTTTGGATCTATAGTCAAAGACAAAATCAAAAGATAAAAAGGATGTAGTTGAAATTCCTCTAAGACTAGATAAAGAGGAATTGAAAATTCAAAGTGTACTTGAAACTGAGGAGAGCTCAAGTAGTTATGAGAGTTCTGAAGAATAAGAACCACCTCAGCCTCAGCCCATGAGGAGGTCAACATGTGAAAGAAAGCAACAGTATAGGTATGGGTTTTCTATGTTAGATTCTACTTGTGCCTATGCTTTAATTTCTAGCACTGATGAGCCTAGGACTACGAAAGAGGCATTCAGAATGCCTGATTCAAACTCTTGGTTAGAAGCCATGAATAAAGAAATGGTGTCATTAGAAAAGAATGATACTTGGAGTTTGGTGCCCTTGCCTGAGGGAAAAAAAGTTGTTGGCTGCAAATGGGTATTTAAAAAGAAAATAGGTCTGGATGGCAGTGTGGAAAAGTATAAGGTGTGGTTGGTTGTGAAGGGATATTCCTAGGTAGAGGGAATTGATTATGGAGAAATATTTTCTCCTGTAGCTAAGCTGATGTCTATTAGATTTCTTTTGTCACTTGCAGTAGTGTATGACTTAGAGATTGAACAAATGGATGTGAAGACAACATTTCTTCATGATGATCTTGAAGAAGAAATTTATATGTTCCAGCTTGAGTACTTTGTGGAAAAAGTTAAAGAAAATCTAGTTTGCAAGTTGAAAAAATCTTTGTATGGATTAAAGCAATCACCTAGAATGTGGTACCAGAAGTTTGACACATTTGTTTTTTCATTGGGATTTATAAGATCAAAATATAATCATTGTGTATACTTCAAAGCTGAAAATGATCGTGTTCTTATTATTGCTCTCTATGTTGATGATATGTTGTTCATAGGCAATAGTAAGTTAATGATTTTTGATCTAAAATCTCAATTGTCTACAAAGTTCAAAATGAAAGATCTTGGTGCAGCTAGGTATATTCTAGGAATGGAAATAACCAGGGACAAGAAGAGTAGAAAACTTTGGCTCAGTTAGAGTAAGTATATAAATATTGTTCTAGAGATATTTTTTATGAATGAATGCAAGCAACTAGCTGTTCCAGTTTTGCAGGGAACAAAGCTATCTGTTGAAGACTATCCAAAATATCCTAATAAGATGGAGGACATGACCAGAGTGCCTTATGCTAGTGTGGTTGTCAGTTTAATGTATGAAATGGTTTGTACAAGGCCATACATTGCCCAAGCAGTGGGAGTACTTAGTGGTTTTATGGAAAATCCTGGAAGGACACATTGGGATGTTGTGAAAAGAGTGTTTAGATATCTGAAGGGAACTTCAAAATATGCTTTGTGTTACCATGGAAATCTAGCTGAATCATAGAGGTCTCTCAGCATTTGAGGATATGTGGATTCTGATTGTGCAGGGGACATTGACAGTAGAAAATCCACTAGTGGATATATTTTCATGATGAATGGTGGTGTAGTTAGTTGGATGAGTAAGTGGCAAGTTGTAGTCACTTTGTCCACCACAGAGGCAAAATACATGGCAGCAACACATGCCTATAAAGAAGCAATCTGGTTAAGACATTTTTTTTCTAACATTGGGTTTGATGCAGGGATAATTACAATTTACTGTGACAGTCAGAGTGCTATTTGTTTGGTGAAAAATCCTACTTTCCATGCCAAGACGAAACATATTGATGTGCAGCATCATTTTGTATGAGATATGGTGGAGGATGGAGAGGTCTCTTTAGAAAAGGTGGATACTCTGAAAAATGTTGTAGATGCATTAACGAAACCAGTGAGCACAGACAAGTATAGGTGGTGTGCCAATTCAATGGGCCTTGGAGCCCATGACCTTCATTAACTTTGGGTTTGGAGGAAGCCAGTAAGTCTTCATCAAGTGGGAGACTGTTGGAAAATGGTGTCTCAACTTGCTAGCTTGTATCTTTGTTAAGACTTGGCGAAGTTGCCCTATATTAAGTCCTCATTGTTGGCTGATTGCTGGAGTTGTTAAATTTGGAACCGTATCATAGAGTTTAGAAGTTATAGAATTTTCTGACAGACCGACGCCCTTCATCGTCATGGAATCTGTGTTTTTTGTAAACTTGTCATAGAGTTTGAAAGTTTTGAAATTTCCTAACTGACTGATTCTCTTCAGCTTCATCAGATTAAGACACGTGGAAATCGCCTGCAATATCACGATCAACCACAACATCGTCATAGGATAGCAGGTAGTCGTTGAGATCAGACGACGATTGATCAACGTTCAAATAAACTCATCTCCTTTGACGTCATCAAATGGGACACATGGTAGTCACCCGCGATATCACGATCATCCAAAGCGTAATCATAGGATAGCGGGCAACCATTGAGATCAAACGATCAAAGTACTTCCCCTATTCTTTCAGTTTTACTGATTAAGACACGTGGCAGTCACCCATGATATCATGATCAATTAAAGTTCCATCGTGGGATAGTGGGGAACGGCTAAGATTAGACAAGCTGACGCGTGTGGGGACCACTTGGAGGTTTGGGAGTCTCGTTGAGAATATTTTATATTCCAGTTTGATTCTCCAGAAATGCACGAGTAGTGGACACGTGTCATTGGCAGATGGTGTCATTGGAGAGACTCTTGGCTAATGGGTTTGTGGTTGGTATGAACTCTTGTCGAGAGTGCAAGTATCACCGACAGACTGGTGAGTTTGATATGGCTTCTCAGGGTGTTTCTGATAGTGATAGTCTTGTCGATAGCCATGTGATCAAGTATTTTTGCATTGGGGATACATGGCCTAGTATCTCACTGATATGTGATTTCATTTAAACTTCTTTGACTGAACGTCTGTCCTACGTGGTGTGTTTTGAGTCAATAAGAGAAGCGGAATGTAAACCATTGGAAGTTGAACAGTTGTGATCATTCCTGTGTGAAGATCAATAGACCATGAACAGGATGAGATATATGTAATAGATGATAGTTGCAGGGTTCGGTTGATGAAATTATGTTTGATATTGAACACGGATTGATTTGAGTGAATTCATTGTATATTGTTTGAGAGCGTTGTGAGATTAATGTTTCATACAAGACTGATTAGTGAATGTTGTTGTTAATTTGACATCAGATAGTGAAGTTCGATCTCTGTATGTAATTTTCATTACTATAATACAAAGAGACTTTTCTTGGTGTGGTGGGTTTTTCTCCCTTAAGGGTTTTCCCATGTAAATCTAGTGTTCAATTGTGTATGATTTATTTTTCTTTTCTGTTATTCTTTTCATGTGTGTCTTACTGAATTGTAATTGTAAAATTTAAAGACATATCTACATTCTTCCCTCAGTTTTTGGCATTAGGAGAGTTTGTTCCACACCTAAGCTTTCCTTACACTGCATTCCCTTCCTTTGGAGTGAGGTAATAGGAGATGCAATCTAGGAGAACCCTTGCACAAACTTCCTATAATATCCTATGAGTCCCATGAAGCTATGAACTTCCAATGCATTTTGAGGCATTGGCCATTCCATGATTTCCTTAATCTTCTCAGGGTCTATGGAGACTCCTTCAGCTGAAATGATATGGCCCAAATAGTGCACTTTTTCCTAATAGAATGAACACTTGGATAGCTTCCCAAAGAGTTTCCTTTCTCTCAATCATTGAAAAACTATCCTCAAATTTCCATCATGCTCTTTGATAGTCTTTGAGTAGACTAGAATGTTGTCAATGAAAATCAAAACAAAGTCCTGCAAGAAATCTCTGAATACACTATTTATGAGGTTCATAAAGGTTTTTGGTGCATTAGTTAAACCGAAAGGTACCACTACTAACTCGTAATGTCCATACTAAGTTCTAAATGCAGTCTTCAAAATGTCTTCTTCCTTAATTCTCAATTGATGGTACCCTAACTTGAGATCAATTTTGGAGAACATCGTTGCTCCCTTCATTTGATCAAACAATTCATCAATCCTTAGGAGTGGATACTGGTTCTTAATGGTAACCTTTTTCAACATATGATAATCTATACATAGACGCAAAGTTCTATCCTTCTTTTTCACAAAAATAGCTAGTGCTCCCCAAGGAGACACACTAGATCTTATAGGTCCCTTATCCAACAATTCTATTAGCTAGGCCTTGAACTCATTGAGGTTTGCAGTGGTCATCTAATAAAGTACCTTGGATTGAGGCTCAGCACTTGGAATTAGGTCAATAGAAAAATTGAATTCCTGCTTCAGAGGCAACTTCATAAGTTCATCAGGGAATACATCTTGGAACTCCTTGAGAATAGGATAGTCATCTAAATATGGTTCCTTGTTGTCAAGATTACTAACATATACTGCATAAATTCCACACCCCTTTCGACGAGCCTTCTTGAGCTACATCACATAAATCTATCTAAGCTCTAAGGGTCTTTGCATTCCACATACCTCAACTAGGGTTCCATAATCATCTAGGTAGTTGGCCACCTTATCATCATAGTTAACTATAGCCTTATGCTTAGTTAACCAATTTATTCCCAAAATTACATCATATGAGCCTAAAGGTGCCACATGAAAGTTGACCTGAGTTTGCAAGGTTGGAAGCTCTAACTCACTACAAAAGAGATAGGTATCTACCCTATACTCTACTTGATTACCATACTGGATTTTCCATGAATTTCCCATGTATCTAGGTCTAATGGGTATCTTGGTTATTAAACTAGGATCTATAAAACATTTAGTAGCTCCAGTATCAATTAAGATAGAGACAGATTGTCCATAGAGCTTACCCATCAACTTAATTGGTGAAGCCTAATACTCTACCTGTCGGTTATCCACTATAATGTGGATCTGTTGATGTTGAGTTTGTTGATAGCTTCATTCCTTTTGAAAATTCGACTGTTGAGGACAATTTGAGGCATAATTATCACCTCCACAAGTATAACATCCATCTCGAGGCCCTTTGCAACCTCCTAGCTTGTCCTCTCTAAAGACATTCTGCTTATAGTCATCCTTACCCTTACCTTTGTTTACGTTTGTTGGTGTAATTAAAAGTGTTGTACCTTGTCTTAGGTCATAATTACACCTTAGTTAAGTTTACTTAGAGATCACATAGGAGGTTGTTGAAGATTTTCCACTTTTGGTGGACTTGACATGCCATTATTTTATCACTTCCACCTTTTGTAGACACATCATGTGATTATCTCTCGACCTTTTGTGGTGATTATCACATTATCACTTTTCCACTTTAGGTGAAGTGATAGCTTTTCATAGTTGTCTCATGTCATAAGATTACGAGACTTGTCATAATCTTATGCCCTTCTATGTTCTCACCTTTGCTATATAACCAAGGGGTCCTCTATGTATTGAACATCATATTTGCATTCATTGATAAGAATACAATTTATTCTTGTCATATTGTTTCTATCTCTCTTATGCTTGTGCTTTCTATTAGGCCTCTAGATCTTGGGTGGCTACCTTCATAGCCAATTATTACATGGTATCAGAGTGATTGGAGTGCCTTTAGTTAGTTATTTGGAGAGATTCTTGGAGGGTTCCATTTTTTTCCTTGTATTGCAGGTGCATTTTGGGAGCTTGTTGCATCAGATCTGAGCTCGTCATTGAGTTTGGAGTGTCTAAGATAGTCAAATTTTCCTTTTGTTTCATCTTAATTGGACATTGGAGGCCAAATCTGCAAAGGGTTGAAGATTAGAAGTAGTTGCCAAATCCAGAAGCTAGCTACCACTTTGGAGCATTTTCAGCCAAAAAGGGCATCACCATCATGCTCAAAAGGGAAAAAAACCCATACATCGACTGCCAAATCGTCCAAATCGAAGCAAGTTGTCCATCGAGGCAAAAAAAATTGTTGGCCGAGCCATATGGCCTAGCCATTATTGTGTCGATATGAGATTATTTTTCAAAAAAAAAATATTTTTATTTTCTGTGAATTTTTTTGTAAAAATATATATATATATATATTATTCAGAAAAAATATTTGAAATTGCTTCATAGTTTTTTATTTGTAAAAGTTTTATTTTAAAAAAAAATTAAAAATTATTTTTAAGGCCGAGTACGCAGAGTATAGGGTACTCTACTATACCCACCAGTACTGACGTGACCACATCGGTCACCTAGCTCTGCCATGTGGCTCATAGCCACTGGTCCACATGCACACCCGGCAGCTATTTGTATGCACCAACTAGTCAACTCATAAAATCCAGCGAACAGCTTTTCCGACAAAAATCGGTGGCTACTAAAACACAAATCTAGTGGAGTTTTTCACAATCGATGGTAGAACAGTCCATCAGGAATATTCTGGGAGCATTCTATGGCAAGCAAAGAATATTCCGTCAATTGATTTTGAGGCTAATAGAATATTTCGGCTAGAGGGAAACAGCGATGGCGACGGGCAGACAGCCATCAAATTTTACCCATTGGCAATAGCGACAGTTGAATGACCATCAAAATTAAGCTCATAGTTTGCTAATGTCAGCGTCGCATCAACATATTTTTGAGAAATTTGACCCCCTCTCCATTGAGCTTTTCGATTTTGTAGTTCAACTTTGAAGGCTCATATCTTGGTCATTTTGAGGCCCTTTTTGGTGCAATTTTTTTTATTTAGGCTAATTTTTTGTGTACTTCATAGCTGTGTGCTCAGCTTCTGATTTTGGATGACATATTTTCCAGAATTTTTAGTTTTTCAACATTGTACCTATCTAATCCTCATTTCTACAACTTCTGGGGTTTCGTTCAGGCACATACGAATTCCTTTTCAGGTGTCATTTTTTTTGAAAGTGCATGATTTTCTGTTTACTTTTTGAATATGTAATCATTTTGAAGCGATATTGAGTGTCTTTTGTACTTTCAACATATGGTCTTTTTTGGCCTATTTGGCACTTGTATTGCATAGATCTGAATTTAGGTCTTTGCTTTATTGTTCTAGTATGTTCTTAGCCTATTTTTGGAAAGTTGTAAATCAGAAATCATAAGTCCACTTAGCCAAGTTGCAAGTGGCATATTGTACACACACTGCATTATAAAGTGCCAAAATCATTTGTTTGGGGGGGGTACTTTGACTGAGTGAATTTTGGGGGGTGTCTCTTGTGTGATTGTGCCTATTTTCTCTCTTGTGCTCTTGAAATCCATCATGGGTTCATCTAAATTTCCACTCTTAACTGCACATAATTATGCTACATGGAAAGTACATGCATGGACTAAACTAATGGAAAAAGGTTTAATTTACTATATTGATGGAACCATAACTACACCTTCAAATCCTTAGGAAAATCCAGCTGCATATATGAATTGGCTCACTAAAACCTCTATGGCATTGGGTACACTTAGAAAGTTCATTTCAGATGATCTCATTTTTCATGTTGATAAATGTACTACAGCCAAGGAAGCTTGGGATAAGCTTGCTAATTTGTATGGCAAGGTTGATAAGGTTAAGGGATACAAGCTTGAATATGATCTCCTAAGCCTTGATCCCAAGGATTTTGACACAATTCAGGATTATGTCACTAAAGCAAATGAGTTAAGAGCACAACTAAAATATTGTGGTATTGAGAAAGAGGATGATCAACTGGTCTTCAACTTATTGGACAAGATTCCAGTTGAGTATGCAGCCTTTGTTTCAAGTTTTTAGACTCAAAGATTGGCAATAAGAAACTTCACATCACCATCTTTTGAGGCTCTCACAGATCTTTTAATTCTTGAGCAAAATAATTTGATGAAAATGGGCATTCTCAAGTCTTCAACTTCAAAAGCATTGGTGGTCAATCATGGAAACAACAAGCAAGGAAAATGGAAAGACCAAAAGCAATCTTCACCAAATCCACAAGGAGAGAACAAACAATCCACTCCTCCACAACAAAGTTCATCTTCTTCAAAGAAGTACAATTATTCAAGTAAGAGGGAGCAACCAACATGTGCATATTGCAAAAATATTAGTCATGAAGAGCATCATTGCCATGTTAAGCAAATTGATGAGTTGAAAAATATCCTTAGGAAGAAAAACATCAACTTGCCAACTACATATTGGGAGAAGGAATCATCTCCTTCCACTTCTACTTCTAATGGAAAAGGAACAACTCTCATGGCAACAACATCAAGCTCATCTTCTTCATCTACATCATCTCAACATGAGAAACATAAGGGCCAAGCATTTCTTGCAGTTGCAGATTCTAATTCAGATAGGTGGATCCTTGATTTGGGAGCTTCACATCATATGACTTCTTCCAAGGATATGTTCTCCTCATTTGATTCTTGTTCATCACCACCCATTTTGATGGCCAACAACACTTCTTTGGAAATTTGTGGGAAGGGGTCTATTGACATTGAAGGTGGAGCATTTAATGATGTTCTATGTGTGCCTACTTTGTCAAGGAACATCCTTTCCATCTATCAGATTACACATAGTGGTATAGGAAAGAGTGTAGAGTTCACACTAGATTCTATCATTGTTCACGATTTGTATAGCAAGGCTCTTGTTGTAGTTGGGGAGGTTGATCATCATTCTCGGTTCTACACCTTCTCATATTTTTCTCCTATTGATAATTCAGTTCACCCTAGTATGGACACACTTGAGGAGAATGATTATGGTTACTTGAATCTTGGAGTGCTCACTACTCCTGAGGTTCTTGAGCCTATAGCTGATATTCCATCTCCTACATTGATTAATGTACCTAATGATACTTGTGTTCTGATAGTTTCAATTCCTTGTGATTCAGTGCAATAGTGCATACCTTGTCTTCCAGCACCAATTTCATGGGATGACTACTTGACAAACATTGGAAGTTTGTTTGTCTAGTCCTACATTGCAGATTTGGGAGACACATTTGATTACTTAGATCTTCTCTTTGATGAAGGTGATTCTTCTTCAGTTGTTGCGAGGGAAAACTCTGACCCTCCTCTACATGATCAGTCTTTCGAGGTTGATGTGATTGTGGATGCATCTATACAGCAATTGGAGGAGGCCACTTTCTCTTTTGAGGAGACACTAGCATCTTTGGAGTATGTTCTACCTTCATCCTTGCTTGATCTTGAGTTGTCTTTTTCAATGGATGGGAGTGTTGTTGCAAAGGGTTTCTCACAAGTTCCAGGAAATGACTACACTATGACCATTGCACTTGCCATTGTAGCTTCACATGGTTTGGAAAAGGCATCTTTTAGCATCAACACAGGGAAATTTGAGCAGATTTCAAAGACTCCTTACATTTTGAGGGTTCTTCCTTCTTCACTTGTGGATTTAGGATACTTCATTCATGCACCTTTGGTATTGTTTCTTCCTAAGGGGAGGAACGTTGTTCGACATTTTTGGAGCAACTTCTTCATTCCTTCTTGAGCATCTTCTATGGGTGATCATTGTACATTGAGGGGGGGCTACCCTGTCTCTCTTATACTTCTCTTTCATGGGGGGACTTTCTCCTCATCTTGGGATTTTTTCCATCTCCATTTGTACATTCATTTGTATCTCATCTCTCTTTTGGGGGGTATTTTTTTCCCACTGGGTTTTTCTATCTTTTCTTTGCTTTATGAGAGATTACATTGCATTTGTACATGGGTACCTAACATGGCCTAGTAACCAGTACCCATCTTGCATTGTTTGTATTTTTGTACATTCTCCCTAAATTGCACTTAAGGGGGGGTGTTGGTGTAATTAAAAGTGTTGTACCTTGCCCTAGGTCATATTTACACCTTAGTTAAGTTTACTTAGGGACCACATAGGAGGTTGTTGGAGATCTTCCACTTTTGGTGGACTTGACATGTCATTACTTTATCACTTCCACCTTTTTTGGACACATCATGTGATTATCTCTCCATCTTTTGTGGGTGATCCACCTTTTGTGGTTATTATCACATTATTACTTTTCCACTTTAGGTGGAGTGATAGATTTTCATAGTTGTCTCATGTCATAAGATTACAACACTTGTCATAATCTTATGCCCTTCTATGTTCTCACCTTGGCTATATAACCAAGGGGTCCTCTATGTACTACACATCATATTTGCATTCATTGATAAGAATACAGTTTATTCTTGTCATATTGTTTCTATCTCTCTTATGCTTGTTCTTTCTATTAGGCCTCTAGATCTTGGGTGGCTACCTTCATAGCCAATTCTTACAACTTTATTGTTCTTTCCACCATTACCATCTTCGCCCTTCTCTTGCAACTCACTTCCCCTCTTGAGATTATGGATATGATGGCTCTTGTCTCCCTTATGAAATTTCTTCTTCCCATACCGCGACTTAGAATTTGAGTCACTGCGAAGATTGGATAGTTGTTGTGGTTTCTATTCCTGTTTGGTAGCTTTTTAGAAGACTTCATTCATGGTTTGAGGTTTGTGCATATCCACTTCAATTCCTATGTGAGGTTTGAGTCCCATTATAAATTTCTAGATACAAAATAGTTCATCTCCCTAATACTGGGGCACATACTTCAATAGGTTGGTGAACTTTTCCCAATATTGAATCACAATCATATTTCCCTAGGTTAAGTTTTGAAACTCCAACACTTTCTTGTAAAATAAAATTTGTGGTAACCATCTCTTCTTGAAAGCTTGGAGGAAGAGTTCCCAAGTGATCTCAATAGGCTAAAGATTATGTTCCAACTTCTCATTGTCCCACCAAGTCGTTTCTTCACCTGAGAGTTGATATGTAGCCCATGTTGCCTTGGTCTATTCAGAAAGGTTACAGATCCCAAAGTATTTTTCCATCTCTATAATCCAAGCCTCAACTCCTATTCTGATAGCCTTACCATTGAAATTGGGTGGTGCTACTCTTTTGATATCTTTCCCAAGCTCTTACTCAATTTTCCCTCATGGACCTGCCCCTAGACCATCATCTCCTTGATTTCCTTCTGCATTCTTATGATCTCAGTCCTCATGTGTCACTCGAAATTCTTGCTCTATATAATCCATGCAAGACTCTTGCCAATTCAAAAGCTCTATAATTTGCTCCAGCCTCTTGTTCAGTCTATTATCGAAACCACTACCACTCCCATCTTTCCTAGTGGTCACCATGTCATCCCACACTTATCCTGCAACACATTCACGTTTATCACATCTCAACACAAGCTTCTATGAATAAATGTTCTTATGCTACATCACATAATTTCTCATATGCATACATCCCTGATTCTATAAGACATACACATTCATGCATAATACACACATTTTAGAGTCCTTCATTAAACACACCAAAAAATATTATCTGATTTTATTTATATTAAAGGTGATTAAATAGTAGGCTTCTTGTTACATCATTCTAATTTATCGACATCAGAAAGAGGACACTCCATTGGGTCCTCATTTGAATCTACATCAAACTCTACAGAAGAGGGTGGTTGAGCACATAGGCTCTCCTTTTCCTCTTTAGTCAATAATGGTGCATTGGGTCCACACCCTAGAGGCAAATCCTAAATTGTGGAAAGCTTTTTGATATTAGGTGTTCGCTTCTCCTTAATCTTCAGGCCTCTCTCTAGCTTGATTCGTGTAAGAGCCTGAGCTAGAGTTTTGTCATCGAGAATTTCTAATTGAACCTTTGTCTTGGCATTTCATTCCTTTACATCATTCTTACATGAGTTTCTAATATTTTTCCCTTTAATTCATCTTTCCTTTTACCTTCCCATTCCTACATTCAATTCAAGTTTGGTCAATCCTCGGGACATCCAAATTTTGGGTCAAGGGTCAACTACCCCTAGTCAACTATGGTAGACTAATAAGGCCTAGAGTTGAACCCTAAGCTCTGATACCAAATGCAATAACCCATCCTAAATTATTTTCTAATTAACATTATTGTATTTGACACATGAATATATTTCAAACTTAAAAGACATAACTAGTGGCTAAAGTCAATCATAGCTACACATTTCCATTTAAAATGAGTCAATGATTCATATATTCACTTCAAAATTCAAATTACAATATCAGGTTTGACTTGGCTCCTAAGGCCACAAAGTCATTACATTGTACATTTTACATCAAGTACGAGAATTTATTACATAAAGTTGCATATTAGACTATAATAGTCTTGTGAACAACTAAGGTTCTTCTTTGATTCTCGCCTCCACTGGTGGACAAGAACATGGTTGAAGCGCTTTACCCCCCAACCATGAAGCTTACACTTCCCCAAAATTCTTTTGACTTGAAGAATTCCCAACCCTGCACAGAAATTTTAGCAAGATAACAATTTACAAGGTGGAATCTAGTGTGTTCCCATACATCAACATGCAATTTCTATCTACAATTTAGAAAGGAAAATGCAAGTTCTATGCTAGGAATGGAAAAGAGTGAAATCACATAGTTCATACATATATAATGAACTATATATTTCTTTTCCAAGCATAATAAATGTGTTGCAACAACAAAAACAATAGGTTCTAGTAAAGCAAACCTATACACTCTATACTCCATTTCGACACCTATCCTGGAAGGTAACTTTCTACTATACATCTCATAATAAGTATCTACCCTCTAACAACATCTACTCGTAGGTGCTCTAGTCAACTAAGATATCATTGTTTTTTTCAAGTATTAAA
>VDFB02047230.1:133194124-133306602 GCA_007258455.2 Sequoia sempervirens
GAGGGAGTGGGAGAGAGATAGAGGGTATAAGGGTTAAGGGTAGAGGGTAGAGGGTAGAGGGGAGAGAGATAGAATTAGGGTATAAGGGTAGAGGGAAGAGAGATAGAATCAGGGTATATAGGGTATATACAAAGAGAAAATAAATCTATTACAAACCAACTTTCACATAATACGAGCGTGTTTTGTAGAAGTAGAGAAATGGCCGTTTTAGGAAGAAATAACACACTCATGTTATAATGTGATTGTGTTTTGTGTTGCACTAAAAACGGTAAAAAAACTAAATATACCTGTGATCTCAAGGCCCACGTTCTGCATATTCTCTTGGTTCTACATGTGCTCTAAAAAAAGTAGCTTTTTGATGATGTTGTCAAGTGTGCATGCATGTTATTCACATTCCACCACCTTTTTCATGATCTTTCTACCACCTTTGCATGAAATAGAAGAGTTTTCACGTTGAAAGACATATAATATCAATTCAAGTCTGAATTCCATTAAAAAATGATATACAGTTGAAGTTTGGAGGCGAACAAGCTTTTGAAAAAGTCAAATTGTTGAGGAGTTTGGTGTCCCCTTGCAAAAAATGCAGATTTATGAGCTATCCAAGAGAATCTCAACATCTATGATGTAGACATTATAAGAGCATCTTGAATTTCAAGATATTCTATTCATGAAAGGTGTTGTGTGCAATAGGTATCTTGGAACTCGCAATGAAGATGTATGACTAGGAGTGACTAAGTTGAGAGACTACCATGCCTATCTGTAAGTTCCTTCCATCTATTTTCCTTTCATTTCCATTTTAGATGTTGTCTCTTTTTATTCTTTTACTTTGTGTATCTGTAACTAAACTACTAAAAATTGATTGGTCTCTCCTTGCAGAAAATGCTAAGATATGAGTGATCAAAGAGAATCTCAACCAAAAAGCAATGGAACATCCTTATTTTGATGATCTTGACAAATCTCAATTATGATTTGAAGACATTATAAAAGAGCATGTGAATCTTTGAGAGGGAATATCAACTTACTCATTTGAAGTTAACCTCATAATGAGAACCTATGATGTAGACATTATAAGAGAATCTTGAATGTATGAGTGACATTGTAAAATATCTGTGAGAATAGAGTACCTAAGGCATTGTAACAAGATTTACTAAAATATTGAAATTTAGTGCAAGGGCACCAAAGTTATTGAGCAAATTTGGTTCATGGAAGTCTTAAGTTAGTTTTGTTTTTTGAGTTTTGTTAATTGAATAAGGTCATATTAGACCAATTGATTTATAATGTAGTACGTCATGTTAGTTACAAAAATAATAGTTAGGAATGATTGGAAAGATGTAGAATCATTTGTAAAAGCTATTTAAAGCCTCTTGAAAACTCAGACACAATGTAATTTTGCTGATAGAAGAAATTCAAAACTAAAAACAATGTTTTCTCAATATTTTGTTGAGTTTTCTGAAATTTCTTTCCCTTGTACGGACCCGTACAAGTCCTTCTTTCTTTGAAACCTTTTGAATTCTGTGGTAGTATGAATTATCTTTAGTTTGCATCATTTTTGAGGTTCTAAGACAAAATATTGAGTGATTTCTCTTCAGTACTCTGCTACTCCCTTGATTTAACACCGTTTGCTTATTGAGGGTCTTCTAAAATGTGGATTTCACCCATTCCACTTTATGTTTCCATTGTTTCTTGTGGAATGGGTCATGAAAAGTGTAATCTAACTGTACAGTGGATTTGGAAGGCTCAAAGGTCATTTTGGTCAGTTTTGAGTGATGCCCTAGGGTTGGGCAGAGCAAAATGCATGTGAAAATGGAGGTTTTATGAATGGTTTTAGTGAAATGTTGATGTATTTGTCTTGGTAATGGTGTAGAATGTATATGCAGAACTAAATAGGTGTGTTGGAAACAATTTCAAAGTTTGGAAAGCCTGGTTTATGATAGATATAGTAAAACCCTCGTTTTATGCATGAAAAGGGAGGGTTTATTGGGAAAGCACCCTAGAAGCCTTGTGTTGGTGTAATGATTAGTGAATTTGATGTTTTGAGTCACAATTAGTGACTTTCCAAGGGATTGTATGATTACAAGAAGTTTAAAAGGTACTTTGTTTGGAAAAGTGGGGTAATTCTAGTAGCCTTTTAGCAAGTCAGTTTGTTGGTTCTCCACATGATGGTACAAAGAAAATTATGGGGATCTTTTGTGCATCTTGTAGTAGGACTGTGGTAAGTCTCTAGTGATGATTTTTTGGCCTTTGTATGGCCTTAGCACTAGGATAACTTCATTTGTTGAATATTGAAGGCTAGAAGCCTTTTAGGAGTGTTTTGAGAAACTGGGTGTTTTAGTGATCAAAGATTGGGTTCATTGTTTTAAAATTGATTAGTTGATGTTGAAAAGAGTTCCTCCACCTTGAATTGCATCAATAATACCTCTAACATAACAAACCCCAAAACCATCTTCTTTGACAAGTTAGGCAAGGGTTTATGGAAAACCCATACTCCAAACCTTCCCACAACCAATGAAAGCCTAAAATACCTTCAAAAAGGTATGCACAAGCTTAAAAGTTGAAGAGATATCACTTCCCCCAAATATTTCTTCAAAAGGTAGCACTAAACCACCATTTTCCACTAAAAAATGCACCATTTAACATCCAGGGCATCACCTAAAAACCCTCTATTCACCTCCCTTGAACACAAAACTTTGCACACATATTTTATAACCCTAACTAAGCCTTTCCATCCAGTTATAGAAGCATACAATGGGTGAAAGGTTTAATATGACATTTTAATGCACTCAAAACCCTTAAAACAAGGTATACAGACCGACCCTTAGTAACTGGCTTCTAAAACGCACAAAATCACTTGAAATCCAACCAAACCAAAACTAAAATGGAGTTAGGTCTACTTCCCACCGAATTTCATCAAAAAGAGAGCATAATCACCCTTTACAGAACCGTACAATTCAAGGAAACATCATATCCTAAAGTACAAAAGGGTAGCAATCTTTGACAAGGTATTACTCAGAAACCATGGTGCTTACAAAATCTCCATCTGAACCTATGAGATCACACTAGCCCCTCTACAATAACCTCTCTTGGTTTTTTTAATCTCGAAGTGGTTTTCCCATGGTGTCCATTTTTCACTTGATGGAAAAAGTGTCAAATGTAAGTAGTGCAAAGTTACAAAATGGTGCAACTTTTGTTCTACAACTTGTGTGATCAAACAGACTGTTCCAGAGTGTCCGAATAGGTATGTTTATGCTAGGCATGGTCCTCTTTTGCACCCAAACACGCAGAATCACTCTGAGCTACGTTCAACCAGATCTATCCCTTAAGGGTCCAAAGTGCAAAATGACTGCAAACTTTAGCATTGCTGACGTGTGTTTTGGCACAACAACATGCAAACAGAATATTGCTACTTTGTTTCTCCTGAAAGAGAAAGGCAACACATGGATGTCTTAGCTCCCAAGGTCTTTATATTTGGTTCTCAACTATGCTAATGTTGCTCAATGGTCAATGTAATAGTAATATTCAAGGGGCCTGTTGGTGTGAGCTTCTGGATTGTTTTAAGAACAAACATGAATTTAAACCTACTTTAAATTGGGGTTTTAAAGAAACATAAAAAGATAGATCAAGATTTTGGTACTGAAAAGAATGATACTTCATCTAACTTAACCAACTTATTACCTTTCAAGGAATTGCTAATTAAAAACTGAAGAACAAAATTAACTCGTGATTAACACATAGTTGCATCCATTCATAGTGCTGATTCCAACGATTGATTATAAGTTACCATTTAAACAAAACAAAAAATAAGATTTCATTCCTTGAAAGCTTTCAAAATAAAATGATTAATTCAAGATAAATACCATTCTAGAACTCAATATGAAGTAGATTTGAATCTAGTTGCTTCTACTATTAGTGAAATAGATAAGCAACATTTACAAATCTAGCACAATCACTAGTGTACAAAAAATCTGTGTCTTCAGATTGCCTCCAACTACACTAAGGAAACTGGAAAGATGCAATTCCATCCTATGCTGAATCTAATCCCTAACTAAGAAGACAAAATAAGCTCCCTTTACAAAGAAACGGGATGCAGTTTTCATCCCCTCTACTCTTCAGAAAATTCCTATTCTTCAAGATCTATCTCTAAACCTATCTATTCTATTGTTGCTAACATTTTCTTTTTACTTCTAACAATTTCTAACTATGGAAGTTCTAACCTCTATTACCACTTTCTAACCTTTACAAAGAAATAAAAATGTCTTATATATAGAATGTACCAAAGAGAATGCATTGTCCCCCTGCATTAGGGTTTACAAAATATCTGCTTCCTGGAGATTCAACCCTCAGATATTTTGAGGATAGTCAAAGCCACATTTAATGTGGATTCCTATTACCTATACTAATGAAAGATAGTTTGGGGAAAGATCTGTAGATCTTTTGTAGCTGCAACATTCATTCCTCTGTCTCCGTGTTCATTTTTGAGCTCCGGGGGAGCTGCCTTGAATGCTTAAAAATATCATCATTAATGTCAGTCTACTTTTTCCAATAGATCTCACAATTGTCCCCTCTGACTCACGACTTCCTTCTTCTCCCTTCGGCCCTCTTCCCACTCCAGATCTTTCTACACATTGACCATCCCCTGGAAGCAGAGCACTAGGTTTCTCCTTCAGATCCGGATACCATCATTCCTGAGTTGGTCCATTGGCTCATGATCTCAGAAGGAGTCCATATCACTTGCATGCTGTGGATTTCCTCCTGACTGGTTAAACATACACCACACCAAATTCTCAGGCAGTCAACGGTGGTCCACATCGAGTCATATGTCGGTGAGACACCATCGATGTCTCCCTGATATGATTTCATCCTTTAGCAATTATCGACATGAAATGGGTCAATCAGCGAGATGTTTTGGCAAGCTTCAAAAGTCACATCAAGCTCATTTTTATGTCGGGAAGACAATCCTGTTTTGGGGAGACCTTACCTTGAACTCCTCTTCTCTTACCGAGCCTACTTTGTTGTCGGCAAGACCCTTCTCCTTTTGTGAAACTTTTCGCCAAGGGTAACACCTCTTAGCGAGATCCTTTTGGGCTCATCTTCCCTTTCAACAAGAGCCTGCTTGGTCGGCAAGAAGTCATAGCGAAGGTACTTCATTCTTTTGGAGTCTCCCCGATTTCCTCTTGTTCTCATCGAGCTCCTTTGCTTCGGCATGACCTTCGCTCTTCAGAAAGACATTATACCGAAAGGGGAACCCTTCAACGAAACCCCCAATGGTCGGGGAGATATCCCCCAGAAACAAATTTGTCTCATCGAACTCAAATTTCATGTCGGCGAGACCCTCGAACTTCGGCCAAACCTCTTAGCGCATATCTTTTTTCTCCCTGAGGGGATACCCTGCGGTATGACATTTTGTGGTCAAGGAGACCTTTTGGCGACCCTTTTGTTTTCTCCTTGAGACCACGCCTCTTCGCCCAGACATCTTAGAAAACTCCTTTTTTGGCGGGGGCCTATGCTGAAATCACCTCGTGTCGCCGAGACTCCCTTCGGTCGGCGAGACTTCATACCGACCGAAGTTTCCCTTTGTTGAGCTCAGAGAATTTTGGGGAGACCTTTACATATTGGTCAGATCTCATGGTGAGGGAATAAGCCTTTAGCAAACTTCCTTGGGAGATATCTTCAAATAAACTACTCGATCCTGCAAAAAAAATGCCTCCATTAGTTCTCAAAGGAAAATAAAATATACCATTATTCATCATGTTATTAATTCTTTCAAAAAGAACATAACACCGGTGGAGGCGAAACCAAAACAGGACCAAGAAATAGCATCCTCACTCAAAACTGGCAGAGGTGGAACCAAGACAAAACTGGGAACACACTTCCTTCTTTAAAACTGGCGGAGGCAGAACCAAAATGGGATCAGGATGAGAGGAAAAAATGGGAAAATTTGGGTGGAACTAGGATCAGGACAAAAATAGGACCCAGAAACGACATCCCTCGCCTTTAAAATTGGTGGGGGCAGGGCCAAAAGAAAATCAGAACCAGGACCAAAGTCGGGATGGGAACGAGCCATGGAAATAATCACAATTTCCCAGTTAATACCCCGTCTTGGATCCGTGTCCACAAAGGAAACCAAAATGCAAAGGAAGAAAGCAAATGCTGGCGGGGTCGGAACAAAAAACTGATTCCGGGTGGAGCACAACGGGGGCGGGGGCGAAACAAAATATGAAATTGAAACTTCTTCAAATTTTTAGTTTCGGATTCCATCCTGATCCTGCCTCTGACAATATACAAAGGAAAAAAAGGAAAAGGGGAAAGGAAGGAAAAACAAGACCCTGCAACCAAATGATTGGAACCAGGGCAGAACAAAATGGATAGAGTAGAACTGGGATTAGAACCAAACCCGAACCAGAAACTTTTTCAAGTTTCGAGTTCAGATTCCATTCCAGTCCTGCCCCTAACATCATCTGAAAAGATAGAAATGATAAGGAAAAGAAAGAGAAAAAGGAGGGAAAACCCTATGATGAAACAAGAGAAGGAAAGGAAAGTGAAAGAATGAAACGTGTGGAATCAGGATCGGAACAGAACCCGAACCAGAAACTTGAAAAGACGCGCAAGGCCGAAGAACCAAAGTGGCAGAATCGGGATCGGGGAAGGGAAAGAAAACATAACTTGGAAAGACTTCCAAGTTCAGAATCTGCTCTGGTTTGGATCCCACCAAAAACAAAAACAAAAAAATGCCCAGGGCCAAAAACACCTAAGGCACAGGACACAAAAACTGAAAAAAGACCAACAAAGAGAGAGAAAAAGAGGAGTCAGACCCGGGATGGAACTCGAACAAGGAACTTTTGAAAAAAGTTCAACATTCTGAATCAGACCCGGACCCGACTCCGAGAAAGAACAAAGGGCAAAGATAAAGAACCGTCAGAACTGGAACCGGGAATGGAACAAGGCCAAAACTTGGAAAGAATTTCTAAGTCCAGTATTGGTCCCGGTTCTGCCTTTGACGGAACTTTAAAAAGGAAAATGCCTAAGGCAGAAAACCAAAGGCCAAAGGGAAAAGACAAAGGGGGACCCATTTTGTTCCATAATAAAATAGGGTGGTTATGCAAGGCATAACAAGCATGTTGTTACTTGGATAATATGATGCTTAGAAAATTCTTGTCTAATCATATGAGATCACATTGAGCCTCTCTACAATAACCTATTTCAATTTTTGTTATCTCGAAGTGGTTTTCTCATGGTGTCCAGTTTTCACTTGATGAAAAAAGTGTCAAATGCAAGTAGTACAAAGTGGTGCAACTTTCGTTTTGCAACTTGTGTGACCAAAAAAACTATTTCAAAGTGTCTAAATAGGTATTTTTATGCTAGGAATTGTCCTCTTTTGCACAGAAACACGCAGAATCGCTCTGAGCTACATTCAACTGGATCGATACCTTAAGGGTCCAAAGTGCAAAATGGCTGTAAACTTCAACATGTTGTTACTCAGATACCATGGCACTTAGAAACTTCTTGTTTGATCCTATAAGATCACATTGGGCCCCTCTACAATAACCTCTCTCTATTTTTGTTATCTTAGAGTGGTTTTCCGGTGGTGTCCACTTGATGGAAAAAGTGTCAAATGCAAGTAGTGAAAAGTTGCAAAGTGGTGCAACTTTCATTCTGCAGCTCGTGTGACCAAATGGACTATTCCAACATATCTGAATAGGAATTTTTATTCTTGGAATGGTCCTATTTCACACCCAAACATGTGGAATCACTCTAATCTACGTTTAACCAGATCGATCCCTTGAGGGTCCAAAGTGCAAAATGGTTGCAAACTTCAGCATGTTGCTACTCAAATATTGTGATTCTTAGAAACTTATCATCTAATCCTATGGGATCATATTGGGATCCTCTACAATAACCTCTCTCAGTTTTAACTATCTCATAGGAATTTTCATGTGGTGGTGAGTTTTCACTTGGGGAAGAAGTTGTCAAATGCAAGTAGTTGAAAGTTGCAAAGTGCTACAACTTTCATTCTGCAACTCGAGTGACCAAACAGACTATTCCAACATGTCCAAATAGGTATTTTTACGCTATTCATTGTCCTCTTTCACACCCAAACACATGGAATCGCTCCGAGCTATGTTCAACCGAATCGATCCCTTAAGGGTCCAAAGTGCAAAATGGCTGCAAACTTCAGCATGTTGTTACTCGGATATCGTGATGCTTAGAAACTTCTCATCTGATCCTATGGGATCATGTTGGGCCCCTCTATAATAATATCTCTCAAATTTTGCTATCTCAGAGACATTTTTCCATGGGGTGAATTTTCACTTGGGGAAAAGTTGTCAAATGCAAGTAGTTGAAAGTTGCAAAGTGGTGCAACTTTTGTTTTGCAACTCATGTGACCAAATAGACTATTCCATCACATCTAAATAGGTATGTTTATGCTAGGCATGGTCCTCTTTCACACCCAAACACACAGAATCGCTCTGAGCTACGTTCAACCGGATCGATCCCTTAAGAGTCTAAAGTGCAAAATGGCTACAAACTTTAACATGTTGTTACTCAGATACCATGATACTTAGAAACTTCTCATCTGATCCTATGGGATCGTGATGGGCCCCTCTATAATAACCTCTCTCAATTTTTGTTATCTTAGAGAAATTTTACCGTGGCAGAAAATTTTCACTTGGGGGATAGTTGTCAAATGCAAGTAGTTGAAAGTTGCAAAGTGGTGTAACTTTTATTTTGCAACTCGTGTGACCAAACAGGAAGTTCCAACACATTTGAATGGGTATGTTTATGCTATACATGATCCTCTTTTGCACCTAAACACATGGAATCGCTTTGAACTAAGTTCAACCGGATCGATCCCTTAAGGGTCCAAAGTGCAAAAGGGAAGCAATATTTGACAGGATTTTACTCGAAAACCATGACACTTACGAACTCTCCGTTTGAGCCTATGAGATCATGTTGGGCCCCTCTACAATAACCTCTCTCGGTTTTTGTTATCTCAGAGTTTTTTCCCTATGGTGTCCAGTTTTCACTTGATGGAAAAAGTGTCAAATGCAAGCAGTGTAAAGTTGCAAAGTAGTGCAACTTTCGTGTTGCAATTCCTGTGACCAAAAAAATTGCTCAAACGCATCTTGATAGGTACGTTTACGCTAGGCATACTCCTCTTTTCACTCAAACAAAAGAAATTGGTTTGAGCTATGTTCAACTAGCTTGATCCCTTATGATGGCATGCAAAACAATCAAAAAGAAAAACATACACACGACGGTTGATTAGAATCCATTCTTGTAGAATGGTTTTACCTTTGATTAGAATCCATTCTTGTGGAATTATTTTAAGTTCCAAGTAACTTAGAAGTAGATTTCTGAGACGAGTTTGAACTTGCTCATACAAGGGTTTGAGTATAATATGTTGAAATAGGCCATTCCACCTATTGTTCAGGCTATGTCTCAGTGATATGGGCATGATGTAAGTAGGATAATGAGTAGGAATAAGAAAATAGCATTGGTAAAGGAATTGGAAGAGATTACTAACACTACCGCTATTGAAAATTCAGAATTGAGGCCCCTTAAAAGCAAGGCTAGAAGAGGTGAAAAGAAGAAATTGCTTGAAAATAAATTAGAATAGGTTGGAAATAGGGTGAGTTTGTCGAGTTTGTTGTGTTCAAAAGGTCTACAAGGATAGGGGAGGTCAAAATTATATTATTGCATGATTCCCTAGTTCGGAAAATAGGGGTTTTAAATGAAAAAGAGAGGTTTGAGGGAGTAAAAGTGTGTAAAGTCAGGGGGCAGCATAATTTTGTGATCAATTAAGTTTGTGCAGGAAAAATGAAGAGTGTTGGAAGAGTTTTTGAGGTTGTATGAGGTTCGAGTTCGGGTTTGGGGATTCGGTTAGCCGGCTTGGCCAAAAGAATTTGGAGGGGGATTCAGTTCATTTTAGGTTTGTTGGTACAAAAAATATGTAAAAACATATATATATATATATATATATATATATATATATATATATATATATATATATATATATATATATATTTATATATATATATATGTGCAGCCTAGAAGCATGAATTGGGATTAGAATATCACATAACATCATATAAAAAACAAAACCACCATAAACTTGAATGTCATTTAAAACATGCATGATAAATATTCATTGTTGAAACTTGAATTGTGGTAGCTTGATACATAGAGTCTATTGATGCTAGGGTTCAATTTGTATGATTTTGAAAAAAGAAGCCAACTAAGTAGAGTTATCAATGTTCTTCAGAAGTCATAAGAATTTGTTTAGTACACTAGCCACTTTGATGTCTTCTTTTAGTCTCAAACATTATTTTGTATCATTGTTACATTGGTCTTGAGAGTGGTAGCTTAATATAGCTCCACAATAAAAAAATTGGTTTACTTGTGCAGTGTAACAGTGGCATAGGCAAATTTTTCTTTCAAAGAACCAAAGGGTGACTGCACAATTGAAGTGTATAAACACATATCTTTTTGTAATATCAAGGATATTTTTTTAAACTTCCATGCATTACTAATCTAAAAGGAAAATTATTTTTCCTAATCTATATGCACCCATGCTTTTGACATTATCAAAAAGAGAAAAACTTCTTGAATGATGCAAAGGCATGGCCGAGCAGTTCTAACTCTTCACATTAGAGAAGAGAGATGTTGGAGAGTACATCAAGTCAATGAGAACAAAAGTGTAATGTGTTTTAGTTTGTAGTATTCCTCTATTTCTCTATAGATATATGATAAATTCTAAGTTCAATGATGCAAAACAATTTTGAAAAAAGAAAGTTGTGTCACAATCCGCTTTCAATCTAGCAAGCAAAAATGAAAGCTTAGCCTCTTGGAATGAAAATGCTTGTTTGAAAAACAAATGAATAAGAATGAGGTAGTTAAGGTGTTTGAAGTGATTTAAGGTCACTTTTAGGGTTCCCTTGGGTGTGGGTCAAAGTCAAACTCCATAGAACATTAAAAAAATGTCCAAAAAATCACATTTTGGATGCCTAGGCACACAGGTTATGTTTTGGTTCACCTGGGTTCTATCTAGGAAAACTAGGCACAAAAATGAAGGACCCTAGTCAAACCCACAAGTGAACCGAACCAGGACCCACACCAAAAGCGAACCAAGGCTAAAATAGAAGAACTTAGTAACATAGATAATGTGTCAAGAAGTTGACTACATCTAATATGAATATTATATTTTGCAAGTGTTGTGAAGATTATGTATCCTTTTCTTAATTGAGTTGTTCAAATCAACGGATTAAATATATTGGAATATTTTTATGAATCATTTCATAGAATACCAATTGAAAACATGTTTTTTTCTTTTAGATAAATTTTTTTAGCATCAATCAATTAATTTATTCAAGACAAACCATGAAGGACAACAATGATCAATGCTAGGGCTAACCAATTAATAAGTATCCACGTGAATAATTCAAGCATGTACATGTGTGAATAAGGGAAGCACAAGTAGTCACAAACACATAATCCTTGAAGTATACACACGAATACATAGTATACACAACTTAATACAAAGTATATGCACAAATACAGGGTATACGCATAAAAACACGTAAGTCGCAAAGTATTCATTGAAACACACGTAAGGCACAAAGTATACATGTAAGTTGTAAAGTATACACTTGAATACAGGGTATGTGCAGGATCATCATGGAAAAATATGCCCTTAAGTGGCAAAAATTCAAAAAAATCAGTGTTAGGAAACTTGCGTAAAAATTTGAATAAGTTATCTATATTATTTCAAAAATATGTAAGAATAGAATCTGTAGAAATTTGAATGTAGTTTCTAAACTACTAGGTTTATTTAAAAATAAATAAATCTATTTGGTGAAAATTTGAAATTTCAATGCAATAGTACTTAAATTTCAGGGAAAAAATAGTAGGTGTCTGTCTGACCACCCTAACCATAATAAAATGATAATATTTTTTTATAAGATTTTATATATAAGTAGAGGACTCATGTCTAAATGTGATGCATATTTTTTTGTAATTTTTTTCCAAGTAAATAATTAATTATGAATTTTTTATTACAACTTTTTAAAAATATAAAAACTCTTATGTCTGACCACCTTAACTTGGTCAAAAGTTCATGAAATTTAATTTTTCTTTTTTTAATCCTATAGTATGTGAAGGATAGAATGTGACGCATGTTTTGGATTCAAAAAATGTGATACCGTTGAAAGTTATAGATGTTTTTCAATCAGCCTATCGATCAAGACTTTAGTCATAATTATAATAGAAAATGAATAATAATTATTTATTAAATTCAAATTAAAGAATAATTTATATTGGTGGAAAGCTGAGAATCTCCTCTAAAAACCCTTTTTGTTTCATCAATTTTGGGTAAAAAAATGTCGTCAGCCACATACCCCTACAAATACCCATAATATTGCCACTTTTTGGCCCATCATGATCCTACACATACCCTACACGTAACTCATATATCTATTGAACCATGAATTTATAATGCAAATATGGACACCATTGACAAAAAATATTTGTATTAACCAAATAGCCATGTATGCATACATCAATATATGTCAATATAAGTATAAAATATATGTACAAAATAGCCATATAGGCTTACAAGAATTCCATATAGGCATACAATGTCAAATATATCCAATACAAAATATGTACAAAATTGTCATATAGGCATACAACAAAGGGCTATGGAATCAAAATTTATTTCTTTCCATACTCTAGAAATAAATTATTTCCCTTTGCTTGTCGATCCAATGGCAATAAGTCTGTCACTTGTTTTTGTTGTACTCGAGAAGTGCTCCTGCTACTCCTCCTACTATTAAGTTCTTGGTGAAGTTTTAACTGTTACAATAACAAGTAAAGACATTAATATATAGAAATTACATTATAAAAAATGACATATTTAACAAAATAATCACTTATCGCCATCTCACGATCACTCTCCACAAGGGAAATATTTGCACGCCCATGTTGAGGCATGCTCAAGCCTTGTATAAACCATCCAAATAGAAATTAAACTACAAATTAATAATGGCTTGATTTTTCACTAGAAATAATATCTATAACAACGAATGTAAATTGAAATTTAGTAATTTGCCTCATACCTCCCCTATCAAAGCCATCAAGGATTGTATAGCGGATGAAACACTGATGTCATTTCCCTCATAACATTTGGAGGTGTTTCCACCACAAACATCTAAAAATAAAACAAAAAATTATTGAATCACAAAAACTACAATAGCGATCCACGTCATGACTTATAATGTATGAGGTTGTAAAGGTATTTTTATGATGTAATAAGGCTTAAATAGCCATTTTTGAGTTTGTAATGGTCTTTAGTAGTCATTTTAGGCATAAATTATAAAGTTGCAGAATCTTAACAAAAGTTGTCAATCAATGTTGTAAAAATGCAAAAAGGTGACAAGCAAATGTAATTAGAAGTTGCTCCTAGACTTATTACTTATGCTATATGAAGTAATTGTGTCACTACTTATGTTGACTTTCTAAACAATTATATTGTAGTTGAAATTTTGTCATCTATCAACATCTAGTTATTAGTTATGGAATGTGAAGTAATGCTTTGAGTTTGAATGATGTGCAATGCAACGCAATCAACGATATAAATATAAACTACAAAAATCTATTAAGTACAATTCATTAGTTAAAATCTTTATTCTATTACCTATGTGTAGGTTTGAGTAAATCCACTGGCACTGGGATGTGTTCCCTGGAAACCTCTAATATTAGCATGTTCAACATCCAAAATCACATATTAAAATACCATTCATTAAACAATGCTATTAGCATGTAATAAGTTTATAATTGCTTACTAGTTACATACCCCACCAATAGGTGTATTATAGAAATAAGTAGGTGGAGGGCTGATGTATCTAGTCTCAACACTGTGACCCTACAATTTTATTAAAATAAAAAAACTAAATTAGTTAATATTGCATTTCAAAATCAAAATTTAATAAATTAAATTCAATGAACATGCTAACTTTTACCTAACTATCAATTCCATACGCCTCATGCAAAATGTCAACTACCCTCTCCATCTCCATAGCTACAGATGGATCCTGTGTAATAGCCTCTTGAGTGTCGGTGGGGTCATATGAACAAGTCAACCTGCAAGATTGACACACATGAGTTCAAAGGCCACCACTTGAAGACTCCCCTGGATGGCGTTGTAGAATAGGACTAGTATGATGGATGACACTTTGGGTTAAAGTGTTGATCACCTACAATGTCTCTACGTTAGCACTCTCCTTTGCAACAGAAGGTATAACAATGTGCTCATCAGGTGGCCTAGCGAGAGGTTGTCTCCCTTGCCATGTAGGATCCGGATATGCACTGATTCTATCCTGAGCTGATCCCCCACCTCTCCCCTGGAAGTCCCTCATATCAAAATAATTTGGGATTTTTTTCAATATGAACTCACTGTATAGTTTTCTAAGAAAATACTGCAAGACTTCACAATTGTTGCATGGTGGGTAATCAAAGGCCATGTACCACCTCTCATAAAAATAGTTTGTAATCTGTTGGTGGTGGCACCAATTAATAGGAAAACCTCTTTGCATTGAGGATAAGATTTTGATTTATGCATGGGTCAATGAATAATGAGCACAAATCACCTTTTGTAATTTTTAAATCCTTTACATCTTTATATGATAGTTTATCTGCATAATAAGCCCTAGCCGTTTGCCTCCTATCTTGTCATCTAGTTATTTGTTTGCTAATTGAATCTACATTTTTTAACATATCTTTCAATGAACTTGCTAGGGTCATTCTTTCTATGGTTGAACCATTTGGATCACTCAACCTATGGATTAAATCCTCTATTTTTTTCTCAATTTTACTCATTAAATTTTTTCTTCAGTGCCAAGAGGGTGTTGAATGATTGGTGGAGGAAGTTGTTGTTGAGGTTGATTTTCTTGTTGAGAATTTTGTTCTTGAGGATTTTGAGGGTTTACAGGTTCATTTGAATCTCCTACAAATTCAAAAAAATTAAATATCAAATACAACCTAAAACTAACAAATTCAAAACAAAAAACAAACAATCCTTACCTCGCACACCCCCTCCTCATCATGGCTTTTGTGCAATTCCTCCTCCTAGAATGCAAGTGTGAAAATGGGAGTTTTGGTTGCGGGCACAACAAAAAACATAGTCCAAATGAAGAATGAATGATAGTTTCACTTTTTTTTCTTTTAACTTGCCATAACGTGAGTGTGTTATAATGTGCATGCGTTATGGGCTCGTTTTCAAAACTTTTTTTGAAAGTGTCCACAAATTTGCTACCCATCTCCATGCACCTGCCCCATGCATCTATTGGAATAAAAAATTATGGAGAAGGTTGTAATTTCAAAGGAAGGAGCATCAAAATTCAAAAATATTTAGCCATCTTCTTCTCATGGTTTTCCTCTTCTTTCAAAAATTTGAATGTATGGATCCATCCTTTGAGAAAAGGATGTTATTTTCCACAACTAGTTAATAATTTTATGTAACCTATCTCTACATCAATAAGGGATGTTATTTTCCACAACTAGTTAATAATTTTATGTAACCTATCTCTACATCAATAAGTAGAGTAGGATAAAGTAGGTTTCTTTTCTACAATGTAACAATAAAATCCTTAAAATATCTTCAAAATAACTCAATATATTTTCAGAAGCATCCTCAATGCACCTCACAACAAATCCCTAGAGCAACTGCAATAAAAGTGAAGAGATTGGCTCTAAAAGCTCATTATAAGCTGCAGGAGGACTTGCAACATTTTAGGTGTGGGGGAGATGATGAGACAAAAACATGTCTCATCTATTAGCCAAATAAAAACATGTATTTTTCTTAATTATGAAGTTTATCAAGACTAAGCATGATGAAGAAAGTAAGATATTTTCAGTTGCAACAGTCAAAGATTTCATTATATATTGAAAATTACGATATGGGTTCTTGAGATTTTTGGATAAATATTTGAGGACAAGAAGATGAAAACCCCCATTAAATTTCATGAAAACCCAATTTGTGGTTTGAGAGAAAACTTTACTAGTCCAATACTTTGAAAATTTGCTCCCATACTCTGAAATTTCTGGAATTTATTCATTCGTTTACTTCTATGCTCTGAAATTCTTGAAACTAAGTGAATGATCATTTATGAAGAGGTTGAGAAATTTGGGCTTCTATGAGTAGTTAAGAGACAATAGTTGAGAGCATCTATGGGGTAGTTCTAAACATTAAGGTAGGTTGTTGGGTTGTGCAAAAAAATGGAGCATATCTAGGAGACAATTTTGGGTAGTTTGAACCTTTTTGCAAGCATCTAGGAACTATTTTATGAGCTTTAATGATACACGAGAAGTAAATGACTTTTTCAACAGTCAAATATTTTTGGAGCTTATTTAGAGGCTACAAAATAGGCATATTTATTTTAAGCAACCAAAGAAGATTGACTTAGTAAGATGAAGGAGGTATTTATTTTTTTCTCTCAACACATGTTCTTATCTTCTAGCAAGTTGTTGCACAACAATTAAGGCTCATATTTTAGATTAGTTAAAGATAAGAATTCTATAAATTCATTGTAATCAATGAATCAAATGGGGAAAGAGTTTTATAAAATAATAGAATTCAGTTTTTAGCAATAGTAATTGTTTTGTAGTTTCATTTCTTAGCAGTCATTTCACTTCCAGCTCTTGTACATTTCTAGTATTTCCATTTATAAGTTTCTTATGATAGATTTAATTCTAAAATTTTATTTACAAGCTATTAGATTAGATTTGATTCCAAAAAATTATTTCATTCATTGTCTTTCAATTTCGTTTGTTAAAAAAACATGTCATGCAATTGATTTATTCTCCCTCTTGCATATCGCAATGGACACGGCCCTAAGTTGACATTGATAAGTTAAATGATGAGGAATGCAACACAATCATCAAATAGGTTGTTCTCCCTTGGGAAGAAATTTAATAAAATATATTAAGATATGAGTAAGGTTATGAAGGTGAGTAGTCAATCTCTCTATTCTAGTGTCGAGGGGCTCATAATTCTGAATGAAAAAGCCCACAAGTGGACTAGTAAATAGTTGGTTATTGTTGAGAACATGCAAGATTTTATTGTTGAGGGGTAGAAAGATCTTGTGGAGAAGAGAAAGGATGAGGGGCCATGTGTGAGAACCAGAAGCAAGACCAAGAAGGGGGCTTCCATCTCATTTTAGGAGTTGGATGATGTGGTGGAGATGCACAAGAATGTCATATCCAATAATTTGGATGCTATGAATATTTTAGATCAACTTCAGTAGTCTTTGTTGTTTGTGGGATTTTTGGTTGATGTTTTGTTGATGGTTTAGCTATTGTTCTATTTTTTTATTATCCTTTTACAAATAAGTTTCATTTTTTGGTTGGCTACTTGCTATCATTGTTTCCTCTTTTGCAGCTTGATCTCAATGTAGTGGGTTTTGAGGCCCCTTCAAAACCTATTTTTCCTTAATAAAAAAAATGTATATAATATTATAATTGTTGGCATATGGCTTCTAGTGTTGTCATTGATGGCAACCTAAGTCATATTTCTGGTCCGCAGATCAAGATTCGATCATATCGACAGACAAAGTAAAGATCAGAGTTTTACAAGCAGGGTATCCGGTTAGTATGTCGATATGTATGCTTCACCGGATCATCAGTTTAAATTGTGGATCTTAGGGGTAGATTATTAATAATTTATTTCCTCTTATTGCTAAGTTTTGTAGTGTCGCTTTAATTGGTGTATGAGTTAGGAAATCCGACAGGATGAATTTTTGTTTATTTGTTCTTGGTGGCTAATTTGGTGAATGTAGC
This sequence comes from Sequoia sempervirens, assembly GCA_007258455.2. Taxonomy (NCBI): domain Eukaryota; kingdom Viridiplantae; phylum Streptophyta; class Pinopsida; order Cupressales; family Cupressaceae; genus Sequoia; species Sequoia sempervirens. The sequence continues at coordinate 133,211,954 of VDFB02047230.1, forward strand.
ATGTTGTGGATTTATAAGGATTAATTGTTTCTTGTGTTGGAAATTTTGTCTTGATTCCTAACTATAGTTTTTCTGACTTTGATGGGTGTGCATTAAATATGATTTGTCATTTGAGTCGACCATTGGAGAATATTTCATATTTTGTTAAAGCCGACTTGGAACATTTGAAATCTTGGTAGCAGATATATATATAAGATCATTAATTCATTTTGAAGAGCGAATAGGTGTGGAAGAGCAATTCAGGTGTGTTGTGAATATCAGAAGAGTGTTTGAGCGATTTATGCATAGTTTCACTTGTGCATTAAGGTTTTTTGTGATGCGAGTTAGAGCAAGGTAGAGCAGAAGTGTTGAATCGGTCAGAAGGACAAAAGATCAATTACTAAGCTTCACCGAAATTGAAGTCAGGCATTTGTAGATGTTATCTTCTTAGTTCAACCCTTTTGTTGTAATCACAAACATTTTGCAAGGCAGTGAGCCTTCCTTATTTTGAGTAGTGAGCTTTAGGAAGTGTCCCTGAATGCATGTGCATTCCCTTATTTTCATACTTTTAACAGAGTATAAATTATGGATTAATCTCCAGCATGGTTTTTCCCCTAACAGGGTTTCCACCTAAAAATCTTGGTGTTATCATGTTTTTATTGTCTCCTTCATGTGCTTGCATGTCTATTTCAATTTAATTACTGTAAATGGTTTAAGATCTAGGATAAAATAAAAAATTTTGAACACTAATTCACCCCCCTTCTCAATGTTCCTTGAGTGCAACAATAATTAGAAATGAAATAAGGAGGACTAGAATGTTGAATTCAAAGAATGAATATTATTGATGAAGACATTGAATTGTTTGATATTTTGTCTAGAGCATGCAACCTTTCTATTTGGTAAGCATCTCTAGTTTTGTGCATAATTTTTTCTTTGTCAAAATATTTGATATTACAACTGTACTACAAATATGTGCTTATAAATGCATCCTTACTAGATTATGGATTTTTCTCTTCCGTTCACTTACCCTTCACAACTTTGTTTTACTTCTATCAATTTGTAGGATAAACAATATTGATAGGTTGTTGTATGACTAAGTCATGATGTATCTCCACCTTAATCAACTCCTTGAAAATATACAAGATCAAATACAATAGAGAAATGCCTAGGATTCAAATTTTCTATTCCTTTGAGTTCACTAAATCCAACTTTTTTGCTATTGATCACTCTTTCAATCCTTTAGGATAAGAGAAAAATGTGAATGAGGGATCCTTATTTAATAGTTTTTATTATTAAAATGAATTTATTAAATATTTTTAGATAATAGCACGACACATGATCAAATCCAAAAAACATGTGTCTAGTTAGCTTTGGATTGAAAAGGTAAAGTGGGCCAATCAACCAAATGTGATCTTTTGAATTTAATTTTTGTTGGGTCAAGTTTGTTCTTGCGAGGATGACCTCACAACCCTAGATACAACTTAGGATAAAAAATACAAGATAGGTCATGATTAGTTTATGGATATGTGTGACAATCAGAGAGATAAGATGAATGCATAGAGATACATTCACATAAGGGAAAACTAAGATAGTAAGTGCAAGCTCATGTTGGGATAGAGCTAGGAAAATGGGCCTAACTTTGCACAATATTGTGTCTATGTGTGATCATTTACATATCTTACAACATTTACTTAAAATAGATACAAAATTAACTAGAAAATGGCATAGAGATGCTAGCTTCACAATTACACAAATCTATATTTCAATTAAATGGTTGAAATTAACTTATAGCTTTAAGGTAATACATCATTTTTCTTATATACTATGATGCCTATTTTATTTCACTATATGATATATTACACATATGGGTAATTTGCATCAAATTGAACTTAATAAGTATCATTTATTAAATGAGTTGAGAATTGTGGTTTTTAATCTATAAAATTAACTCATCTACTTATAGACGGATAATAAAATTTCAACATTAAATATGTGTTTCATTTCACATGTTTTATATATCATTTCAAATATGTTCATTATCAAAATAATTATTGATTAAAATTTAAAGTGTCATATACCAAATTTAAAAAATTAATAAATATTTTGATGAGAAGTTTATTGAGATTATATAGTTTATGTTGAAGTTGTTGAAAGAACTTCATAGAAGAATTGATCTTTTACAACACCAAAAAACCTTCCACAAGAGAGAGAAGAAAGAAACAATTCTACATTGTTAATACTAGTAGAATAGAATACAACTACAAATGTACATAGAGACCCTTGCATATATAGGAATGGTGAAGGAGATCTTAATTTACATAGCTTGGTTGCACATGTCAATGTGGAACAAGGATAAGGTTTGATTTTTAGGTTCTCTCTTTGGTCATGGTATTCTTCCTGGATGTTTGGTTTCACATGACTGAGTGTGAGGAACTTGGGAGAGCTATGTAGACTAGTGGTGAGGTATTTCAATAGGATTTTGTATCATTGTATGTTTCATTAAAACTATGTAATAGAGGAATTAGCTACATCTATGCAATATACTATAGGTAGAATTGGTATGCTTTGATCTATTTTCAAATTTGACGCTCCTGTAGTGATAGTTTTTGGATATATGTCTAGTTATTCTCTATGATATCTTGGTTTTTTTGTTACTAATGTTATGATGAGTTTGCATGTTTCATTGGTTTTGGATTTATGAGTTATACATGTTATGTATTAGCTACCCACTTTTTTGTAGTGGGATGGCTCGAATGTGGACTATCTATATCCATAATATTATTTAAGTGTTATTATAGACTTAGTTTATTGGCCTTGTATGTTATCATTTGTACATTTGTATGTTGCATTTAGATAGGAGAATGGATATAAAAAGACTTGATTGTATATTTTTGGTTAGTATGTTGATGACATGAAGTTCAATCTATGATTTATATACCTTGGTTTAAGGTATTGTTAGCTTGGATGAGTTGCAATTTGTAGTGGTTTCTATTCTAGCTACTATCGGTAAGCTGACTACTCAGAGCCTTTGTTATCATTTGAATTTAATGCTTGTGTTCATGTAAATATTGGTGCAAGTTTCAATCACAGCTGATATATTTGGTACAAGAGCACACAAGCTAACAAGCAATCAGCACCAACCAAAAAATTTGTTGATTTTGTTTTCACAATTTTGGTTTGTTTGTTTGGTTTCTCTCTTATAGATCAGTTTACACTCTAGCAAGATGATGATGAAGATAAATAAACCTATTTAAAATGTTGAGAAGCCATCAATTGTAATTATGACTATATGTAAATGTGGATGCTTAGACTTTGGAGAGTCTTGGACTCAAATTAAATCTGGAACTTTAATTGTATCTTTTTAGCTTCAAAGGTCAATGTGGGATCTTGAAAAATCAAACAACAAATATTGGAATGAAGATATTTTATTTATTTTTATTCAAATACAAATTTAAAACAAAGCAAAAGGATGTCAATAAGAACAGGTCGATAGGATTGTGAAAGAGAAAGGCGCATAATATAAAATAAGAAAAAGGAACGATATTGAAAAGGTCTTTAATTCCAATTCAAATGTAAAGGAGGAAAGGAGAGATCGATTCCTTGACTCAGTTTGATGGGAATATAAAGGGATGAGAAAGACATTTGGTCTTTTTTTTAAAGGATGCAAATATATATATTAAAATAAAAAATGAGAGAGATAGCAGGCCATGTGATAAAAGAAATGAACTGAAGAAGAAGAGGCACACAGTTGTGAATAAAGAATAAGGGGGATGGGAAATAAGAGAAGAGAGGAGAGTTGCATTCAAGGCAGAGAAGGGGGCATCAGGAAAGATAGGTAGGGGTTGTGCCATGGAAGAAATGGTTTCATAAAATCAAAAATTTCATAGATAAAAGGGAGTGAGGGGCGATACCTGGTGAAGTGGGACACACAAGGTAAAGAAAGAGTGAAGGTTGCAAAGGAAAACTAGAGGGGGGGGAGGTATCGCATCATAGGAAAGAATTCCAGAGGCTGCTCCACATAAAATAAATGTGGATTTTGATGAAGAGAAGGATTGATGGGGCTATGTGAAATGAAGTGGAGGACGTGAAGGGTTGCACATGTAATTTAAGTTCAAGTTGAAGAGCTAATAGAGGAGCATCATAGTTGTGACAGAGGATATTTAAAATGGGAGTATGTGCGCCAAAATAAGTGGTGAATAGGGGGTCGCATTAGAAGATTAGCTGGTTTCCAGTAGCATAAATTCATTGCATACAAGTGGACTGAAGTTAAAATTAGAAAACTATGGAGGCACATAGTTAGGGGCAGCTGGAGTGTGAATTCACTTGGTGAAGAAAAATTGAGGAAAGGTGTATGCAGAGTTGATGAGGAGTGAAGTCATGAACAAGGCGCGACTTTTAAAAGGAGAAGAATGTATGTACAACAAAGCGGTTATGCTATTGGAGAATCATTCAAGTTTAGAAGATTCAGATAGGAGAGTTGGGTATATGGGTATGCGAAGACTGTGAAAGGTCGTTTGGAGACCATATGTATTTTTTATAATTTAATCAGTAATATTTTTGTATTTCCTACAATTCTATACTGTGTTGGGGTAGAGCATTGCCCATATCAAAATGAAATTGATATTTTGTCAATTAGTTGTTTGAGATTGGTTTTTTTTTTATAGAGGGGAGTACCCTCTACATCAATTGGTATCAGAGCAGGCGGTCTTGAGTGTGTGGATAGAGCACCGAGAGAGAGAGGTGGTTCACACCAGGACCTGTGAGTGTTGTGTGAGCAGATTGCTGACTAGGAGATAGTTTGTACAAGAAGAAAGTGTGTGAAGTAGTTGAGAAGAAGCTTGAAAAGGTTGTGGTAGGTGTGTGAAGAATCCTGGCAGTTAGAGAAGGAGCTTGAAGTCGTGATGGAATGTGTTTGCAGAGTAAGTGATTACAGTAGGAAAAATGGGTTGGGTCGTGAGGAGACTCATGCGAATACTATTTTGGGAGTAGTATTGGGATAAAGTGGAGGATAAGATGATTGAAAAGATGGGACAAATAATTGGTGAGGAAGTAGGAAAGAATGAGGTGAGGCTCAAGGAATTGTGTGAAGTGTTGAAGAAGATGGTTCGAGGAAAAGTGGAAAAGAGTGTAGGAAAGAGTGAGAGGAAAGTAGTAAAGAGGAGCAAGAAGAAGAATAAGGATAGCAACCTGAGACAAAAAGAATATATAGCCCCTATCAAGAAGTAGCAGGCGAGACATGCCATGAGGAAGGCATGCAGAGAGAAAAAGAAAGGATTGAGGTGAGAAGTAAAGAGGTTGTAGAAGATGGTGAAAGTGAAGCAGATTTGTTCATACAATTGGTGGAGATTAAGGAAGAGTGGACATCGAAGCTTGATCATGTAGCAAAGGGAGATGATTGAAAGATTGCAGTTGACGAGAATGTGGAAGAAGTCACAGTAGAGTTCAAAGTTGCAGTTGTGGATGTGGATGAGGTAAATCAAATTTGTGATGTTATTGAGTTTTCAGATGAGTTGATAAAATAAAATAGAGATAAGGAGTTAGAGTTTGTAGCAGATGTTCCATATTTGTTTGTGGATAAAGTGGAAGATGTTGCAAAATTTTTTGGTAGATGTGGATGGTTAGAGATGGGTTTGAACTCATGAAGAAAGAGAGGAGTAGAGGAAGCATTTAGCAGACGAGTTCGGGCTTTGGTGGATGTGAGTCCACGAGGAGAAAGAAGAAGAGGATGAAGTGTTGTTAGAGGATGGTGGTGTGTATTCTAGCCCAATGTTGGAAAAGATAGAAGAAGGATTCTCAGCACTTTGACAGTGAAGGATTTCATTGTAGGTTGATGAAAACCTAGAAGTGTAGTGCAACTATGCAACTCCACCATTGTGATCATATGCTCACAATATTTCTACCTGGCATGTCTGGTATAGGAGCATGTAGGCTAACAAGCAATCAACACCAACCAAAAAAAAAATTGGTTTCATTTTCACAATTTTGTTTGTTTGTTTGGTTTCTCTCTTACATATCAATTTACACTCTAGCGAGATGATGATGAATATAAATAAACCTCTATGAAATGTTGAGAAGGCATCAATTGTAATTGTGACTATGTGTAAATGTGGATGCTTAGACTTTGGAGAATCTTGGACTCAAATTAAATCTAGAACTTTAGTTGTATCTTTTTAGCTTCAAAAGTCAACATGGGATCTTGGAAAAGCAAACAAAAAATATTGGAATGAAGATATTTGCTTTATTTTTATTCAAATGAAAATTTGAAACAAAGAAAAAGGATGCCAATAAGAACAGGCCAATGGGCTTGTGAAAGAGAAAGGCATGTGGAATATAGAAGAAGAAAAAGGAACGATATTGAAAAGGTCTTCAATTCCAATTCAAATGAAAAGGAGGAAAGGAGAAGCTGATGCCTTGATTCAGTCCAATGCGAATATAAAGGGGTGAGAAATACTTTTGTTCTTTTTTTTTTTAAGGATGCAAATATAAACATTAAAAAAAATGAGAGAGATCTCAGGTCATGTGATAGAAGAAACAAACTAAAGAGGAAGAGGCACACAACTATGAATAGAGAAGAAAGTGGCTGTGAAATAAGAGAAGAGAGTAGGGCTATGTTGAAGGAAGAGATGAGGATTGCATTGAAGGTAGAGAAGGGGACGTCAGGCAAGATAGGTAGCAGGGCTGCACCATGGAAGAAATGGTCTAATAAAATCAAAAATTGTAGAGATAAAAGGGACTTAGGGGTGATACCTAGTGAAGTGGGACACACAAGGTAAAGAAAGAGTTAAGGTTGAGAAGGAAAACTAGAGGGGGGGAAGGCATCACAACATAGGAAAGAATTCTAGAGGTTGTGCCACATAAAATAAATGTGGTTTTCGGTGAAGAGAAGGATTGGTGGGGCTGTGTGAAATGAAGTGGAGGATGTGAAGTGTTGCACAAGTAATTTAAGTGTAAGCTGAAGAACTAATAGAGGGGCATTGTAGTTGTGATAGAGGAGATTTAAAATGGGAGCATGTGTACCAAAGTGGTGAATAGGGGGTCGCATTAGAATATTAGCAGGGTTGCCAGTAGCATAAATTCATTGCATACAAGTGGACTGAAGTTGAAATCAAAAAACTATGGAGATGCATAGTTAGGGGTAGCTAGAGTGTGAAGTTGCTTGGTGAAGACAAATTGAGGAAAGGTGTATGCAGAGTTGATGAGGAGTGAATTCATGAATAGGGTGTGGCTTTTAAAAGGAAAAGAATGTATGTACAGTGAAGCAATTATGTTGTTGGAGAATCATTCAAGTTTAGAAGACTCAAATAGGAGAGCTGAGTAAATGGGTATGTGAAGACTGTGGAGGGTTGTTTAGAGACCATATGTATTATGTTTGATTTAATCAATAATATTTTTTTATTTTCTACAATTTTGTACTGTGTTGGGGTAGAGCATTGCCCATATCAAAATGAAATTGATATTTTGTGAATTGCTTGTTTGAGATTGGTGTTTTTGATAGAGGGGAGTATCCTCTACATCAATATTTCACCTTGGCATGTTTCTTTTTCTTCTATAGTTGGAATGTTGGAGGATGTGAAGGATTATTTTTCTTGATGATGGTTATCATGGTTTCTTTTGCAAGTATCTTGTTGGATCATGATAGCATGTTGAAGATTTAGATGGCACATGTTTGGCTAAGGGGTGATTTCCCTTGTTTGTGGTTCCTACATGTTTATTTACAATTCTGATATCAAGTGAGAGAATGTTAGGATTAAGGTACCATCCACCTTGTAAATCCTATGTCATGGTTCCAAAATCCTTGGAAAGTGTCCCTAGGCACTTATGGTGTATTGGTAAAATATTTTGTAATATTAATTCTCACCATTGTTTGTAATATATATTCATAAGGGGTGATGGATCCACTAGCAATGATAAAGGTGACTTGTGAAAATAAATATTTAATATTATTTTCCCCACATGTGGACACTAGAATTGGATAATAAAATATTAGGAAAGGACAAATGAGTGACTATTATTATTCTCCAAGTGGGAGCTTGGAATGATGCAACAAGTGTATCTCGACATTTTGTCATTTATTGCATTTAATGTAATGTTTATCTCTCAAGTTGGAGCCCCTAAATTAGAGGGAAAGTATTGGAAATAAAATTGGTGTCCTTTCACATTTCAAGGAGGTAATCCAAGGGTTGAGGATGTTTAAAATTGAGGTTCATCTTTAAGTGCCATGTTTGGTGCATTTAGTGTCTTCACAACTCTATAAAATCAACATCTTGGATGTAGAAATTGTGAGCAACAGTTGAATGTAGAGTTTTGTGTAGGAACAAGGATAGGTTGAGGCAAAAGGAGGTTTTTCATAGGTGCATAGGTGCTTCCATGTTGGAGGAAAATAGTAGAATGAAATTAGTTGTATTGTAATCTCATTTATTTGAAGATAATGCATACTTGGCCTCTCTTCTTGGTGGATATTTTTTCTCACAAGGGTTTCTCCATGTAAATCTTGTGTTATGTGATTCTCTCATGTTTTTTATTTGTGCCTCATTGATTCTATCTTATGGTGATGTTATTTTTTAGATATATTGTTGTTATAAGATCACATAAGGTAGTGTTTACTAATCATGTTATGTTAGTTGATTTTTGGCATCATAAAGAAGATGGATCTAATCATAGTAATTCTATATTAAGGCAACTTAATTTTCAGAAATGCATATAATTTTTTTTTTTTAAAATGTTGTAGTTCAAGCCTTGTATCTTATCCATTGAATTCATATTTGGATAAATATTGAATTTCCCAATAATTGTTATTATAACATGTTTATTTCTCATCACAAATTGTGTTCTAGACCCTTGCTAGGCTAGTGTGCTCATGGACACTTGTTGGTGTAAATAGGTACATTTCCTATCTAGTTACTTAGTGATGTCATATTTACATATTAAGTCCACATAGGTCATAGACATATTTAATGCTTATATAAGATTTTATCTTTTATATTTTATTAAAAAATAGTCCTCGGGTCATTTAATGTTAGTTGATGTCATTTAATTATGACACATTCATTCGATGTTGTTACTACATCACATCTTGTCTATATAAGAAAGGTCATTGTATAGTTTGTAATATACCTCATCATCATATTTGATAGATCTTAATGTCAAGCAAGATCATTTCTTGCATAATCTCTTATAGAAGGTTTTCATTGTTTTTGTAGGTGGTCTTGGGATAGAGCAAACTTTTAGCTCCTACAACACTCACCCTCTCTACCCCTCCTAGGTTGTTGTGCTTGTTGGTCTAGATGATTCATGTTGAAGGTGTGCATTAATGTCAGCGATGAGGTCCCTTGCTTGTGACCCCAACTGGAGTGTTCCAAGTTAAAAATCCCTCCTCACCAAGAAAAAATAAACAACTCTTAAATTTATTTAGGTTAACTCAATAAATTGACATCAATTTATATATATTAATCTATAGTAAACAATAATAATAATAAAAAAAAGCTAGATGAAATTAACATGTAGAAAATTTTATAATTAGAAAAGGAATTAGGAGGACCATAAAATTTAGCTCAAAGAATGAACATTATTGAGGAAGGCCTTGAATGTGTTGATATTTTCGCTTAGAGTGTGCCAAAACTCTATTTTGTAAACACCTCTAAGTTTGTGCATAATTTTTTCTTTGTTAGAGAAAAGTATTGTACATCTACTATAGATATGTTACTATGAAATCATGCTTGCTATATTTTGGATTTTATTTTTTTTGTTCCTTTGCTTTTCATTACTCTACTTTACATTGTAGGATAAATAATATCAATAGGTTGTGTTATGATTGATTAAGAAGGGATATTCACCTTAATCAAACCATTAAAAATATATAAGATTGAAGATGATAGAGAATTGCATAGAATACAAATTTTATTTTCCTTTTAATGCACCAAATAAACTCTTTTGTTATTGATTACTCTTTCAATGGTCTAGGATGAGAGAAGGCATGTGAATAAAAGATCCTTATTCATTTTAATTTTTTTTATTATTAGACATGAATGAAATAAATATCTTTAAATACTAGCATATGACATCAAATCTTGTAAATACATGTGCTTTGTCAACTTTGGGTTTGAAAGGTAAAGAGGATAGTTAGTCAACTAAATTTGAAATTTTGAAAATTTCTTTAGTTGGGTCAAGTTTATTCTTGTGATGACCTCACAATCTTAGACCCAACTTGATATATACTTAAATAAATAAAAAGTTCAAGTTTAATTTTTTTTATTATTCTATTTTATCAAAATCAATAAAAAGTGGGGTCAAATTAATATATAAATGTTAATTCTTAATAGTAAGTTTGCATGATGATTCAAGTTAATTGACACTTTCTCTAACAAATATAATGGCATTATAATCAATTGATAGCATCCCTTACAAATTTGAATGACAAAAGTTACAATAGAAAAAAACTAAGAAAATTGAAAAATATGTAATGAATGTTTGAGTAGTTATATTAAAAGAAAACTATTCTCAAAGAGTGGTTATGGCGAGTTCAAATGCTTCTCACAATATTGTTAGGTGGATTGAACTAAAATCTCTTCTAGATACAATCAAATATGGTATGCTTTGAAGGTGAAAATTCTTTTTGGTATTTAAAAAGATAAAAATGTTGTTATTTTTCTAGATGTTGTGTTATCATTATTTGTCACTTAGTTCTAAAACTATGGTATGTTCTAATGTACTTATGCACATTCAAGCACAGATTAACAAAGTTGTACTTGAATTTTCTCGCCTCTTGGTATTTTTGGATCATTGAGGTAATGTCATCTATACTATTGTCTAGGCCCTTTCAACTCCCACCTCTATTTGAGATCACTCTTTGACTCGTGTGTTGTTTGAGACCACAACCAATTTTCGTGTGGCAACCAAGATGCTCATTCTTAGACGTCTTCACTTCCTACGAGAAAATACCATGCTCAATGAGGATGGTCTTGGCCCACTAGTTGTCATTCTACTTTCCATTGGATTTTCATGGGAGAACTACAAGCTAGCCAAACTTTGAAAAGTTCCCTTGGCTGACTCTTGTTATTTCTCCTATTTGTGTTGCTATTGAAAATAAACAAGATGATAGTGATAAAGATGGTAATAATGTTTGGGATCCTCCTATAGACTCTTTTGACCCCACTAATATATGGTGTAAACTGGATGACCTCCTTTTGCCCTTACTCTCACTACGTACTGACTTATCATAATTGTGTTTTTGTGATTTGTTCCAAATTGCTGCCTTTTTCAATTTCCAAGATGTGATAATTTCCACCGACTCACTTTTTAAATGTAACACTATTTTATAAATAATAATATAGATACTAAATCAATTGTTAAAAGTACTTTTACGAATTTTAAAATAGACCAACCCCTAACTTTTTTTACCATAAATCAACCATAATTTCAAACACATTATAAGAACACCTTTAACTAATCTCTAAATATCTCAATTTCCACGCAGGTTCTACCTTGATGAATTGCTTTACTCATCAGTATCAATTATCTGGACCCATTTCATTATGAAAGCAAAAATTTGCCCTGCTATCAAAAGCAATAAGGACCCGACCATCCTACTGAAAACATCAAATTGATAGAGGGACCCGATGGCGGAAAATTCTGCACTCTTGTCGTGGAACGTGGATCATGTTACATTCTTTTGTGGGTGGAAAAAACTCTACTTTTGCTCGACCATCTTCATTAGAAGTCAGGACTGTACCACCAGAGAAGTAAAATGGATAGCCCTTTTTCTTCATATTAAATCTGGGTTTTCTTTTTAAAAGGAAAGTTCTGCTGATATTCATGGCTGAACTGAAGGTGAAGGATTTGAAGGCGTCATTAGAGATGTGGGGAGTGTTTGATATGGTGTGTTGTTTAGCTACATACATTCCTTCTTGCACCAGAAACATTCCATTAATGCTGAGGCAGCTTTCTCTTTTAGGTCGCAGATTGTACTCCTATCTGCTGATGGCTGCTGAAGAATATATCCGCGAGAATTACACAGCGGAAGCTTATATATTACAAAGCCATATCTCATCAGCAGCTGATGAAAGCAGTGATATCATTCCATGGAACAATCTTACTGTAGACTTTCATGTCTATTGACTCTGCTCACAAGATCTCACTCAGTGTCTATGATGTGTAGATTTGCAGATGTTAATGTGCATTTGGATTTAGAATAGTATGGTAGAGTGGTGAATGGATTGTTTCCTGGTTTCTGCAGGACTCTGTGCAGAAGTTAGTGTTATTCGAGAGGAGTGTAGTAAGTAGTAACAGATTGCTTTCCAAATGTTCGATTCACTGGAATATGATATAGAAATGTAATAAAAGGTTTTTTCAAAGATTTTGATTTATTTTCTTTGGTGTGTGATATTTTTTTGTTTTTCCTGTGTATATTTTTTAATCAATCTTGAGAATCAAGTTCAGTGATCCATCATTAAGAAAACGACAGTGATAGATTAAATTACTAAAAGATACTGAAAGAGGAGGTAGGAAGATATTGATACATTTGATTTCATCTTCTCATTGTGGAGTGAATGTACATTTAATCAAATAGTTGATGTGTTTATTAAGCTAAGATATTGATTTAGTCTCCCCCCAAACCCGTGGTACTAGAGGGCGTGTCGTGTCAGCACCACTGGTCATGTGAAAAAAGTTTACCAGAACCACTACAGTTTATAGGGGGACAGATACCCGACCGATTCCTACAATCTAAAAAAAAAAGCTAAGATATTGATACATGTGGCATGATCTTTTGTGTTACTACATTTTTGCAAAAAAGTCTATCTGAACTATATTTTATATCACAATTGGTGTTGGTCTCTTGAGCCAATTTCTTACACTATGATATAAATCTAGGATTAGGAATATTATGTGTAAACTAGGAATATTTAATGTATGGATGATTTTCTATGGTAATAAGTGTATCCAATATCAACTAGAACTTCTTAGGAAACTTAATTCTATTATATTTCTCATATCACATTTGTTGGTATATTTTCTATGGCAAGTGCTTTGTTGGATGGGACTATAAAGTGTTGCTAAGAATCCTTCTAAAATGCATGTGATATCCTTCAATTTAATAGTACATGTGAAATTATGTTAAAATATGTTGTGATTCCTATCTTTGTTGTTTGTACATGTGTTCACATCAGCACCTATTATATCCTTATGCATGTTTTCTTTCCTTTTCTAGTCTTAATTTGTTTTCCCCATAGAAGTAGGCCATATTCTAGAAGGCCAAGTAATTAACCCTTCATTCTAAAATAATATCATTTTATACTTATCAACATTGTATGTCTAACCAACTCTAAATATCTCATTTATTTAGTAGTGATATATCTTTATAGAGCTCATACAAGTACTATTTTAAATGGATATATTGTGTTTCTCTGCTACAAATATGTTTGAAGTGTACCATTAGATTAAATAAATCATTTGGATAGTACACATGGTATATATTTTATCATATGCATGTGTTTCCTTCTTAATTGGTGTTACATGGTGAACCAACACTAAAGCAAGTACTAATCATCTTTAGAGCCTACCAGTGCAATAGGGAATGATTTCTTCTCAAGGATAAACTATAGTTTTATACTTCTCTTTAATTATATTATAAAATTTAAACTTAAGAGAACACCCCCTTAGCCTAGCAGAGCCTAGGGAAGAAAGAGAGATTATTATCTCTTTGTAGTGTAGAAAAATGTAATCCTTTACATTTTCACACTTTTTTTGGGTCCCCTCAATTTAAATGGACATTATTAAACCTCTAATTGCCTAAATTTTGCATTTACAAGCCTAATTAATTGCAATTTCCAAAGGGGTAAGTGTGATTTATATATATGCATTTATCATTATTAACACCCCGAAATTCAAAAATATTGATAACTTAGGTCAGGGCCCATTCACCCATGGGCGAATGGGTCCCCTTTAAGTTGCAAATTCAATTTTTAAATATGTTTTTGGTGGTATTTTCATGATCCCAAATTCATATTCAAATGTCTGCTTGTATGTTTAATTTTTGGAAATTAGAAAATCATTTATAAAAGCAAGGTTATTTTATCAATTCAAAACATCTAGTGAGAGGTGAACTTTCATATGAGAAAAGATTATTGTCAAGAGATTGAAAGAGAGGATTTATAAAGCATTTGTTGCAACAAATGAAGATCTCAAGAATCATGTCAAAGTTATGTTCAATCATGCATGTTGTTGGAGCTAACATTGTGATGCAGGTTTCAAGATTCAAATCTACATTCAAATTAAGATTCAAGCATCAAGATCTACATCCATTGAAGCCATTTTCATGCAAGATCAACATCAACATTTCAAATTTCCAAAGGTTTATTCAAGGGTTTGGTGAGTTGCAACATTGTATTGTTCATTCATCATTACTTTCATATTTCATTATTTCAATTCAAGGTTTAATTACCAAAATGGGGTTTGACCAAGGAAAACCCCCATTCACCAAAAACAAACAATTTTTCTCTCTTGTGTTTGTGTTGCAGATATTAGGTTGAAGAAAAATTAAAGAGTGGAGATCTCTAAATTGCAAAATTACAAAAGTTGAAAAAGTTGTCAAAGTTGCAAGAAAAGTTGTCAAGATCATGGAAACTCAAATCTCATATTTATTTTCCTCCATTTTCGAGTGAAACCAGTGGGAAATTGCATCTCAAATTTGTTTTCAAAGGCTCCCAAAAGTTCAATTTAAAAAGTTTCCTTAGGACCCATTCACCATTTATGGACACTTAGCAACCAAATTTTGAGGTGAGTTTTAAGTGTCTTCCACTCATCCAATTTGCACAAAATTGACTATTTATGTTAAGCCTATGCTTCATCTACATGAATCAGGTCTTAGGTTACAGATTTTAGGTCATTTAATATTTTATTTTCATCTCTCAAAAGTGGTGTTTCAACTTTACCCCCTATCCACACACATAAATGAAATTGCTAGATCTTTTGTGGAATTGACTCACCTAAAAATTGTTAGATCTTATGTGGAATTGACTCACCTAAGGGTTGAAAGTTACTTCTATCCTGGAGAATCTCGTTTCCTGAATGAAATAGAAGAAGGTAGGTTCATCACACCTCACTTTTCCCCTTTTTATTTATAGAAAATTGGTAATAAACCCCCATTTTTCTATGTTTTGGTGAACCTATTCTCTTTTTCTATGTTTCATTATGGTGAACCCAACATTTTGAACATTCTATTTTTTTATTTGGAGATCATTCAAAACCTAGTTCTAGGATTTGCATAAGTTTGCATTGCATTGCATTGTTTTGTATCTCATTTAGGGTTGTCAAAATTGTATTAGTTTGCATTGCGTATAGGGTTTTAAATTTGCACTTTGCATTATTTAAATTTTGAAAAATCCAAAAAATTACATGCATATTACATTAATTTTGCATAGTGTTTTCATATTAGTGTACTTTCTATCATTCACATTGAAAAAATTGAATCAAAATTTTATTTAAAAAAGTGTCATATTTTTCATCATTTGTCAGTCATTTTACTTGCATTTAGACATCAAATTCTAGAAAATTATATCATAGAGATTGTAGTTTGAGACCTGGAATAGAGAACACATACAACAACTCAAAATTTTCATTTTTCATTTTTTCAAACCCTATACAAGACCCATTCACCCATGGAAGAATGAGTCCTCCAAGGCCTATCAAAACCATCTTTTATGGTCATTTTTGTGGTCTTTTACACTTCCTTTTACGTTGGTAAAGCATTGTTTCAGTCTAACAATTTTCAAAAAATTTTTGATTGATGCATTAAGGTCTAATCATCCATTTAGTTTAGGCATTGCAAATTGGAAAAATTGTTGCATTTGAGATTTATATGAGAAATTATTGTCATGTTTTCATTACAAAAGTATCTTGTTATCATACTTCATGTTCTATTTTCAGATTTTGTTAAATACTCTAAGAATTTGTTGTTACAAGCATATGAATATGAATTCCTCTCCCCTCTTTTCTTGTTTTTCATTGGTCCCTCTCCACCTATGTGTGAAACTAACTTAGTGAAAAAATGCAATCATGGACAACCATGACAATCAAGTTTGTTCTTCTCCCAATATCTCTCATATTTGTGAAGAAGATATTTTTGGTGTCGAGGAACCCATCATTGAGATCCATGAGAATCTTATTTGTTTCTCTTCTCCTACTTGGGAAAACATTATTGAACAAGAGGATGTCATCATTGGTAAGCAAGACAATACAACCATTGATAACTCCCCTACTTGTGATGAAGTTATTTTAGAAGAACCAACCATTGAATGTCATGAACATCTAGTTTGTTGCTCTCCTAAAAACTCTCCTACTAGGGAAGATATCATGGTGCAAGAAAATGACAACATTGGAACCATTGGTATGTGCGAGGGATCATCATGGAAAAAATAAGCCAACAAGTGGCAATGAAAATTAAGAAAAAAATCAAAGTTAGGCAACTTGACATAAAAATTTGAATAAGTTATCTATATTATTTCAAAAATATGTAAGAATAGAATATGGAAAATTGAATGTAGTTTCTAAACTACTAAGTTTATTTTATTTTTAAGAGAGTCTATTTGGTGAAAATTTGAAATTTCAATGTAGTAATTACTTAGTGGTGTTACATGGTGAACCAACACTAAAAACACTAATCATCTTTAGAGCCTACAGGTGCAATGGGAATAATTTCTTCTCAAGGATAAACTATAGTTTTATACTTCTCTTTAATTATATTATAAAATTTAAACTTAAGAGAACACCCCCTTAGCCTAGCAGAGCCTAGGGAAGAAAGAGAGATTATTATCTCTTTGTAGTGTAGAAAAATGTAATCCTTTACATTTTCACACTTTTTTTGGGTCCCCTCAATTTAAATGGACATTATTAAACCTCTAATTACCTAAATTTTGCATTTACAAGCCTAATTAATTGCAATTTCTGAAGGGGTAAGTGTGATTTATATATATGCATTTATCATTATTAACACCCCGAAATTCAAAAATATTGATAACTTAGGTCAGGACCCATTCACCCATGGGCGAATGGGTCCCCTTTAAGTTGCAAATTCAATTTTTAAATATGTTTTTGGTGGTATTTTCATGATCCCAAATTCATATTCAAATGTCTGCTTGTAATGTTTAATTTTTGAGAAATTAGAAAATCATCTATAAAAGCAAGGTTATTTTATCAATTCAAAACATCTAGAAAGAGGTGAACTTTCATATGAGAAAATATTATTGTCAAGAGATTCAAGAGAGGATTTATCAAGCATTTGTTGCAACAAATCAAGATCTCAAGAATCATGTCAAAGTTATGTTCAATCATGCATGTTGTTGGAGCTAACATTGTGATGCAGGTTTCAAGATTCAAATCTACATTCAATTAAGATTCAAGCATCAAGATCTACATCCATTGAAGCCATTTTCATGCAATATCAACATCACATTTCAAATTTCCAAAGGCTTATTCAAGGGTTTGGTGAATTGCAACATTGTATTGTTCATTCATCATTCCTTTCATATTTCATTATTTCAATTCAAGGTTTAATTACCAAAATGGGGTTTGACCAAGGAAAACCCCCATTCACCAAAAACAAACAATTTTTCTCTCTTGTGTTTGTGTTGCAGATATTAGGTTGAAGAAAAATTAAAGAGTGGAGATCTCTAAATTGCAAAATTACAAAAGTTGAAAAAGTTGTCAAAGTTGCAAGAAAAGTTGTCAAGATCATGGAAACTCAAATCTCATATTTATTTTCCTCCATTTTCGAGTGAAACCAGTGGGAAATTGCATCTCAAATTTGTTTTCAAAGGCTCCCAAAAGTTCAATTTAAAAAGTTTCCTTAGGACCCATTCACCATTTATGGACACTTAGCAACCAAATTTTGAGGTGAGTTTTAAGTGTCTTCCACTCATCCAATTTGCACAAAATTGACTATTTATGTTAAGCCTATGCTTCATCTACATGAATCAGGTCTTAGGTTACAGATTTTAGGTCATTTAATATTTTATTTTCATCTCTCAAAAGTGGTGTTTCAACTTTACCCCCTATCCACACACATAAATGAAATTGCTAGATCTTTTGTGGAATTGACTCACCTAAAAATTGTTAGATCTTATGTGGAATTGACTCACCTAAGGGTTGAAAGTTACTTCTATCCTGGAGAATCTCGTTTCCTGAATGAAATAGAAGAAGGTAGGTTCATCACACCTCACTTTTCCCCTTTTTATTTATAGAAAATTGGTAATAAACCCCCATTTTTCTATGTTTTGGTGAACCTATTCTCTTTTTCTATGTTTCATTATGGTGAACCCAACATTTTGAACATTCTATTTTTTTATTTGGAGATCATTCAAAACCTAGTTCTAGGATTTGCATAAGTTTGCATTGCATTGCATTGTTTTGTATCTCATTTAGGGTTGTCAAAATTGTATTAGTTTGCATTGCGTATAGGGTTTTAAATTTGCACTTTGCATTATTTAAATTTTGAAAAATCCAAAAAATTACATGCATATTACATTAATTTTGCATAGTGTTTTCATATTAGTGTACTTTCTATCATTCACATTGAAAAAATTGAATCAAAATTTTATTTAAAAAAGTGTCATATTTTTCATCATTTGTCAGTCATTTTACTTGCATTTAGACATCAAATTCTAGAAAATTATATCATAGAGATTGTAGTTTGAGACCTGGAATAGAGAACACATACAACAACTCAAAATTTTCATTTTTCATTTTAAAACCCTTACAGAGACACATTCACCCATGGAATAATGAGTCCCCAAGGCCTATCAAAACCATCTTTATGATCATTTTATGGTCTTTTACACTTCCTTTTATGCTAGTAAAGCATTGTTTCAGTCTAACAATTTTAGGAATTTTTATTGATGCATTAAGGTATAATCATCCATTTAGTTTAGGCATTGCAAATTGGAAAAATTGTTGAATTTGAGATCTATATGAGAAATTATTGTCATTTTTTTCATTACAAAAGTATCTTGTTATCATACTTCATGTTCTATTTTCAGATTTTGTTGAATACTCTAAGAATTTGTTGTTACAATCATATGAATATGAAGTCCTCTCTCCTCTTTTCTTTTTCTTCATTGGTCCCTCTCCACCTATGTTTGAAACTAACTTAGTGAAACAAAATACAATCATGGACAACCATGACAATCATTTTTGTTCTTCTTCCAATATCTCTCATATTTGTGAAGAAGATATTTTGGTGTCAGAGGAACCCATCATTGAGATCCATGAGAATCCTATTTGTTTCTCTTCTCCTACTTGGGAAAACATTATTGAAAAGAGGATGAAATCATTGACAAGAAAGACAATACAACCATTGATAACTCCCCTACTTGTGATGAATTAATTTTAGAAGACCCAACCATTGAATGTCATGGAAATCTAATTTTTTTCTCTCCTAAAGACTCTCCTATTAGGGAAGATATCATGCTACAAGAAAATGACTACATTGGCACACATCTTTCAAACAATAGTAATGTGACTTCATTAGATGGGGATGATGAGGTAAAATTATACTTGCCTTCACTAAAAGATCATAAAAATAAGGATAAGTCTTTTGAGGTTATGAACATTAGATATCCCTTGAGTCCTCCTACAAGTCCTCTAATTATTGGACCTCCTAAGTCATTTGCTGGTCCCCTTATTACCATTTATCCACCCTCACACCAACACCAAGTTCAAAACAAAATTTTGCTTATCATAGGACCACCTAAAAAGAAACCATTATCCCCAAGAGATATCTTGAATTTTACAAGGCAACTTGATAGTAAATTTTTTTTGCAACATCTAAGTTATAATATCATTGCTCACACATATAACACTAGAAACAATCAACAACCAAGAAAAACTCTAGCATCCCTTCCATTACCTCAACCACATCTCCCACCTACACCTAATATCCTGTAGTGTAGTGGAAAAGAGTATGATCTTGTGGAACAACTTAAAAATACTCCTACTAAGATATCCTTATGGGATCTTATTCAAGCTTCTCCTAATTACCACAACATGTTTAAAATTCCTTCCAACAAGTTGCTCTCCCTCCTAGTGTGCAACCAAATGATGTAGCAGCCCTAATTCAAGGTATGATTTTGGAAAACTCATACATTACCTTCCATCAAGATGAGTTACCTCTATTAGAAATGCAAAAACAACATGAAACTTTCATGATAGTGGCTATCATTAATAGGTGTAGGATAAAAAGAACCCTTGATGACAATGGCTCAACCCTTAATGTGTGTAGCATAAACCTTTTGGATAGGCTTGGAATGGATAAAACCAAGATTGAACTTGATTCTTTGTTCATTCATGGGTTTGATAACATAGGAAAACAAGCACTTGGTGTGATCACATTACCTATACAAGTTGGAAAGGCCACATTGCAAACTCCTATCCATGTTATGCCTCAAGATCTTTCATATAATCTTCTTTTAGAAAAACCATGGATTCAAAAAATTCATGTTGTGCCTTCGACTCCTCATCATATAATGAAGTATGTCTACAACAACAAAGTGTACATAATCAAGGTTGACCCTGAACTACAAAGGTTTTTGCAAACTGAGAAAGATAAGGAAATTCCTTTGAAAACATTGATACCAACTTCAAAAGTAGAGCTTGTGCAAGAGGAAGTGTAATAACCAATCCTAAATTATTACTTTTAATTAACATTATTGTATTTGACACATTAATATATTCCAAATTAAAAAGGCATAAATAGTGGCTAAAGTCAATCATAGCTACACATGTCCATTTAGAATGAGTCAATGATTCATATATTTTTTGAACAGTCTAGATAACTGAGAGGGGGGGTGAATCAATTATCATAAAATAATTTATTTACTTTAATTGATCTGGAGCAAGCTTATATCAATCAGATAATAATCAAACAGATATGAACAAGAAAGCACATAATAACACCAAGCACAATAGACACCAAAATTTATGTGGAAACCCAAGAAGGGAAAAACCATGGAGAATGCTAATTCTCAATTATAAAACACTGATTAAGGTGATTTTTACAAGGGGCTCATTGCCAAATTTCTCACTATAGGTAAGGCTCACTGTCAGTGGGCTCACTACCTAGTTAAAACATCTGATTACAAAATAGTCTCAATGAAAACATGAACTAATGAAGTTGCATTATGCATAAATTTAATTCTAGTTTAGAGCACAATATCTATCTATAGCAGATCTAGTCAAGAATCTTCTGCACACCTTCCACACGCAACCTCTACAAAATAGATTGCTTCTTCATGACACTTTAGTTCAAATTTCTTATCGCATAATCCTTCGCACCCTTTTATCTTCTGGTGTACACCATACTCCACAGTTCTCTCATTCATAACCAAAGAGATGTTCAATATATGTGTGTGTGTGTGTACCCATAGAAATAAGTCATCCAAACACCATTTCTTCATAAACTCCTAAGTCAACCAGACACAATTTGAATTAGATCACCACAAAACATGTTGACATGAAGAACAACCTTGAAATATTCAATAAGGCTTTGCACGTTAGCACTAGACCCAAAAGATAGGTCGCACATAAAGATATTCTTACCACATTACTAAGGGACCCATAAATATGTCATACACGTTCATTATATAACATAATTATCAAAAGATAACAAACTTTGAATTACATGAAATATATTCTAGAGCTGATGGGAATGCCACAACCAAGACCAAATCTTGATTAGCATCAATTTCAGTATCAACTAGAGAAACACAGTTGGACATACCAAAACTTGTAACGTGTTGCATGAATGTATGGATAGAAAAGATACCTAGAGTGAGCTTTGAGCATAGTAGCCAACATCAAAAGATTAGACTTCATTATTCTGCATTAACTAACTTCCATAGATGTCCCAAAAAGAAGTACTACCATATCTGGATCAAAGATCTAGCATCCATACTATGTAACATCATAGCACTCGATAGGATAGATCATTTATGTAAATCATCCAGAGCACAACCTTTTGGATCCTAGGTTTTGACATCAATGACAACAATGTGAAATCATCTCAATAACTTCTCAACAATCTCCCCCTTTGGCATTGATGGAAAAATAGTAAAATAACTCAAAAACACAAAACTCTAAGCACTCCCCCTTTGACAAGAAATTCAATACCTCTTGTTTTTGTTTTCTCTTCATTTTCTCCCCTTTTTTCCATCAAAGGCAAAGGGCCAAATAAGAACAGTCAGGAGATCAAGTAAAAATAACACTTTTCACATGAAATTTTTTCTTGTACCTTTCTCTCATAGTTGGAAGAATCCTCTTCCAAGCTTGCACAATAGAAACCATTCTGACACACATATTGTCCAGTAGAGTCAATAACATAAATGAAGATTACCAGTCCAGAGACAGGCATTGTCATTCACAATCCTCTGCATCAGAAAGTATCCTAGAGAGACGATCCAATTGGACCTCAACAATTTCTTTGACCAACCAAAATGTTCTAACCAAATCTTCCCTCTATCTCTAAGTAGAAAATAACTCATCTTTCAACTCTTCAACTCTTATTCTCTATTTTCCATCTTTATCTTTGAAGAAGTCAAAACACTTCCCAATATCATTCAATTCAGATTCAATAGCTTCAATTCCGCTTCTAAAATTATCAATAGTAGCAAGCCATGAAAGATAATACATGTAGATGTCATACATCTCCTTAATTCATTCTCTTGTCTCACCAATGAGCTTGGATAATTTCTATTTGGATTTGACATACCTTCTCTCAATCATATCTTAAATTACCTTATGACCTTCTAATCCTTCCCAGAACAACCTTTCTTCAACAACTTCTACTAGATCATCCGGTAGCGAGTCAGAAACAACTGAGACAGTAATACCCTTTTTGAGAAAATAATCAAAAAAAGCATCTTCAATTCTATGCCTACTAACTGGAGAGTAGGCATACCACATTTCACTAGTATTTTTCATATCACCTTCATCCAACACCGAATGAACTTCATCTAGATTGAAAGAGTCAGATCAAGGCATAGACTCTTCTTCCTTCTCCTTCTCTTCTAAGATAGAAATTACATCCTTTGTGTTAATTTTCCTCTTTTCAGGTTCTGGAGGGGAACCACCAATGACAACCTCTAACTCCCTCTTACTAGAGGAGGAACCCTCCTCAAACTGACTAATAGGTATAGCACTAGACACTATCACATCAGAGCATAGATTCATCTGCAAGGATGAGAAATAAACTTTTCATACACTTGATCTATCTTCCATACATTCCAAATACCTATAAACTTTCTTTCTAACAGGGATGCCAGACTTCCACTTAACATTCTCCTTTGATAGTAGTGAACTCAAAAAGTAAAATACTAAACATATAAGCAGAGACCCAAACCAGAAAGGATAACTCTCAAACAAAGACATTCTGACATTCTCAATTAGGTTTTCCATTATTCAGCTACACAAGTCAAACTATTTATTTTCCTTCACCATCTTATGTGCACGATACACAACAATAGCTAAAGTAGAACCTTCACAATTTCAGAAATAGATTTTCTAAGTGATACCATAAGCAACATACCTCACTGCAGGATTGACAATGGTATTTATTAGTAGATATCGAGGGTCTTTTTCAATTCCAGTAAGTTCCTCCATGTCTTTGTATGTCACCATTTTCTTCCTAGGGAGGTCACCAACACTGTACAATCCAGCAATAGCTTCAATAGCTTCCTTAGTGATCAAATAGGGTTTTTCCAATACGATGTTGCCATCCTTGAATTGAATCAACAGGAACAAGATAGACTCTTTGTTGGAAAACTAGGGAAATTCTACCCATAAATCCATACCCAGGGCACTTACATTCTATAATTCATCAGTCTTCAACACCAATTCCATTTCCTTCATCTTCTGATGATCAAATTTGTCCAACTCTACTCCCTTTAGCCTTAGCAGAATACTGCCACTGGATTCTCTATCAATGAATTTCATCATCGTGCTTATCTTCTTCAATATTTTATTGCTAAGTGAAACTTATTCTTCTTCTTTGTAAATTGTGAGAAAGGATTTGAAACTCCACCTTTTATCCTTAATTGCTCATGATGATTTTTCCACCAAAAACTTACATCGATGATGCCATCAATCATACTTATTTTTTCAATCAACCGAATTAAACTTCATCATATATCACCAACTGGATTAAACTTAGTCATGTTGAAAACACATCAATATAACTTCAAAGAGGGGCAACTGATAGGATATGCATTGCAAAACTCCCCTTGAGCCAAGGTAGTTGGCTCATATTCTAGAAGAGCTTGTACTAGGATCCAGTACCACAGAAGAATTCTCCACACTCATTTCCTTTTTCTTCCACACCATGATGGTCTTCTTCTTAGATTCATCTAATTTTGCAACCTTCTTTTTGTTTTTAGGATTTTCTGGAGCAACATATCTGCATGTGTTAGCATAATGTTTGGGTTGACTGGACTTGTAACATCTTTGTTCTAACTTAACTAAGTCCACCATAGATCTACACTGATTAGCTTTGTGACCATAGCCATGACTTAAATAACAATTACCATGAAAGAGATTATTCACTTCATTCCTTCTAGCTAGATTAGATAGCTAACTTCTGCAAAGACTTGCTTTGTGACCAAACTTGTGACAGTTAAAGCATTAAGTACTTGGATCCTTCTTGCTTCTACACTCTACAACCTTATGTCCAAATTTTTTGCATAGAAAACAATAGCCATTAAATGATAAGTACCTTTGAGCATTAGGTTTCTTTACTAGAGGTCTCGTTGTAGGTGTTCTAGAGTTCTGGGCCATGCTTGTTACACCAGATCTCACTTCATCTTCAACTGCTTTGTCTTCACCCTTAGTGTTCCAATTTGAGCTTTCACCAAAGAGGCCAAGTCCTCCCGTATCCTTGTGACATTTCTATAGGGACAAGAGTTGATCTACAATTATGCTACTTTCACATACTCTTTCTTTTGTTTTCAATCTTCTTAACTATTGATCTAACTTCTCAATTTTGTCTTGATTTCTATTTGATGGTATACTTGATATTTTCTTCAGTCTTCTTCCATTCATCCATATTCTATTTGATGGTATCTTTGAGATCTTCTTTAGTATTCTTGCATTCATCCAACTGTAGCTTTAAATCCACAATACTTTCCTTTGACTCCTTTAATTCCTAGCTAACCTCTCTATGTCTTTGTTTGAATTTTTGGATTTTCTCCCTTAGCTTTGAGATACAAGCATTTGCTTCCTTGAGGTTTTCTTTCAATTCTTCATTTTCATATTTTGTGCTTTCCATATCATCTAACCTTATCTTCAGTTCTTCCTTAAAGTAATAATCTCTTGCCATCTTCTCCAAGCTTCCAAGATCAACCTCAAGCGGTTAAGCTTTATCTGCAAGGAACTAGGCTCTAATACCAATTGTTGAATAGTCTAGATAACTAAGAGGGGGGTGAATCAGTTATCATAAAAAAAAAAATTTACTTTAATTGATCTGGAGCAAGCTTATATCAATCAACTAATAATCAAATAGATATGAACAAGAAAGCACATAACAACACCAGGCACAATAGACACCAGAATTTATATGGAAACCCAAGAAGGGAAAAACCATGGAGAATGCTAATTATCAATTATAAAACATCAGTTAAGGTGACACTAGTTAAGCTAATTTTTAAAAATGTCTTACTACTAAATTACTCACTGTAGGTAAGGCTTACTACCAGTGGGCTCACTTCCCAATTAAAATATCTAATTACAAAATAGTCTCACTGAAAAAAATTAACTAATGAAGTTGCATCTACATATGCATGAATTTAGTTCTAGTTTAGATCACAATATCTATCTGCAACAGATCCAGTCAATAATCTTATGCACACCTTCCTCGCACAACCTCTATAAAATAGATTGCTTCTTCCTAACACTTGCCTTCAAATTTCTTATCACATAATCCTTCACACCCATTTATCTTCTCACACACACCATACAACACACTTATCTCATTCATAACCAAAGAGATGTTCAATATATATATATACACCCATAGAAATAAGTCATCCAAACACCATGTCTTTATAATCTCCCAAGTCGAATAGACACAATTTGAATTAGATCACCACAAAACATGTCGGCATGAAGAACAACCTTGAAATATTCAATAAGGCTTTGCATGCTAGCACCAAACCCAAAAGATAGGTCGTGCATAAAGATATTCTTACCACATTACCAAGGGACCCATAAATAGGTCATACATAAGAGAGGTTCATTACATAACATAATTATCAAAAGATAAGAAACTTTGAATTGCATGAAATATATTTTGAAGCCGATGGGAATGCCACAACCAAGACCAAATCTTGATTATCATCAATTTTAGTATCAACCAGAGAAACACAATTAGACATACCAAAACTTGTAACGTGTTGCATGAATGTCTGGATAGAAAAGATATCCAGAGTAAGCTTTCAGCACAACACCCAACATCAAAATATTAGACTTCATTATTTTGCATTAACTAACTTCCATGGATGTCCCAAAAATAAGTACTGTCATATCTGAATCAAAGATAACATCCATACTATGTAACATCATAGCACTCAATAGGATAGATCATTTATATATATCATCCAAAGCACAACCTTCCAGATCCTAGGTTTTGGAATCAATGACAACAATGCTAAATCATCTCAACAACTTCTCAACAATATTCACTTCAAAAGTCAAATTACAATATAAGGTTTGACTTGGCTTCTAAGGCCACAAAGTCATTACATTGTACATTTTACATCAAGTACATGAATGCCTTACATCAAGTTACATCTTAGACTATAATAGTCTTGTGAACAACTAAGGTTCTTCTTTGACACTCGCCTCCACTAGTGGATGAGAACATGGTTGAAGCACTTTACCGCCCAACCACGAAGCTTACGCTTCCCCAAAATTATTTTGACTTGAAGAATGCCCGACCTTGCACGAAACGTTTAGCAAGAGAACAATCTACAAGGTGGAATTGGGTGTGTTCCCATACATCAACATGCAATTTCTATCTATAAGTTAGAAAATAAAATGCAAGATCTATGCTAGGAATGGTAGAGAGTGAAATCACAAAGTTCATACATACATAATGAACTATATTGCTTAGCCAAGCATAATAAATGTGTTGCAACAACAACAACAATAGGTTCTAGTAAAACAAACCTATACTCTCTATACTCTATTTTGGCATTCATCCTAGAAGGTAAATTTCTACTATACATCTCATAACAACTATCTACCCTCTAGCAGCATCTACTTGTAGGTGCTCTCTGTCAAATAAGGTATCACTATTCTGTTCAAGTATTAAAATGTTTGCTCACAAAAGTCTTCAAAAGAATAATCATATTACTAATTTACTCTCTAAAAAAAAATTAGATTTATGATTCATAGAGTATTTCAACAATCAATCATATCATTATTATGACTACTTTCTACTTTCCATCATAAGCATTTTCCTTTTAAAAATGTGCTAGAAAAAAAAGAAGGCATGTCACAAGTATGTATGTGTACATAGACAAAGTCTATGTGCATACACATATATGTGCCTACTTATGTTTGAAATTTGTGCATACATTTTGAAATAATCATTAATTTAGACTACAATCTTAAAATAGTATTCCATTGACATTTCTTTTGTCAAAAATAAAAAATCAAAATAATTATATGCTAACAGTTTCACACATACTATTATTGCATTCTCACAACTGTGATACTCTAACATTGTTGTTTACATAAGAAAATTCATTTTTTAAACAAAACAAGTATTGTCTCCTACCAAAAAGTTATAAAACAAGTTGTTTACATATGAAAATTCATTGTTTTAACATAACAAGTATTGTTTCCTACTAAACAATTATAAAGCAAGTTGTTTCCAACTAAACAGTTTATTGAGCAAGGCTATTTTCAGATACAAAGATAACTTTTCAACAAAACAGTGTCGTTTCCAAAAGAATAACCACTCTTTACATCAACACAATATTGTTTCAAACTAAACAGATGCATTTAAAGAAAAATAATGTTGTTTACTCTTTTACTGATCTCAAGCTATTCACATGCTAAATGATCACTTTACAAGTAAATGTTCACTATTTAAAAACATAACAGGTTTTCCCCAATGTACTAAAAATAAACAAATAAAATAGCCTAGTTTCATACATAAGGACAAAATATCTATTATTCAGATCTTGAACACTTTCATCACTACAAATTTGATAAGAAAATTTAATATTATAAAGAAAAATAAGTTTGACATGCTTGTTGATGAAATACTTGATAAAATATTTCAGTCAAGAAGGCATAAAAGTTTCAGGTTCAAACAATACTTTTTCCTATTCAAGTTGCAACAAACAAACCAAGGTTGCTATGGATTTGACCAATCTCAATGGTCGGATGCTTTCTTTCTTAGCATCAAAAGCTATATTCAAAATTACCCTTATGGGAATACTGGTTTATCCCATGCATGTACCAATATACAATATGCAGACTTATGTTTGTACCATTTACACATTCAATAAATCAACCTGTCGATCTTCTAGATCAACAAAAGCAAGGCTTGGTGAGTCTCAAACTTATGTTCATACCATCGTTCCTATCGAACAAGGTCAGCTTCACACAAAATAACAATATACATGCATATGCAATGCTCTAAAAACATTCGAATAAGCCCCTTTCTATTATTGACCCATTCAATAACAATCATAGTAAATATAAAAAAGAAATAAAAAAATATAGGGAATTCATGCCCTCCCACAGGATCGTTATTCGATCCTTTACAAAGAATATTTTTTACAAACAACACAGTCATACGTCCAATAATTTTTGTAAGCCTTATCAAGGCTTAGCATTATCATGAATATTATAAATGATGGTTGAGCCCTATAAGGCTTTTGAGCTTCATCCTAACTATGCTCACAACCACGAAGGCTTAAAATTCATTATGTTTTCCAAACTAGCAAGTCATAGGCTGTGCGACTTCCACATAGTGGGTTGACAAACTTAATACATTCAGCTCAAGGATGTTACATATCACAGACAATGACTTCTCATTATACTATACTATGGAAACATTCTGTCAAATGGAAGGATTACTTCTAGCTTGATTCAATAATAGGAATAAAGCTAAGTCTATGCAAAAAAAGGAGATCAATTTACCTCCAAATCAAACTTTGGTGATGTTTTCCTCATATTTTTCCTGTCTCAAGTTTGTCCTCTACTTTTTCCCTTTGAATCCCAAAATTTATTCTCCCTCTCTGCTTTTTCACCTAGTTATCTCCCAAAAAATGGAAACAACACACTATCTTTGCATGTTTCCGGGCAACGACGTTATTGCCATGCCACCGGCCACTTCTGGGTTTGAATATTATCATTAAGATTGTAGCAATCCATGTCCTTAGTGGATTTCCTTGTGATTTCTTATTCATTTCAAATAGTCCAATTTAGAATATATCGGTTATCAATTTTGAATTTGATATGAATTTGAATATGTGTGTGTATATATGTATATGTATGTATATATATGTAATATATATACATATATTTATATATCTACATGTATTTAAATGATTTCATTCATATTTACCTTGTTTTCAAATAATATATATATGTATGTATTCTCATTTATTTACATACATGTATATATATATACATTCTTATGAAAATTGTTTGTTTGGAAGGGTTTATAAGTTCCATATATTATCATTTAATTAAAGTAAGGAACTTTAATTTCATCTCAAGCATCCATATATATATAAACTAAAAGGAATTTTCTTTTCTCTTCATTTTCACATAATGAAATATTTTATCCTTTTTTACTCATTCTTTTCAATACTTACTTTCATTTTCTTCAAAACACAGAATTTAAGTAGACAATTTTTAATCTACAAGCCATTCATTTCAATAATTGAAATAATTCAAGTCATGAAATTACATTCTTCTATATATGCTACAAAATAGTTCAAATGCAAATCATCATGCCATTTGTGGTGTGTGCACCCAGATTCCAACTAGCTTACCATTCGATCTGGCTACACAATCCTACTTCAATCACATTCTCATCCTTCAACCTATCACCTTGCAATTGCACACACTTGCACTTGCAAATTTATCATTAACGTTCAATTCTTGGTAACATATTAAATAATTTCCAAAAGTTCACAAAGTCAATATTAGTCAACTTCTTTCATTCAGTTTTTAAAATTTCCAAAATCTCCATTTAATATTTATTGAATTTCTTCAATAATCCAATTTACCATATTATATTAAATATGCAATAAAATTGGGTTATGACATCATTCCCCTCTTGGAAGAGACGTCATCTTGATGTCTAGTAAGTTGAAATAAAAGAACATCATATCAAATTTGAACATACATGTCTAGATTTCAACATCACATCAAAAATATGTCTATTTCAACATCACATCAAAAATATATATGTCTATTTCAACATCACATCAAAAATATATGTATATTTCAACATCACATCTAAATATATATGTCTATTTCAACATCATAGTTTTAAAACATGAAATATCATAGTATCTCAATCCAAAAAAATTCAAACAAAATTATTTAAGTTTCTTTCTCAAAAAAGAAAATGTGGAAAGGATCATTCTGTTTCTTCCACATCCTCCCAAGTAGCATTGTCCTTTAAGTACTGGTCCCATTGGACCTTAAATTGAGCAATATCTTTGCTCTGTAACTTAATGTTGTCTATCTAGGATTCTAATGGGATCCACTAGCACCACTCCTAGATCCTATACTTGCAAGGATTTCCAATCAAGCACATGATTCACATCAAGATGATATGACTTAAGCAAGGAAACATTCAAAACACATTATGAAGTTGAGCTAGAGCAGGTGGTAGAGCTAGTCTATAAGCAACTGGGTTAATCACTTCCAAGACTTTAAATGGTCCCACATATCTTGGGGCCAACTTGGAAGACTTTCCAAAAGAAATAGAACTTTTATGAATTTTAACTCTCAAGAAAATTGTATCCCCTATTGTGAGCTATCTAAGAGTTCGGTTCTTGTCAACATAACTCTTTTGTCGGTCTAACAGGTCTCTTTCAATCTTCTCTTAATGACCCTCATTTTTTCTTCCATTTCCTTAAGCATTTTAGCTCCTACTATGTTCCTGCCCTCCAATTTATCCCAATTGATGGGGGTATGACACTTATTCCCATACAAGGCTTCAAATGGTGCCATGCCTAAGGATGTATGATAGGAGTTATTGTAATCAAACTCTACCAAAGAAAAATATTCTTCCCACATATATTGTTGGTCCATACAATAGATTTAGAGGAGGTCTTCAACTACCTGATTCACCCTCTCTATCTACCCATTAGTCTAAGGATGACAAGCTGAGCTGAAATTTAGTTTGGTCCCCAATGCAGCATTCAAGGTCATCCAAAACCTTGAGTGCATCTGTGTGTCCCTATAAAAAATGATAGTCTTTGGAACTCCATGTGGCACTCCATGTAAGCATAAGATCTCTTGGACAAATTTCTTGGCTAGGGTCAACAATCCATTCTTAAGGTTTCTTGGGATGAAGTGTGCAACCTTAGTCAACTTATCAATCATGACCAAGATAACATCATGCTTGTTCTTGCTCAACAACAACCCCTATACAAAATCCATATTGATCACCTACCATTTATACTCAAGTATGTCATCAAGATACAATAACCTGGCTAGATGTGCATGCTCAACCTTGACTCGCTGGAACTCCAAGCATCTGGCTACGTAATCTACTATATCCTTCTTGAGTTTAGGACAAAAATAAAAAGTCTTCAACTTTTCGATCATCTTGGATACTCTGGGGTGTCCTGAATAAGGTGCATTGTGAACTTCTTCTAAAACCAACTTTCTTAGCTCTCTAGAGTCAGGAATATACATTCTTCTCTGGTATCTCAAAATACCATCCTTTTCGATCTCATACCCATTGAACTGATGATCTAAAGGATTTACTGCTAGGGAGCTCTTCAATCTCTCATAGTGCTCATCCCTTGGCAGATTTTGAATTACCTACTGTCTCAAGTTAGACCTTTTTGAGATCATGGCTTCCATATGTCTTCGTCTACTAAGAGCATCAACCACTCTATTCTCTTTCCCTCTTATATATTCAATTCCAAAGTCATACTTGCTAAGGAATTCCAATCACCTTCTCTATCACGCATTAAGGTTTGGCTAGGTATATATATATATATATCTCAATCCTAAGTGGTTTGTCTTGAGTTCAAATGGCTTTACCAAAAGATAATGCCTCCACATCTATAAGGCATGAACTATGGCCACTAATTCTAAATCACGAGGTGCGTAGTTCACTTCGTGTTGCTTGAGCTTCCTTCATTCATATGTTACCACTTGTCCATCTTGCATTAATAGTGCTCCCAATCCCTCTCTCGAAGCATATGTGATTATTGTGAATCTCCCATTAGGATCAAGGATACTCAGCACTAGTGTTGTCATGAGCCTCTCCTTGAGGAGTTGGAATACTTGCTTGCATTTCTCAGTCCATTCAAACCACATTCCCTTCCTTTGGAGTGAGGTAATAGGAGATGCAATCTAGGAGAACCCTTGCACAAACTTCCTATAATATCCTATGAGTCCCATGAAGCTATGAATTTCCAACAAATTTTGAGGCATTGGCCATTCTAGGATTTCCTTGATCTTCTCAGGGTCTATGGAGACTCCTTTAGCTGAAATGATATGGCCCAAATAGTGCACTTTTTCCTAATAGAATGAACACTTGGATAGCTTCCCAAAGAGTTTCCTTTCTCTCAATCATTGAAAAACTATCCTCAAATGTCCATCGTGCTCTTCAATAGTCTTTGAGTAGACTAGAATGTTGTCAATAAAAATCAAAACAAAGTCATCCAAGAAAGCTCTGAATACACTATTTATGAGGTTCATAAAGGTTGTTGGTGCATTAGTTAAACTGAAAGGTACCACTACTAACTCGTAATGTCCATATTGAGTTCTAAATGCAGTCTTCAAAATGTCTTCTTCCTTAATTCTCAATTGATGGTACCCTGACCTGAGATCAATTTTAGAGAACACCGTTGCTCCCTTCATTTGATCAAACAGTTCATCAATCCTTAGGAGTGGATACTAGTTCTTAATGGTAACCTTGTTTAACATATGATAATCTATACATAGACGCAAAGTTTTATCCTTATTTTTCACAAAAATAGCTAGTGCTCCCCAAGGAGACACACTAGATCTTATAGGTCCCTTATCCAATAATTCCATTAGCTAGGCCTTCAACTCCTAGATTTTTGTGGTGGTCATCTGATAAAGTGCCTTAAATTGAGGCTCAACTCTTGGAACTAGGTCGATAGAAAAATTGAATTCCTGCTTTAGAGGCAACTCCATAAGTTTATTAGGGAATACATCTAGGAACTCCTTGAGAATAGGATAGTCATCTAAATATGGTTCCTTATTTTCAAGATTACAGACATATACTACATAAATTTCACACCCCTTTCGATGAGCCTTCTTGAGCTACATCATAGAAATCTATCTAAGCTCTAAGGGTCTTTGCATTCCACATACCTCAACTAGGCTTCCATAATCATCTAGGTAGTTGACCACCTTATCCTCATAGTTCACTATAGCCTTATGCTTAGTTAACCAATTTATTCAAAAAATTACATCATATGATCCTAAAGGTGCCACATGAAAGTTTACTTGAGTTTGAAAGGTTGGAAGCTCTCACTCACAACAAAAGAGATAGGTATCTACCCTCTACTCTACTTGATTACCATACTGGACTGTCCATTAATTTTCCATGTATCTAGGTCTAATGGGTATCTTGGATATTATTCTAGGATCTATAAAACATTTAGTAGCTCTGGTATCAATTAAAATAGAGATAGATTGGCCATAGAGCTTACCCATCAACTAAATTGGTGAAGCCTGATACTCTACCTGTCGGTTATCCACTATAGTGTGGATCTGTTGATGTTGAGTTTGTTGATAGCTTCCTTCCTTTTGCAACTTCGACCATTGAGGACAATTTGAGGCATAATTATCACACACAAGTATAACATCCATCTTGAGGCCCTTTGCAACCTCCTGGCTTGTCCTCTCTAAAGCCCTTCTACTTATAGTCATCCTTACCCTTACCTTTGTTTACTTTATTGTTCTTTCCACCATTACCATCTTCACCCTTCTCTTGCAACTCACTTCCCCTCTTAAGATTAAGGATCTGATGGCTCTTGTCTCCCTTATGAAATTTCTTCTTCCCATACCATGACTTAGAATTTGAGTCGCTGTGAAGATTGGATAGTTGTTGCAGTTTTTGTTCCTATTTGGTAGCTTTTTAGAAGACTTCATTCATGGTTTGAGGTTTGTGCATATCCACTTCAGCTCCTATGTGAGTTATGAGTCCCATTATAAATTTCTAGATACAAAATAGTTCATCTCCCTAATACTGGGGCACATACTTCAATAGGTTGGTGAACTTTTCCCAATATTGAACCACAGTCATATTTCCCTAGGTTAAGTTTTGAAACTCTGACACTTTCTTGTCAAAGAAAAGCTACGGTAACCATCTCTTCTTGAAAGCTTGGAGGAAGAGTTCCCAAGTGATATTAATAGGCTAAATATTATGTTCTAACTTCTCATTGTCCCACCAAGTCATTGCTTCACCTAAGAACTGATATGTAGCCCATGTTGCCTTGGTCTATTCAGAAAGTTTATAGAGCCCAAAGTATTTTTCCATCTCTATAATCCAAGCCTCAACTCCTATTCTGATAGCCTTACCATTGAAATTGGGTGGTGCTACTCTTTTGATATCTTTCCCAAGCTCTTACTCAATTTTCCCTCATGGACCTGCCCCTAGACCATCATCTCCTTGATTTCCTTCTGCATTCTTATGATCTCAGTCCTCATGTGTCACTCGAAATTCTTGCTCTATATAATCCATGCAAGACTCTTGCCAATTCAAAAGCTCTATAATTTGCTCCAGCCTCTTGTTCAGTCTATTATCGAAACCACTACCACTCCCATCTTTCCTAGTGGTCACCATGTCATCCCACACTTATCCTGCAACACATTCACGTTTATCACATCTCAACACAAGCTTCTATGAATAAATGTTCTTATGCTACATCACATAATTTCTCATATGCATACATCCCTGATTCTATAAGACATACACATTCATGCATAATACACACATTTTAGAGTCCTTCATTAAACACACCAAAAAATATTATCTGATTTTATTTATATTAAAGGTGATTAAATAGTAGGCTTCTTGTTACATCATTCTAATTTATCGACATCAGAAAGAGGACACTCCATTGGGTCCTCATTTGAATCTACATCAAACTCTACAGAAGAGGGTGGTTGAGCACATAGGCTCTCCTTTTCCTCTTTAGTCAATAATGGTGCATTGGGTCCACACCCTAGAGGCAAATCCTAAATTGTGGAAAGCTTTTTGATATTAGGTGTTCGCTTCTCCTTAATCTTCAGGCCTCTCTCTAGCTTGATTCGTGTAAGAGCCTGAGCTAGAGTTTTGTCATCGAGAATTTCTAATTGAACCTTTGTCTTGGCATTTCATTCCTTTACATCATTCTTACATGAGTTTCTAATATTTTTCCCTTTAATTCATCTTTCCTTTTACCTTCCCATTCCTACATTCAATTCAAGTTTGGTCAATCCTCGGGACATCCAAATTTTGGGTCAAGGGTCAACTACCCCTAGTCAACTATGGTAGACTAATAAGGCCTAGAGTTGAACCCTAAGCTCTGATACCAAATGCAATAACCCATCCTAAATTATTTTCTAATTAACATTATTGTATTTGACACATGAATATATTTCAAACTTAAAAGACATAACTAGTGGCTAAAGTCAATCATAGCTACACATTTCCATTTAAAATGAGTCAATGATTCATATATTCACTTCAAAATTCAAATTACAATATCAGGTTTGACTTGGCTCCTAAGGCCACAAAGTCATTACATTGTACATTTTACATCAAGTACGAGAATTTATTACATAAAGTTGCATATTAGACTATAATAGTCTTGTGAACAACTAAGGTTCTTCTTTGATTCTCGCCTCCACTGGTGGACAAGAACATGGTTGAAGCGCTTTACCCCCCAACCATGAAGCTTACACTTCCCCAAAATTCTTTTGACTTGAAGAATTCCCAACCCTGCACAGAAATTTTAGCAAGATAACAATTTACAAGGTGGAATCTAGTGTGTTCCCATACATCAACATGCAATTTCTATCTACAATTTAGAAAGGAAAATGCAAGTTCTATGCTAGGAATGGAAAAGAGTGAAATCACATAGTTCATACATATATAATGAACTATATATTTCTTTTCCAAGCATAATAAATGTGTTGCAACAACAAAAACAATAGGTTCTAGTAAAGCAAACCTATACACTCTATACTCCATTTCGACACCTATCCTGGAAGGTAACTTTCTACTATACATCTCATAATAAGTATCTACCCTCTAACAACATCTACTCGTAGGTGCTCTAGTCAACTAAGATATCATTGTTTTTTTCAAGTATTAAAATGTTCGCTCACAAAAGTCTTCAAAAGAAGAAACAAATTACTAATTTATTCTCGAAACATAAATCAAATTTATGTATCACAGAGTATTTCAACAATCAATCATATCATTCTTATGACTACTTTCTACTTTCCATCATAAGCATTTTCATTTTAAAAATATACTAGAAACAAAAAGGGTATATCACAAGTATGTGTATGTACATAGACAAAGCCTATGTGCATACACATATATGTGCCTAATTTTGTTTGAAATTTGTGCATACATTTT
This sequence comes from Sequoia sempervirens, assembly GCA_007258455.2. NCBI lineage: Eukaryota > Viridiplantae > Streptophyta > Pinopsida > Cupressales > Cupressaceae > Sequoia > Sequoia sempervirens. The sequence continues at coordinate 133,248,786 of VDFB02047230.1, forward strand.
GAAATAATCATTAATTCAGATTTCAATCTTAAAATAGTATTCCATTGAAATTTATTTTGTCAAAAATAAAGAATCAGAACAAGTCTATGCTAACATTTTCACACATATTGTTATTGCATTCTCACAACTATGATACTCTAACATTGTTTTTTACATAAGAACATTCATTGTTTAAACAAAACAAGTATTGTTTCCTACTATACATTTATAAAACAAGTTGTTTACATATGAACATTCATTGTTTTAATAGAACAAGTATTGTTTCCTTCTAAATAGTTATAAAGCAAGTTGTTTCTGACTAAACAGTTTACTGAGCAAGGCTATTTTCAGCTACAAAGATAACTTTTCAACAAAACAATGTCATTTGCAAAAGAATAACGACTTTTTTACATCAACACAATACTATTTCAAACTAAATAGTTACATTTAAAGAAAATAATGTTATTTACTTTGTTTGTTGATCTCAAGTTTTTTACATGCTAAATGATCACTTTACAAGTAAATGTTCACTGTTTAAAAATAGAACAGGTTTTCCACAATGTACTAAAAATAAACAAATCAAATAGCTTAGTTTCATACATAAGGATGTAGAATGTCTATTATTCAGATCTTGAACACTTTCATCACTGGAAATTTGATGAGAAAATTTAATATTATAAAGAAAAATAAGTTTGACATGTTTGTCGATGAAATACTTGAAAAAATATTTCAATCAAGAAGGCATAGAAGTTCCAGGTTCAAACAATACTTTTTCCTATTCAGGTTGCAACAAACAAACCAAGGTTGCTCTGGATTTGACCAATCTCAATGGTTAGGTGCTTTCTTTCTTAGCATAAAAAGTTATATTTGAAATTACCCTTATGGGAATACTAGTTTATCCCATGCATGCAACAATATACAACATTCAGACTTATGTCTATACCATTTACACATTTAGGAAATCAGCTTGTCAATCTTCTAGATTGGCCCAAGCAAGGCTTGGTGAGTCTCAAAATTATGTTCATACCATCGTTCCTATCAAACGAGGTCAGCTTCACACAATAAAAATATACATGCATATACAATGCTCTAAAAGCATTTGAATAAGCCCCTTTCTATTAACGACCCAGTCGATAACAAGCATAGTAAATATACAAAATAAATACAAAATATAGGGAATTCATTCCCTCCCACAAGATCGTTATTTGATCCTTTACAAAGAGCTTTTTTTTACAAACAACACAGTTATATGGAATAATTTTCATAAGCCTTCTCAAGGCTTGGCATTATCATGCATAATAGAAATGATAGCTAAGCTCTATAAGGCTTTCAAGCCTCAACCTAACTTTTCTCACAGTTGCGAAGACTTAAAAATCATTATGTTTTCCAAACTAGTAGGTTGTAGGCCATGCAACTTCCACATAGTGGGTTCACAAACTTAATACATTTAGCTCAAGGACGATACATATCATAGACAGTGAATTCTCATTATACTGTAATATGAAAACATTCGGTGAAATGGAAGGATTACTTCTAGCTTGATTCAATAATAGCAATAAAGCTAAGTCTATGCAAAAAAAGAAGATTGATTTACCTCCAAATTGAACTTTGGTGATGTTTTCCTCATATTTTTCCTATCTCGAGTTCATGCTCTACTTTTTCCTTTCGAATCCCAAAATTTCTTCTCCCTCTCTACTTTTTTGCTTGGTTATCTCCCAAAGAATAGAAACATCACACTATATTCTCATGTTTATGGGTGATGGCATTATTTCCATGTCGTCAGCCACTTCTAGGTTTGAATATTGTCATTAAGACTGTGGCATTCCAAGTCCTTAGTGGATTGCCTTGTGATTTCTCACTCATCTTGAATAGTCCGATTTAGAATATATCAGTTATCAATTTTGAATTTGATATGAATTTGAATATGTGTACACATATATGTAATATATATATACATATATTTATATATCTACATTTATTTAAATTGTCTCATTCATATTTACCTTGTTTTCAAATAATATATATATATATATATATATGTACATACATACATACATACATACATGTGTGTGTATGTATATATGTATATATGTGTGTGTGTGTGTATGTATGTATGTATGTATGTATTCACATTATTTACATACATGTATATATATTTACATTCTTATAAAAATTATTTGTTTGGAAGGGCTTATAAGTTCCATATATTATCATTTAATTAAAGTAAGGAACTTTAATTTCATCTCAAGCATCCATAAATATATAAAGTAAAAGGAATTTATTTTCACTTAATTTTCACATAATGAAATCTCTTATCATTTTTTATTCATGCTTCTCAATACTTACTTTCATTTTCTTCAAAACATAGAGTTTAAGTAGACAGTTTTTAATCTACAAGCCATTCATTTCAATAGCTGAAACAATTCAAGTCATGAAATTACATTCTTCTATATATGAAAAATAGTTCAATTTGTGGTGTGTGCACCCAAATTTCAACTAGCTTACCATTTGATCCAACTAAACAATCCTACTTCAACTGTGTTCTCGTCCTTCAACCTATCACCTTGCAATTTCTCACACTTGCACTTACAAATTCATCAGTAACATTCAATTCTTGGTAACATATAATATAATTTCCAAAATTTTGCAAAGTCAACATTAGTCAACTTATTTCATTCAATTTTTGAAAATTCTAAAATCTCCATTTAATATTTATTGAATTTCTTCAATAATTCAATTTACCATATTATAATAAATGTGCATTGAAATTGGGTTATGATAGGAAGAAAAAGAAAAAAATATTGAAAAGGTCACAAATCTATTGGAGGATGACTGGGGTTCCTTAAATTTTACACCTACATTCATGAGAGAATACAAGATCATATCAAAAAAGTATGAAAAGGGAAAAGAACCAATGGTAATGTCAACACAAAACTCAGAAGAACCTTCGAAAGCATCCACTTCAACCACTTTAGAAAAAGAAAATAATTACACAACAAACTTTGATGAAGTTGATTATGAACAACCACCAAATCCCAAAGAAATGGAAAATCTTTATGGAAGAGGTTACAAACTTTTGAAACAACTTGGTTATAGTGGACAAGGATGTGGTGCTAGAGAACAAGGTATCCATGTCCCTATAGAGCCTAACACACTAGAAACCACTAGTGGTCTTGGTTATTATCCCTTGAAAAAAAAAAATCATCAAAAAAGCCTTCACTCAATAGCAACATTATTACAAAAGATTCTTCTAAGACAACTTTTACCTTGGTGCATCCTAAACTGATAAAAAAACTAGTGGTCTTGGTTATTTTCCCTTGAAAGAAATGAAAGAATCAAAGAAATATTCACTTAATATCAATTTCATCATGCAAAAAACTCCTAGGACATCTCCAAACACGTCTTAGTATTGGTTGGGGTTCATTAAATTTTACACCCTCCTTTACAAGAGAGTACAACATCTCACAATCTAAAGAGTTTTGTGTATGTATGACACCTTGTACTAAGAAAGAGATAAATTTTTCACAAAAGAAAGCCACGTCTTCTACCATTGATCAAGAGAGTACCTTGTCGAGGCTTCTCCAAGCCCTCTTGATATCTCTCCCCCAAATAACACGAAAATTTTTTTACAAAAAAAGTTCATTTTGTGCATATCATAGAATTCATGGTCATTCTACTAATGAATGTAAGGCTTTGAATGGTAAAATTCAACATCTTAAGGATTGTGGTGCTCTTCCTTGTGTTGATGCACCTATTTCTTCTAATTGATATTGATTTTCATCCTATCACATTTCTCATCACTATGTGGCATTAGTAGCTTTATGTATCTTGCTCATTGTCATTCACAGTGGTGCAATATTAGGTGCAACCATATCTCTCTTGGTAGAAACATGGTAGTTCTTGGTAGTTGACTTTGTCTCTATTATTGGGTGGCATGGATAACTAGTTTTTCGAGGTGTGCATTCTTTTCAAGGATCACCTCTTCCTCTCTTTCTACTTAAAATACCAACATAGCAAGTATGTTGACATTTTAAGTGGGGGCATATTTTCCCCCATTCATTTTTTGCATTTTCCCTTCTTAGTGATGATATTATACATCTCCTAGAAGATGTGAAATTATTTTATTCAAAGTGTGGTCTTCTTAGCTCACGTGATGTGTCTTCTTGGTGTTTTCATTAGGTTTTATGTCCTTCAATATTACGAACTTTCTTGGCATGACATTCCTCTTAGTGGTAATGCTATGGATTTCATTCCCTAAGTTGTGAATCTTTTATCCTCGACTATTCCTCTCTTGGAGACACTAAGCACGATGTTCCCTAAGGTGATACCTTTCATGAACTAAGCAAAACCACTTTGAATATCCTATCTCATATTGCATGTATAACCTTTGTCAAGGACACCAAGCATAACACAACTTGCTTTCCAGTAGAGCATTTTTCATGAGTGTCTAGCACCATGCAACTTGCTAGCCTTGTGACCATTTCTATGAAGCCTTATCAAAGTTATTAGGAGGTATAAGTTTGGTATGGTTGATGTATGGGATCCTGTAGACCTAAAATGACTTTCCCATCAATCGCCTTTTTAGGGGCTCACCTAGTGGACAATGAATTTCACTAGCCTGTGTGAGTGCATTTGTTTACATAGTGGATAGCGGGTTTCCACTTGTAAACGTTTTTGGAAAAACAACTAAGGATTGATCTACATTGAGTTGGATAAACATTTGAGGCTTGATCCACCCCTTTTTTATGTTTGTGTATCTTGTCTTGCTGCTTCATATCATACATCTTGTGTGTGTCCCTTTGTGCTTATGTTGGTTTTCCATGGCATCTTAGATCTTGGGGGCTTGGCCACCTCCTTGATCTTTTTCATCCTATTCCATCAACATTCATTCACTTGGACCCCTCTTGACACATATTTGTCTACTTTAGTGTGAGATTGACACAAGGTCATCCTCTCACTAAAGTGGGGGCTAAATGTAGTGTAGAAAAATGCACTCCTTTACATTTACACACTTTGTTTTGGTCCCCTCAATTTAAATGGACTTTATTAAGCCTCTAATTTCTTAAATTTTACATTTGCAAGCCTAATTAATTACAATTTTTGAAGGGGAAAGTCTGATTTAATTAATGCATTTATCATTATTAACACCCCAGAATTCAAAAATCCTGATAACTTAGGTCAAGAACCGTTCACCCATGGGTGAATGGGTCCCCTTTAAGTTGAAAATTCATTTTTTTAAATATTTTTTTGGCAGTATTTTTATGATCCCAAATTCATATTCAAATGTCTACTTGTAATATTTAATTTTCGAGAAATTAGAAAAGCATTTATAAAAGCAAGGTTATTTTATCAATTTAAAACATCTAGTGAGAGGTGAAATTTCATATGATAAAATATTATTTTCAAGAGCATTCAAGAGAATATTTATCAAGTATTTGTTGCAGCAAATCAAGATCTCAAGCATCATGTCAAAGTTATGTTCAATCATTCATGTTGTTGGAGCTAACATTGTGATGTAGGTTTCAAGATTCAAGTCTATATTCAAGTAAAGATTCAAGCATCAAGATTCACATCCATTGAATCCATTTTCATGCAAGATCAACATCAACCTTCAGATTTCCAAAAGGTTTATTCAAGGGTTTGGTGAGTTGCAACATTGTATTGTTCATTCATCATTCCTTTCATATTTCATTATTTCAATTCAAGGTTTAATTACCAAAATGGGGTTTGACCAAGGAAAACCCCCATTAACCAAAAAAAAAAAAAAATCCCTCTTGTGTTTGTGTGAACCATATCTTAAGTTGAAAAAATGAAAAGTGGAGATCTCTAAGGTCCAAATTTGCAAAATTTGCAAAAGTTGTCAAAGTTGCAAGAAAATTTGTCAAGATCACGAAAACTCAAATCTTAGATTTATTTTTCATCATTTTGGAGTGAAACCAATGGGAATTTGCATCTCAAATTTCTCTTCAAAGGCTCCCAAAAATTTAGTTCAAAAAGTTGTTTTGGGACCCATTCACCATTTCTGGACACTTAGCAAACAAGTTTTTATGTAAGTTTTAAGTGTCTTCCACTCATCCAATTTGCACAAAATTGATTGTTTTCTTTAGATCTATGCTTCATCTACATGAATTAGGTCTTAGGTTACATATTTGAGGTCATATACTATTTTATTTTCATCTCCCAAATTTGGTGTTTGAACTTTACCCCCAATCCACACACATAAAGGAAATTGCTAGATCTTCCATGAAATTGACTCACCTAAGGGTTGAAAGTTAATTCTATCTTGGAGGATCTCGTTTCCTGAATGAATTAGAAGAAGTTAGGTTCATCACATCCCACTTTTCCCCTTTCTATTTATAGAAAATTGGTAATAAAACCCCATTTTTCTATGTTTTGGTGAACCTATTCTCTTTTTCTATGTTTCACTCTTATCTATTGGTCCTTAGCTACCCTTTCTTGATCATAAGTCCTAGATCATTTTTCAAAGTTGGGATTCTCTAATATTAGGACTTGAACTTATTTTTATGGTTTTAGGAGACTAGAGCTTTGGGAGCCAATAGGTTAGATGGAGATAATTTTTAAGTTAGGGGATCATTGTGTTACATTATTTAGTCTTGATGCCTACAAAATTTATAATTATTGAAATGAAATTGGTAATTCTAAAAATTCATGTACATTGTAGCACTAATGTTTGAGCCAAATTAGTGGAAAATATATATTTGGAGACTAATTACTAAAACTATTATTGATTTTTTTTCTATTTACTTTGATGATAACTTTGATTTATGTGAAATTTGTGTATTTGTAAAGTAGAATAGAGTTTTATTTCCTATTAGAGGTAGTGGTTCTAAGATATTATTGTAATTTATTCACACATGTGTTTGGTGTAGTGGATGGTTGTTCAATGGGTACATCTTGTTTTTTTTTTGTATATATATATATATATAAATAGATAATTTTATATACACTTAGGTTTATTTTTTGCATTCTAAATCAAAAAAAATCTCTAAATTTAAATATTTTAAGGTACTTGTAGAGAAGTAGTTAGATAATAAAATAAAGGTGTTGAGATTTGACAATGGTGGTAAAAAATTTCTCTAAGGAATTTGATGACTTTTATACACATATAGGTATGTTCCTTAGTAGAAGAGGGTTGCAAAGAAAATAAATTAAAACTTATTGGAAATAGATAGGAATATGATGAGTGGTACACAATTGGATCAATACTTTAGAATAAAGTCTATGAGTACATTTTTTTACTCGATAAATCAATCCCACTATTCATTATTATATATAAAACTCCTCATAAAGTGTTAGCTAAAAAATATTTTGTTTCATATTTAAGGGTATTTAGTTGTGAAGATTTTTGTAATGTGTATAAGGAAATGTGATCTAAGTTGGATCCAAAAGCATATAAATACATATTTTTTGGATACAATAAGAATGTAAACGGTTATAAGATTTGGAATCCTTTAACCTAGAAAATTTTATATTCTAAGGATATAGTTTTTAGGGAATCTAGATTATTTTTAGATGTTGAATAGCCAAAGGAAAAAGAAGGGAATAATATAATAATTTTCTCAGCTAAGGTCAAGAAGTAGAAAGATGCACATTTTGTAGAACATAATGAAGGATTGAGGGATGAAGAAGAAGATGAGGATTCAAGTTATATTTTTTTAGTAGGCTGAGCATGTAAAGCAATAGTCAAAGTTCCTTACTCCACACTTGATATGATCTTTAAGATAAAAAATTGAGTTGATAGTTATAGCTTGCTAGATATTTTTGTGTTTTTTATTTAAGTTTCATTAATGATGAACTAAGATATTTTAGGGAGGCTCTCTTGTTAGATTATAGTGAGTCATAGATGAGAGCCATATAGGTGGAGATTATGGCCTTGGATAAATGTAACACTTGGGATACTGTGATTTTTCCTTAGAAAGGAAGGAAGTCCATTGGTTGAAAGGGGTTGTACAAAAATAAACTAAAAATAAATGATCTATAAGATACATACAAGGTCAAACTAGTGGCCAATGGATATTCCTAGAAAAAGGTAGTTTATTTTGGTCAATTCTTCTCTCCTATTCCTCAACTATCATTTATATTTTTATTAATATAGTTTTATTATTTTGAAGTAAAGAGAATAGATGTTAAAACTTCTTCCCTACATGTTAATCTTGAAGAGAAAGTTTAAATGTAATAACTAGAGGGTTTGAGGTAAAAGGAAGAGAGATTTTTTTTGTAGGTTGAAATAGTCATTATACATGGCTTGAAAGAATCACCTCATGTATTTGGTATCAAAATTTCATTTATTTTGTATTGAAGTTGGGTTTTGTTAGAAGTGAAGAGGATCACTATGTTTATATTAAATTGTTGATGATTATAGTTTAATCATTTTATTGTACATTGTGATATGTGGTTTATTGGTAACAACAATGTCATGATTACAAAGACTAAAAGTGATCCTTCTAATTTATTTAACATGAGGTATTTATGGGTAGAAAAATTCATTCATAGAATATAAATCATGAGTAACTGAGTTCAAAAATATATTTGGCTTAGTTAGAGTAAGTATGTTGAAACTATATTAGAGAAATTCATTATGAATGATTATAAATTAATGATTTAAAAAGTTGACACTTTGACTAATTTTATAGATTCACTTATGAAACCAAAAAACATTAATAAGCTCTCTCAATGTAAGGAAGCCATAGGCCTTACATCTTGTACCTAATTCATTTTATGTTTCCTTTTATGTCATTTCAATTTATAATATCAAGTGGGATAATATTAAGATTAAGGAGATGTTAAGTTTGAAAATACTATTTACTTTGTGTGGCTCCAACACCTTAGGAAAGTATACATGGATGTCTAGGGAGTGATTGTGTGAATTATTGATTAATTATTTTCTCATAGTTGACTTGTATATCAATTGTAATTATATTAAGGGGGAAAGTGCATATTAGTGGTAGTTACAAGTTGATTTTACCTCATTTACACAAATATATCTATTCTAGGCACTAGAGGAGAGAGTGGAAAATATTTTGCATGACAAGTAGGATTGATATTAGTTGGCCACTTCATATTAGATCGTTGTATGTAAAAATGTGTTTCTACTCTTCACATGGTTCAAATATTCTGGTAGTTATGGTTGCTATTTATAGAAGCATTGAACATATTCACATGGGGCATTATTTCATACCAAGGGTTTTGGTGGCTTTGAATTTAAGAAATCATCCACGGTTTTCCCTCTTTGGTTCTATATAAATTAGATATTTATAGTTTTTTAAGTGAAGCAATAGTATGCTACTATAATGCTATAAATTTGAAGAGAGAAGTTGGGTGTACCATAGTAAAACTTATTATTGGATTAATATGTGCTATCTTTGGTATTACAGTTCATCTTGAAAGGAATTTTTATGTAATTTATGGTGTTGTGACTTATCATATATTTCACAATTTCTTACTTTCTAATTTAAACTTCCTCAAATTAATCTAATGGTTAATAGTATGATATTATGAGAAAAATCTCTTATTTATATACAAAGTTGTCAAGCTTTTACCATATTAATTTACCTTATTTTTAACAAAAAATTTATTTCTTCTTTCAGTTTCTTCTTTACTTTCATCATCGGTAGATACACGACATGTTCTTCTATCTTACTAAACAACATCCAATTTGTTCTACTCATTCCTCACTATCTTAAAAATTATACCTTCCTTTTAAGAATATTAACAACACCTTAAAATCTACCCACTCTTAATGGATGAATTTTGACTTAGATATGATGTAGACTACCTCACAATTCATTAATCTATCTATAGCTAGATTTTTGTAGATTTATTCTACCAAAAACCTTAGCTTTGAAAGATATGCTCTCTTATTTGTTCATCTTCTTCAAGACTAAAAACTAATCTCTAATACCACTTGATGTAGTCATGGATGGAGTATCCAATTAAGGACTATCTAATTGTGCATCCTAAAAAAATTGCTCCTAATTTCACCCACTAGAATTCAAATACAAAAGAATTATGTAGATTTTTTTATTGATTTATCATCTAGAATTATATCAATATACTACTTCTAAGTCTCACAATCAGATTTATGCTTTATCCTTTCAATTATAACCATAAAAATAGTATAAGTGAGTGTCTAGATTCTAAAACACTAAGCTATTAAGTAAATTATTAAGTAAATCTTTTATTTGATTCTCTCTCTAATCTTTTGGCCTAACTTTTGCTTCTTCATTTTTTTTACTTTCCCCTTTAATGTCCCCTCAAGTGGAAAATTTTGATCCTTATATAGATAATCATGATACAATACTTTATTTTGAATAAATACTAGTACATTTCCATGTTCTTATGGGATAAGTATCATGGATTTTATGTTAAATGATTTCACTTGAGAATTTTCCTTGAAACTTAGTTAATATTTTATTATGTATAATTTAAAGTGTGTATAATATAATGATTATATCTATTGGGATTAAATGTGTCAAAAACTTTGAAATTTCTAATGTTTAAAATTTTAAATATTATATATTATATAATATTTGATGTACTCTAATGGGAAACATGACTCCATTTATAACTTGGTCAGTATGCCATTTGTATTCCTTGGTATGATTTATGTGTAAGAGTTTATAAGATAATATATGGCATTGTAAGTGCATAATATATACAATGCACATAAGAGAATATAAAAGGGGGGTTTACAAATTGACTAAGAATCTTGAAAAAATTATGATGATCCATGACGTATGTCATTAATAATATTTTTAAAGGATGTAAATAACAAAATGGAACACCCAAGTTTGATGATAAGTTATTAAATATTTGTAATGTGTAAGGGAATAAGTTTTCAATTCCTTATTGACCCGTCATAGGGTGTGGGTCATGATAATTCTAACCACCATATTTATAAACCTTGTTTGGGCCAATGGTAATTGCTTTTGATTCTTGTCTGTTCCTCCTTGGGTCTATGTATTTAGGGATTAAGATGGAGGAATCATGGAATGCATTTTGTAGGGTTACACTATCAAATTTCCTCTAGAGGAGAAGGATGTTGATCTCCATATTAAGGCTCTAAGATTGATATTTTAGTGTGATTATTTATTGATGAACAATATATTGGTTAAGTACTTTTTGTTGGTTTGAATGGGGTATTTTACCTAATGGTTCATCACCTAGGTGCTAGTCATAACAGTTACTTAAGTTTACTTAGGGTACACATATGATACTTATCACTTTATGTTTCAAGTCATAATATTATGCAATACTATGTCTCACCTTGGTTTATATAACCAAGGGGTTCCTTTTGTAATGTTGAATCTATTGTAATATATCATTTTCATTATTTGATAGAATATCATTATTCACTCATTTTGATCTCTCTTGTGCTTTGATTGAAGATCATAGATCTTTGGTGGTTACATCTTCAACCAAATCTTTTATGGTATAGAGTATTCTATACCAAATCTTACACTTTGGAGGTTGGAGTTTTCTCAAAAGGATTTCCCCATGGTATGTTAGTGTCTCTTCTCTTACATATACACTTGTATTATTCTACTCTCATTATTGCTTTCTAAGTTTTGATTTACATGCTACTATTATACTATTTATTGTTTTGTATATTTCACATCTCACATGTGTCTCCTCAAATGGTTAATCTAGGAAATATTTGTCTCAAATTTGTACTTTATGGGTATAGTTTGTTCACACTTGTATTAGCCTTTTGTTTTAAAAAATAAGTATTGGAGGTGCATATAAATTATTTTATTATTTTATATCAAATTTGAGGTAGTTATGTGGTTGTATGTGCTTGCATGTGAGTTTCATTCACTTTAAAGTACTTAAAAATTCTTACATGTGGGTTGTGTGTACTTGCATGTTGTTGTATGTGATGAATCCATGGTGATTTTGGTATTCCTCCATTTTTTATTTCTTATCCCAACAACCTTGTGAGAATATGTAGGAAGGAGTATACTAATTATTAATCCTTGTATGAATGGGATTCTTGAAATTGAATTATTTTTTCAAGATAAAGTATGGTAGGTACTTGTAGAATGGATAAGGTGGATTATTTTGGAGTTGGTTGAATGTGTTTTTATGTTACACAATTTTGGCCTAAAGCTCTTATTTGATAGTATTCATCTGAAAGTACCCTTTTGGCATGGTAGTTGTGTTTTTTCATCCTTTGGTCATGTGTAATAGAGTGATTATATTAGGTGTTTGTTTTTGTTTCCTTGGTCATATGGAAGAGAATTGGTTTCCTTGAGTATGGTTTTGTTTGCTTACATTAGGTACTTGGTTTTAACTTCTAGATTTTGAATGTGCATGATTATTATACCTTAAATGTGTTTCACTTGTAGATTTGGTATTTTGATTTCCTAGAAGTTATTTGAAGAACCTAGTTCCTTATATTTCATCTATATGGTTGTGGTTATTGCTCATTGGCTTATTTTTTGGTTCAAATTTCTAGATAGTCCTCAATCTTGTTAAATGGTTGTACTTGCATGTGTTAAACTAATTTTGATTGCTAAACTATTTTTATAGATTTTTAATTCAATATCTAGATTATTTTTGGGTAAGTGCATGGATCTGTGACACAATTTTGGCTCTTAAGATGCCACTTTTTTTTTCTGAAATCAGCAAAATCTGATTTGCATGAGAAAATGAAGATAGTTAAGCTCAAAATTTCAAGATGCAATAAGAACAAAAGTTGAAGTGCTCTGATTCTATCTTCTAAGCTACTAATTCTTTTTGAAATTAATGAAGATTAAGGGTCTAAAAAAGGGGGGGGAACAAGTCCTTTTTTATAAAAAAAAAATAGCATAGTGCCTGACGGCTCCCCCCTTTTTTATTAACCTTTTTTTAGAATTTCAAAAAAATTAATGGTGAGAAATTAGCTAACACCATGTAGTTTATCCTCATTCTTTCAGATAATTTTTTTTATTGAATTTATAATATTTTATGAATTTCGAAAGTGGACACATTCTAAAAAGCTAAGATTTGAGTGTGCTCCCCCCTAAATTTTTGAAAACTAATCAAAAATTGATTTTTTTCATCATGTGTATAATGGAGTCTAGTTTCAAAAAATCTAATTTATTTCACATTTTGATGAACGAGTAAAAATCTATCCTAAAACTAGCACATGTCAATTTTTGACAAAAAATGGAGGCATTTACAATAAAAGTTATGGATCAAAACCTTAACTGAATCAAAACAAAAAAATAATTATATATTTAGATAGCTAAGAGAGAGGCTAATGCCATCACTATTTTTTAATAAACTTTCATTGAAAGATGTGTAAACATGATGGGGAGCACAAATGAAAATATGAGGAAATTTGGTAAATCCTATCAATTAACACATCCAAAGCAACTCATTTGGCATGCGCCAAATGTGATATCATTTGGTGAGCATCAAATTTAGTGCTTTCCAAATGACCTACTTTTAATAAAATCTTACTTTCCCCTCTCTTTGGTTGAACACTTTGATAATGCTTAGAGTGCACAGTTTATGATTGTAGATGGATAGTTGAGGTTTTACCTTTCATATGCTCTCTACCTCATTACCCTAACTAGATAACTCTATCCCTCTAAATTCTCTCTCTCTTAGGTCTCACTCCCTCCCACACTACCTAGACTACTCTCTCTCACTCGAATCCCCTCTCTCAAGTGTTGTTCCCTCCCACCCTACCTAGATAAATCTATCTCATTCCAACCCTCTTTCTCACTCTCCCTCTCTCTCTCTCCCCTAGTACTTTTATCTCTCTCACTCCATCTCCCTCTCTTAGGTCATTATCTTTCTCTCTCTATCTCTCTCTCTCTGACCGCGTCTGATCGACGAACGTGATCGATTCTCCTGCCGGATCTTGAATGATTTGTTGTCTGACTTTGATCCGATCTGACCCCTCCTCCCATCCCCTCTCCCTCCCTCCTACCCCCTCTCCCTCTCTAAGGTATCTCTCTCACTCTCTCTCACTAACTCCTTCTATCTCTCTCCCACTCCCTCTCTCTCACTCCCTCTATCTCTCTCACATCCCTCTATCTCCCACTCCCTCTCTCTCCCCCTCCCTCTCTCTCTCTCCCCCTCTCTCAAGTAGGAGGGAGAGACTTGAGAGAAAAACAGGGTTGAGTGTTTAGTGTTTAAGGGTTGAGGGTATAGGGTTGAGGGATTAGGTTTGAGGGTAGAGGGTTGAAGGGTTTAGGGTTTAAGGATTGAGGGTTTAGGGTTTAGGTTTGAGTTTTTAAGGGTTTAATGGTTGAGGGTATAAGGTTGAGGTATTAAGGTAGAGAGGGAGGAATGGATGGAGGGAGAGATGGAGGGAGAAGTGAGATAGAGAGGAGAGAAGAGGAGGGATGGACAAAGATAGATGAGAGTTGATGATCCAATGTTTAGGTTAGAGGATATATAATTGAGGGCATAGGGTTTATGGTAGATAGTTTAAGGGTTTAGGATTTATAGTTTAAAGGTAAATGGTTTAAGGGTTTAGGGTTTAAGGGTTAAGGGTATACAGTAGAGGGTTGAGGGTTGAGGGTTGAGGGTTGAGGGTAGAGGGTTTAGGGTTTAGGGATTAAGGGTTAAGGGTAGAGGGTTTAGGGTTTATGGTTTAATGGTAGAGGGTGTAGGTTTGAGAGAGAGAGTGAGAGAGAGAGGGGGGATTAAGGGTTTAGGGTTGAGGGTAGAGGGTAGAGGATTAAAGGTAGAGGGTAGAGGGTTTAATGGTTTAGGGTTTAAGGGTTTTGTGTTTATGGTTTAGGGTTTATGGTTTAAGTGTAGAGGGTTTAAGGGTTTAGAGTAGATGGTAGAGGGTTTAAGGGTTAAGGGTAGCGGGTAAAGGGTTTACACTCTATGGTTTAAGGGTTGAGGGTAGAGGGTTTATGGATTAAGGGTTGAGGGTTGAGGGTATTGGGTTTAAGGGTTTAGGATTTTAGGTTTTAGGTTTTAGGGTTTAAGGGTTTAGGGTTTAGGGTTTATAGTTTAAGGTTAGAGGGTTTAATGGTTTTGGGTGTAAGGGTTAAGGGTAGAGGGTAGAGTGTTGAGGGTTGAGGGTTGAGGGTTGAGGGTTGGAGGGTTTAGGTTTAGGTTATGGGATTAAGCTGCTATGGGTAGAGGGTTTAGGGTTTGTGGATTTATGGTTTAGGGATTATGGTTTATGGTTTAAGGGTAGAGGGTGGACAGAGAGAGAAAGAGGGTATTGGGTTTTAGCATTGAGAGGGTAGAGGGTATTGGGTTGAGGGTAGAGGGTAGAGGTAATAAAGAGGAGGCCGGTTTTTATTTTAAGGTTTAGGTCTCCCAGCCTCTATCTACTGACTCTCCTCTCACTGTGCATTCCCCCAACTTCAATTGAATAAGAGAGAGAAAGAGAGGAGGGAGAGGGTTTAGGGCCTAGGCTGGAGGATGAGGTTGGAGGCAGAGGGCAGTGACTTTAAGGCTTTAGGGTTTAGGCCTTAAGGGTTTAGGGTCATAGTTTAAGGGCACAGAGGGTTTAAGGGTTTAGGGGTTTAAGGGTTATGGGTTGGTGGTAGAGGGTTTAGGTTTAGGCTGCGGATTTTAAGGGCTGAGGGGTTGAGGGGCTGGGAGGGGTTGGAGGGTTATGGTAGAGGGGTAGAGGGATGCAGATTTATGGAAGGGTTTAGGTCAAAGGTGAGGGCTGGAGGGTTGAAGGAGGGAGGGTTGGATGGAAACAGTGGATGGACAGCAGGTAGATGGAAGGACACATGGAAAGTGGTAGAGGGGTGGGTGTAGGGTGTAGGGTTGAGAGACAGAGAGGGGAAGTTTGAGGGTTTAGGGTTGAGGGTAGAGGGTAGAGGGTTTAAGGGTTTAGGGTTTAAATTTTAAGGGTAGAGGATTTAAAGGTTTAGGGTAGATGGTAGAGAGTTTAAGGGTTTAGGGTTTAGGGTTTAAGGGTTAAGTGTTGAGGTTTTAAGGGTTTAAGGGTTGAGGGTATAGGGTTAAGGGATTGGGGTAGAGAGTTTAGTTGGGTTTAAGGGTTTAAGTGTTGACGATATAGGGTTGAGGGTTGAGGGTAGAGGGTATTGGGTTGAGGGTAGAGGGTATGGGGTATTATGTTGAGGGTAGAGGGTAGAGGGTTTAAGGGTTTAGTTTTAAGGGTTTAGATCTTCCATCCCTCTATCTCCCACTCCCTTTATCTCCCACTCCCTCTCTCAGGTCTTCCCCTTCACCCTAAGTAAATGAGAGAGAGAGAGAGGGAGGGGGTTGAGGGTTGAGGGTTTAGGGTAGAGGGTATATTTTTTAAGGGTTTAGGGTTTAAGGTTTATGGTTTATAGTTTATGGTTTAAGGGTATAGAGGGTTTAAGGGTTTATGGTTTAAGGGGTTAAGGTTAGAGGCCGATCTCATTGGGAGGCCTTTAGGCCTAGGGCCTAAGGTCTGAGGGCCGAGGGCAGAGGGTCAGATACTGGAGGCCTGATGCACATGACAGAGGGCAGAGGGCCTAAGGGCCTAGGCCTTTGTGGCTCTAAGGGTCTAGTGGCTCATGCCTATACAGGGCAGGAGTGGCAGGCATACTGGAGACTACGGCAGAGGGCCTAGGCCTAGGATCAAGGGCCATGGCAGAGGCCTATGGCCTAGGGCTCATGGATCACACCACAACTCCCATGGGCAGAGAGTGCAGGGCTGGAGAGAGAGGGGGGCTGATGGGTGGTGAGGCAGAGGGTTAAGTGTAGAGGGTTTAATGGTTTAGGGTTTAAGGGTTTAAGGGTTTAGAGTAGATGGTAGAGGGTTTAAGGGTTTAGGGTTTAGTGTTTAAGGGTTAAGGGTTGAGGGTTTAAGGGTTTAAGGGTTGAGGGTATAGGGTTGAGGGATTAGGATTGAAGTTAGAGGGTAGAGGGTTAAAGTTTGAGGGTTTAAGGGTTGAGAGTTTAGGGTTTAGGATTTAATGGTTAAGGGTTGAGGGTTGAAGGGTTTAAAGGTTGAGGGTATATGGTTGAGGGATTACGGGCAAAGGGTAGAGGGTTAAGGGTATAGGGTTGAGGGATTACGGGGGTTGAGGATTAAGGGTAGAGGGTAGAGGGTTTAGGGTCTAGTGTTTTAAGGGTTTAGGGTTTAGGGTTTAAGGGTTTAGGGTAGAGGGTAGAGTGTTGGCAACACATGGGCAGAAAAATAATAAGAGGGGAGGTGAATCAATTGTCACATAAATTTAAACTTATTAACCTTATTCTCATATCTGATTAATAACCATGAAAGCATAAATTATCAACACATCAGAAACACACATAACACCAAGATTTTTTTCATGGAAACCTTGTTAGGGGAAAAACCATTGTGGAGGTCAGTCCATAAGATTATACCCTGTTAAAAGTATAAATAAGAATAAATTGGGAATGCACATGCATTTAGGCACAATTCCTAGAGCTCACTGCTCAAATACAACAAGGCTGACTACCCAAAGGAAGACACACTGTCTTACAGAAATATTTGGATTACATTCGCAGGATTTTAAACTGAGAAAATAGCATCTGCTAATGCTTGATTATAGTTTCAATTAAGCACATGAACACTTCTTCACACTCTGCTCACTCTTCTTCATAGTCTGCTTCTACCTTCAAATGGTTAGGAAATTATTTGCACATCTCACACATACCATACCATCAAATGGAATAAACAATTTCTTATATATATCCGCAACAAGAAATTACATCGCTACATATCGGCTTCAACAAAATAATAAAATGAATAAAAACTGTCGGCCCAAAACATAACTAATTTTCAATGTGAATCAACCAATGTCAGTCACAACATAGTTAAGACCCAAAAAAAATCCTTGAACATGAAACACCTTCAAAAATTATGCCTCAAAGATCCACAACATGCTACAAACACCTTGTCAACTATGAACATGAAAAACATGAACACACAAGAGAAAATCACCAATCGCGAGCACAACGATCAATGCAAATGTGCAACACATATAAAGCATGATCTAGAAACATCTACAAAAATCAAGAATCACCAAATAAGCATCTGCAACTACTGAACTTACTAGAATCACATCATCTTCATTCAAGAACACCAATTGAAGCAACAAAATGACTATTAGAACACAACTGCTCATAACTCGATCAAATCTTCATGTGGATTTCTAAAAATTAATGTGGATAAACTAAATATATTCAACAAAAAACCCTTTAATCCACAACCTCTGATCATCAACATACTAAGATTTCCAATAGACTGAACTTCACTTCACCACTGATAACCTGCAACTTATTTTATTACAATTTTCTCAATATCCTTGACATATATAGCCTTAAGTACATTAATTCCAATAGTGTTGACATCAATGACAGCCACATATCAGAAATTCAACCACAACATCCAAAAATCCCCCCCTTTGGCATTGATGGCAACACATGATATGAAAAACACCATCAACACAACTTCCTCTTAGCATTTTCGCCCCCTAAGGTTTTGGCTCTTTTCTCCTTCTCTCTTTCACATGACTCTTCTCCCCACAAATTTTTTCACATGACTCTTCTCCCCCTTTGACATTAATGAAAAAAAAATTCTTTTCTCGACACAAGCTCTGAACCACATATCTAAACATCTAACTACTCCCCCTAAGTAGCAACCACCACAACATCAATCTGGATCAAGATATGACTATGAAATGTATGAATTGATGCATGATGCAAGTTAATGCATCTTAGTTCTAATTAGAAGGGGTAATCACCCCTAGCTTCCCTCTAAGATACTCAAAAGTATCCTTAGTAAACAACTTTTTAAAGATATCTACAATGTGTTCCTTAGTAGGAACATACTCCAATCTGACTTCCTTTTCACTCACCTTCTCTCTCAAAAAGTCAAATTTGATAAATATGTGCTTGGTATTTGAATACAACACCAAATTCTTAGAAATGTTAATTGCACTTGAATTTTCATAGAATATAGCAATAGGTTCATCATACACAACTCTAATATCTTTCAACATCTGCTTCATCCAAAATACTTGAGTACAATTGTTAGCAGTAGCAATGTATTCTACCTCTACAGTAGATAAAGAAATGGCATTCCGCTTCTTACTTAACCATAAAATCAGCTTCTTTCCCAAGAAAAATGCACCACAACTGGTACTCTTTCTATCATTCACATCTCCTACCCAATCCACATCAATAAAGGCACTCAAAGTAAGGTCGTCATCTTTAGGATACCATAGGACAAAGTCAACCGTCCCCTTCAAGTATCTAAAAATCCTCTTCACAACTGTCACATGAGATTCCTTAGGATCAACTTGAAATCCTACAATAGTACATACAACATTCATGATATCAGGTCTAGTTTGAGTCAAATAGATCAATCCACCAATCATTGATCAGTATCTAGTTTGATTTGCTTTCGGGGAATCATCATCTTGTGTAAACTTACATCCGGTCACCATAGGTGTACCAACCAGCTTTGAATCTTTCATACAAAATTTTTTTAGTGTCACGCCTCAGACTTTGATGCTGTTTTGACCATGACTTTGTGGGTTTTATTATATGAATTATGGTACGTGTTAGAGCAGTATGATATAAAACAATGCTTTGGTGTATGGAAATGTAGAAAATATTTTCTTTTAGAATTATGAGTGCATTTTATTTTAAAAATATACAATATAGAACAAATAGAAATGTTGATTTAATTATTGCTTAGATTTATACTTCTATATTGGTTACTAACACATTTTCGTTGTTGCAAGCATGAGTGCATTTAAGTTGCAGGTGGTCGAAGACCAAGAGTGTGATTGAGGAAAAGAAGGCTAGCTTCCCGATAGGGTAAAAGAGGAGGAGCTCTCGAACACACACACACACAACACCTATAAATCATGTAGTTGCATTTAGGCCATGTCTATTTCAATATGATTGTTTTAAAATGATTACATATAGGAATAAATGGTTTGAATAAGTAATTGATAAAAAAATAATAATAACATAGCAAAATGGAAATATAACTTAATTATCCATAAAAGTTGTGAAAAGATTATGGTTTATTTTATTTAGTTTAGTCCATTTATTTTTGTGCAATAAAAGAAAATCTGATCTAATTAGGAAATTAAGAATAAAGTGAAAAATATTATATTTACATATGATAAGGAGGAAATATTTGGTTTGCATATTAAAAGGTGGAGATATCTTTGTTTGCATATGTTTAAAAACCTTATTCCAAAATTGGGAGAAATGAACAGCCCCGAGAAAACTTTGGGCTCTGGGGAAATTCTCCTTAAAACCAACAATGATTTTGGCAAGTGGTGACCTCTTGATTTTGCATGAAAAATTTATCTGTCATTTGGAAATGGTCTGCATGACCCTCAGAGAGAGGAATAAAGTTTTAAGGGAGAAAAGAGAACATTATTCAGACACATAACTAGGGCTCTAGAAGAGGGAGACAAAAGGTAATACTGGGCATCTGCAACTGGAGAAATCTGCCAGGTTATTTCCATTCCTTGTTTTCAAATCAGTTTAAATTGCAGTAAGAAATTGGAGAAATGAAATGCATCATTCTATGAAAATGATTACAGATATCTGAGAAATCTTTTTCAATTTTATTTTTGAATCTGGGTAAAATCCTTCTTCTCATTTGTTGCATTATATAGAGAATACCCAATCTCTTTCTTCTAGATTAGGGTTACATTCTATTGCAAAAGCTACAAATCATTAAACTACTCTCAATTGTATTTGGAAACATATATAAATATATATATATATATATATACATATATATATACACAGGAATCTGTATTCCTATGCATATATACATATATATATATGCATATAATCTTGCAAGAACAATTTTTACTAGAAATTAATTCGGAATTCCTTTGAAATAAATTTAAATGTAGTGTAATACTAGGCAAAATCTTTCTTTTGTGTTATGAAATTGTTTAACTGTAGGGGGGAGGGGAGGGAATTTAATCCCCAGCCCTTCCCATAGGAAGGGCACGGCTCTGTGGGGAGGCTCGTGCCCTCCACATGCCGCAGCCTGTGGAGGGGGCGTGAGCTCCCCACAGCCCACGCCCTTCCCATGGGAGAGGCAAGGCCTCCCTGCACCCTTTGTGGTGCTCAACACCAGTATGGAACCCTGTATGATATCTTTTTTTTTCTGTGTGCACAGCCAGAAAACATGAGAACTATTATGAAAATCAGTGTATCTTTTTTTTTAAAAGCATATATATATATATATATATATTCATATATATATATACACTCAGTTGTATATGTATATATACATATATATATATTCATACATATATACATAAATGCAAGTTTGAATAGGAAAACCATCTTCAGAATGTGATATGTTTTCTATCAAAATACACAAACATCTAAGTAATTTTGAAGCTGGAAATGAGAACAAAAGTACCTTTGAGAAAACATGTAAACTAAAAATCTTCTTGATCACACTGTCTTATGCTTACATACAGATGTACATTCCTGAATAACGGTACACAATATAAAATTTGAATGCATGTTTTTCTTTCAAACCTCTATTATTCCGAAAGAATTGCCATGTTTCTGTATATTACTAATAGCCAGAAACCTATAGTAAATTGAGAATTTCACTTTCAAATCAACTTGAATTTGGAAAGAGTAGAAGTATATACATAAATCTGTGAACACTGTTTCATACAAAAGAATTATTTAATTCCTCTACTTATGTTTGTACACTGATAGAATCATGACAAACATGCAATTTTATTACATTTTCAAGAGAGTAGCATGGAGTGAAAACAGAGTCCTTTACCAAATCAGAAAAGAATTACTTACAAAAGAGTAGATGCTATCTTAATACTGAACTTACAACCTTTTCTTTTCTTTTATCCAATGTAATTCAAAAGATGTTTTGAAATTCTCATTTGAAAATCCTTTTAGAATCAATTGGATGCATGAAACATGCATGGAAAATGCACAACTTTCTGTTTTTGTACTTTATTATACTTTACTTTTGGTAACTTCCGGGACAGGATGCCGAAGGTGGATCCATAGAGATGATAGTTTTACCTTTTCTAAACTACCATTTTCTTGTTTTATTAATGCTTGGCCAAGCACTTGTACCATTGAAATAGATGGATTTGTTTAAAAGCCTAGAAATGTATATGTATTTGAGTCTCTGCCACCTCCTGTTGCAAGAAATATGTTTTCTCATGTTAGAAATGCATATAGGCACCAGGCATGCATCGAGAGTTCCCTCCTGTTTTATTGTGTCAGGTTGCTAGGCTCCTTTATGCAAGGTAGTGGATTCCTTCGAGTTAGGAAGGAACCCAGGGAAGTCATGTACTTCGTGGTTGGGCAGAAAAGGCGCCTGAATCACACTCTTGGCCCCAGCTCGCAAGCAAACCGATGGTATCACGGCGGTTGGAGGTTCAGAGTTTTATTTGCTATTGATGTACTTGTGTATCATTCTAGAATGGCTTGTAAAGCCCCATTGTATATGTATATGTATTTGAAATTCATTATTGAAGCTTTGAAATAGAAGTATGGTATGAAAGAATCTAATGTAACGTAGCATTGAAAAAGATGTTTCTATTGGAATTATTGATCTCTTTTGAGTATAGATGAATATGTATATATGAAAATTCATTGATGTACTTTTGCCATGTGCATAATCTTGATAAATTACAATGTTATTATTTATATACATAAAATGCAATTTAAATTCTCTTTTATTGAGCTCATTTTGGAAGTTTTTTTATGAATGATATTAATTACTTGAAAACCTTTTGAAACGGATTGAACATTTTAAAATGCTTTTGCTTTTAATTTTTTGAGCGCTACATCTTGGTATCAGAGTGGCAAGGTTTAACTCTAGGACCTATGCCTAACTACGTATGATGTTGTGTCTTAATCAGGGTGACTTAAAATGGAGAATAGGGTGTACCAACGAATTGGCAGATCTCGTGGAGGTCCCAATGATAAACTGGATCAAATTTTGGCCTTGCTACAAAGTCGGGGGGATAGAATTGAAGAACTAGAACAAGGGAGGCGAAATGGCCATCAAGGATTAAACACAAATGAAACCGATAGAGAAACAAATCCTGAACCACTTGGAAATGAAGGAAATCTAAATAGGGTGGCTGAGGAGTTGGGAAAAGACCTAAAGAAGGTCGCTCCTCCAAAGTTTGATGGGAAAACCCTTGGAGATGGGGCAGAAGCTTGGGTTATAGAAATGGAGAGGTATTTTTCAGTACGAAATTTATCAGATGAAACAAAGGCTGAATGGGGTTCATACCAACTCATCGGTGAGGCTGCTACTTGGTGGGAAAATGAAAGGGCGGATAAGCAATTTATGCATGGGAAGGTAACTTGGGATAAGTTCCTACAACTATTTAGGAAGAGGTGGTTACCACAATCTTACTTTGATAAGAAAATGATAGAATTCCAGGTACTCATACAGGGTGGCATGATAGTGACTCAGTATTGGGAGAAATTCTCTCACTTGATCAAGTACGCACCCCAATACCAGCATGATGAGAGGTTTCGAGTTTGAAAATTTATTTTGGGGCTTAGACCTCAAATTGGAAATGTAGATCTGCATAATCCAGCCACCATGGATGAAGTTTTTGATTTAGCAATTAAATAGGAGCACAAGCTGCAGCAAGCTGCTAACTATAAGAAGAGCAGGGAAGCCAAGTATGGCAATAAGAAGTTCCAGGGGAATCGTCAAGGTAATAGCAATTAGGGTGGTTAGAGAAAATAGGACAATCAAGGGAATGAAAATAGGCAAATAAAAAATCTAAAGAGGGATGGTAGTCCTTAGGACCGCAACAATGGAAACAGGAACAATAACAACAAGAGGGGCAACTTCAATAAAAGGAATGATAATAAAAGGAGAGATTTTTCTGACAAGCCCAAAGCACCTCATGGAGGTTGTTATACCTGTGGTGGCGAGCATTACGCCAGTGTGTGCCCTCAGAGAAATAACAAATAGAATAATAGGAATCAACATCATATTCATGCAGCGGTTGACAATCGCCAAGTAGATTATCAAGCAACTCCCATCCAGCTATCAGGTAAATTATTTGGATGCCCTCTTTCTGTTTTGATTGATACTGGTGCTACTGATAGTTTTATAGATCCTCATGTTTTGACTAAGTTATCAATTAGACCAAGTTTTATTGCAAATTCTTGGAAAGTTCAGTATGGAAACCGGATAGAGAGGAAGGTAGAGCAATGCATGTATTTTAGTAAACTTGAACTCCCAAACCTTCAAACGAAAGTGAACTTGTATGTTGCATCGTTGGGGTCTTACGATGTGATATTAGGGATAAATTGGCTCTCTGAACATAAGGCTCTTGTGGATTGCAAAGAGAAGTCAATAAAGTGTCTTGATGATCGAGGAAACCATGTGGAGCTTTGTGGCATTAAAACACCTTTAGAGCTTAGGCAAGTCTCCGCCATGCAGTTGAAAAAAGCAAGTCGGAAGGGATGCACTATCTTTACAATAAAGGTCAAGGACCTTGATGAGAAAGAATCCTCAATTAATGATCATCCCATTTTGAAAGAATATGAGGATGTTTTTCCTACTGAGCTGACTGAGCTATTGCCTAGGCGTGTGTTTGATTTTTCTATTGATCTCACTCCAGGAGTAGAACCTCAGTCTAAGGCTCCTTACAGGATGAATACAACAGAATTATTTGAGCTTAAGGCCCAACTAGAAGAATTATTGAAGCAGAGTCTTATTAGGCCAAGCGTGTCACCTTGAGGAGCTCCAGTTATCTTTGTGAAAAAGAAGGATGGGACCTTGAGGTTATGCATTGACTATAGGATGCTTAACAAGGTCACTATCAAGAATAAATACATGCTCCCACGCATCGATGACTTGTTTGATTAGCTAAAAGATGCCAAGGTATTCTCAAAATTTGATTTAAGATCAGGATACCACTAGTTGAGATTGAAGGAAGAAGACATTCACAAAACTGCTTTCAGAACAAGGTATGGGCACTATGAGTTTACGGTGCTACCTTTTGGGCTAAGTAATGCTCCTGCAGCTTTCATGAACCTGATGAATAGTGTCTTCTGAGATTGTTTGGATAACTTTGTCCTAATATTTCTTGACGATATCTTGATCTATTCTAAGTCAGAGGAAGAACATGAGAAGCATTTGAGAATTTTGTTGTAGCGTCTGAGGGAACATAAGTTGTATGGAAAGATGTCTAAATGTACTTTCTTCCAATCTGAAGTGCATTATTTAGGACATGTGATTTCAGCAGAAGGGGTAAGGGTGGACCCAGAAAAGATTAAGGCAATTATGGATTGGCCAGCACCGTAGAATGTCTCTGAAGTTCAAAGTTTCATGGGTCTTGCGGGATATTATAGGAGATTTTTTTAGGGGTTCTCGACAATTGCAGCACCCATCACTGCACTACAGAAGAAGGAAAAGAAGTTTGAATGGAGTGATAAGTGTGAGAGAGCTTTTCAGCTGCTTAAGGAGAAACTCACTACCGTGCCCATCTTGGTTGTGCCAGATATGAATGGCCATTTTATGGTTATTACTGATGCATCAGGGGAAGGGGTAGGAGTAGTTCTTATGCAAGAAGGGCAAGTGGTAGCATATGAATCAAGGAAGTTAAAGCAGCATGAATTAAACTATGCACCACATGACTTAGAATTGGCAGCCATAGTCCACGCTTTATAGATGTGGAGACATTATCTCTTGGGAAAGCCTTTTGAACTAAAGACAGACCATGTAGGATTGAGATATATCTTCACTCTACCCAATCTTAATGCCTGATAAAGGCGATGGCTGGAATTCTTGAGTGAATATGACTTTGGGATTGAATATATTAAGGGTAAGGAAAATAGGGTGGCTGATGCCTTAAGTAGAAGGAGGCACCTTGTAGCCATGGTTACCATAAAATCATATTTCAGGCAGCAAGTAGTACAATCCTCCCTTGGGGATGAACATTATGAAAAGGTGAAACAAGCCCTAGGGGTGAATTCCTTAGATCGTCGATATGAGGGTTATGTATTAGAATCGGATGGACTCTTGAGATTCTAGGGGTGGATGTACATTCCTAGTTCTGCAAACTTGAGAGAGTTGGTGCTAGAGGAGTTCCACAATGCTCCATACTCAGGACATCCCGGTATTACAAAGATGATGGAAGGACTTAGGCCACTGTACTTCTGTCTAGGACTTAAAAGGGATATTACGTCCTATGTAGCCCGATGCTTGGAATGCCAGCAAGTCAAGGCTGAGCATGTACATCCGGCAGGACCCTTATATCCTCACAGGGTGCCAAAGTATAAATGGCAAGTTATCACTATGGATTTTATACAGGGGTTACCAATGTCTAGGAACCAACATGATACCATCTTGGTTGTGGTGGATAAGTTGACAAAGGTTGCTCATTTCATTCCTAGAAATCTCAAGGATGGTTCAATGGTTTTAGCAAGAAAATTTGTTCAGGAAATCTTCTGGTTGCATGGAGTGCCAGAAATGATCATCTCATATCGAGACACTCAGATGACTTCTAGGTTTTGGATCACATTGAATTCTTCCTTAGGAACTAAATTGAATTTCAGTTCTGCATATCATCCTCAGACTGATGGTCAGACGGAGAGGGTGAATCAAGTAGTAGAAGATCTTCTCTGCATGTACTGTATGGAGCAGCAATATAAGTGGGAGGAGTATTTTCCTTTGGTGGAGTTTGCTTACAACAAATCCTACCATGCTTCTTTGGGCATGGCACCTTTTGAAGCCCTTTATGGATGTAAATGTCGGACACCCATTAGTTGGGATAGAGTAGAAGACAGGGTTGTGATTGGCCCTGAGATGCTCAGAGAAATGGAAGACCAAATGAAAATCATTAAGGAAAAATTGAAACAAGCTGCAGATAGACAGAAAAGTCTAGTAGACAAGAATCGAAGCTTTAGGCAGTTCTCTGCAGGAGATAAGGTCTTTTTGAGGGTTCGACCGCATAAGAGTTCAATTTCTTTCGGCAAGAACTCTAAGTTGGCCCCTAGGTTTGTTGGCCCTTTTGATGTTTTGGAGGTGGTGAATCTAGTTGCTTACAGGCTTGCTTTGCCACCAGCTCTATCCCGGATACATAATGTATTTCATGTCTCATTACTTAATCCTTACCATTCAGATATTGCTCATATCCTTGATTGGCGTGCATTGCAGGTTTAGGACCTAGGGGTGATACAGGTGGAGCCCGTTAGGATCCTGGAAGAGCGCAACGTTAAGTTGCGTAATAGGGACATTATGCAATATAGGGTCCAGTGGGACTAGTATTCAGAGGATAATGCCACCTAGGAGAATGCTGAGGATATAGATAGAATCTTTCCTCATTTGAGACCATAGCATACTTTTATTTTCTTTTATGTAGAGACTTACGAAATACTAGTATCTCAATTTTTTATGTAACTTGCTTTTAGACATCGAGACGATGTCTCTTCCCAAGTGGGGAAGGATGTCACATCTCATACTTTGATGTTGTTTTGACCATGACTTTTTGGGATTTATTATATGAATTATGGTACGTGTTAGAGCAATATGATATAATACAATGCTTTGGTGTATGGAAATGTAGAAAATATTTGCTTTTAGAATTATGAGTGCATTTTATTTTAAAAATATACAAGATAGAACAAATAGAAATGTTGATTTAATTATTGCTTAGATTTATACTTCTATATTGGTTACTAATACATTTTCATTGTTGCACACCTGAGTCCATTTGAGTTGCAGGTGGTCAAAGACCAAGAGTGTGATTGAGGAAAAGAAGGCTAGCTTCCCAATAGGGTAAAAGAGGAGGAGCTCTCGAACACACACACACAGCACCTATAAATCATGTAGTTGCATTTAGGCCATGTCTGTTTCAATATGATTGTTTTAAAATGATTACATATAGGAATAAATGGATTGAATAAGTAATTGATAAAAAAAATAATAACATAGAAAAATGGAAATATAACTTAATTATCCATAAAAGTTGTGAAAAGATTATGGTTTATTTTATTTAGTTTATTCCATTTATTTTTGTGCAATAAAAGAAAATCTGATCTAATTAGGAAATTAAGAATAAAGTGAAAAATATTATATTTACATATGATAAGGAAGAAATATTTGGTTTGCATATTAAAAGGTGGAGATATCTTTGTTTGCATATGTTTAAAAACCTTAGTCCAAAATTGGGAGAAATGAACAGCCCTGAGAAAACTTTGGGCTCTGGGGAAATTCTCCTTAAAACCAACAATGCTTTTGGCAAGTGGCGACCTCTTGATTTTGCATGAAAAATTTATCTATCATTTGGAAATGGTCTGCATGACCCTCGGAGAGAGGAATAAAGCTTTAAGGGAGAAAAGAGAACATTATTCAGACACATAACCAGGGCTCTAGAAGAGGGAGACAAAAGGTAATATTGGGCATCTGCAACTGGAGAAATCTGCCAGGTTATTTCCTTTCCTTGTTTTCAAATCAGTTTAAATTGCAGTAAGAAATTGGAGAAATGAAATGTGTTAGTGCAATTTCTGGTTTTCTCAGGTTCTAGTTGTGTACTCTGGTTTTTCATGACCAAACTTTAGCTATGGGGTGTCTTTCATTTTAGCATGTGGGTTAAATGGGCTCCCACAAGGGTTGAGCCCAGCGTGCTAGTTGTGATCTACAAGGGGCGGCCTGTGTTAGATTTTCTTGGTTTCTCTCTTTTCATTTTTGGGGTTTTTATTTCGGTTCCCATTTCTCTTTTGCTCGCTTTGGTTTTTCTTTCAAAATCAGGGGTGGAACGGATGCTTGAAGGGAACTAGAACTTCTCCATTTCTAAGGTTCTAGTTCATGTTCATGCATCCATCCCGGTCCCGATTCCATGTGTTCGATGTTCCTTTCCTTTCTGCCCTGCATCGGTCACTGGTTTCTTTCCCTAGCTTTGCTTGCTTTGTTTTCCTTTTGTTTTTGGCGGGTGCGGAACCGGGTCAGGGTTTGTCTTAGAACGTTTTGCGAAGTTCTTGTTTTCCTTTTGTCTTCGCCCCTGCAGCTTTTGGTTTTTGTTTTGGCTCTGACTCCGTATCCGCTATCTTTTGCAGAGGCGGGGGTGGGATCGTTTTAAGCCATGGCTTCTTTTTCTCATGTCGGTTCTGGATCCACCTCTGCGGTCTTTTCTTTGGTGGAGGTGGGATTGTTTGGTTCCCGCCCCGTTTGTCCTTTTGCTCGGTGACTTGTCCACCCGGTTCATGTTTCACTTAATGGTTCTCTCGAGCCCCATTTCTCATCCTTTACCGACCCCTTATCATCGTTTCCCCCGGCTCTGTGACCTTCGCCTTGACCTTTGGCTTTCGTTGTAACCTCTTGGCGACCTCTGCCTATCTCCCTGGGCTTTTCCTTTGAGCTTGCATTTGTTGTGTCGGGGAGATGTCTCCCCGACTTGTTTGTGTCTCGCCGATGGCCTTTCCTTTCGTTGTGGTGTTTCCCTTTCAGTGGAGGTCCTCCCGACCCCCCTTGGTTTCCCCGAGTTCCTTTTTTGTTGCCCTCCGTTGTGCCTTCGGCATGACTCTTTTGGTTCGGGGTGACATCTTGGCGACTCCGTGTTCTCTCCCCAAAGTCTCTGTTAGCCTATGTTCTTTGTGTTGGGGAGATGTCTCCCCGACCCCCGCTTGTCTTCCTGACTGTGGTGGCCCCCTTTGCTCTTCGGTGTGACTTCCCTTCGGCAGGACTTGGAACTCTCGATATAACTCATGGTGATTCTGTTGGGTCTTGTCGAAGATGTCGTGTGGTTTGCTTTCAATGTGGGTGTTATCTTTCGTTGAGAAGTTTTGGCGATATCTTCTTGTTGTGCCGACCAGTGGTGAAGTATTTTAATGCTCTGGGGAGACTTGTGTTTCAGTGTATGTCATAGCGATGGGGTCGTGTCTTGCCGATGGTGATTCAATGTGTGGCTTTCGGTGAAGGTCTTATCTTCTCTCGGCAAACAAGTTTCTAAGGGCTTGTGGTGTAACAATGTAGTGTCGCTGTGATGTCTCACCGATGATGGGTGCTTATACCGACCGACAATGTAAAGAGTAATCTCTTCGGTATGAGCTGGGGTCTTCAGCATGAGGTCTCGGTGAGTGACCTTCGATCTCACTGATAGAATATGTGGTGTGTTCCTCGTCGGCATAGGCTCTGATTTTTCTTGGTGACATTCGATGAAGGAAGTATCTTTCGGTATCTGATGCTGACTTTGCTATATGTTTTTCTGAGTGTGCCATGTCTCCGCGACTTCTCTGCCCTCGTCCTCCCGAGAAACTAAAAGACCATCGGTGTGCATGTGCCAATATTCAACGGTGATGTTTTAACTTCAGATTCAAAGGTGCCTGATGTTTACTTGGAGATTAGTGTGCAGGCATGGGCTTGTTTTCAACGGTCAAGTGATTTTAAATGGCGACCACCCGATCTTTGCTGATCGACGGTCAGTTTTCAACCTGATCTCTATTAGGGTTTTTGTCTATTTGCGCGTGAGGACTTGAACCTACATTCATGGCGATAGATGGAGTAGGTCGTTGGCTTGCCGACTTGCATTCATGGCGACGCAGCTTTGGTACAAGGACGACATGGCTCGAGTTTGGGAACACAGATTTGGCGGAAAATTTGACATCGATTGCCTGGCTTCTTCCATGCAGGAGTGTCTCTTCTAGCTGTGATCTGACCAGTTGCATTTATGTGACCAGTGGGGCAGTTGGAGTTTTTCACTTGTCTTGCAAGCTGTTCTAGGGTTTTTCCTAGTTAGTTGATGATGTGTAATCTCATCTGGTCGGTGGCTTGTTGCTTCTCTTGTTCCTATAAAGGAGAATTTCTTGGCCAAATGTAAAGGTCCAGACCTAGGGGTTCCACTTTGGGGTTCTGTTCCACATTTTTCTGAGTCTAGGATTAGCCTGGGACAGATTAGGGTTTAGTCTGGGGTCATTTTTGAGTCTGTAAGCTATAATGTTGATTTCCTCTATAAATGCAATCAGTTTGAGAAAAGAACACATGAAGATGCTTATCTTTCATGCATATCATCAAATTATCTCCACATTTGTAGGCTTTTAATTACTTGAATAAATGCATAAGGTTTTTTTGTTCATCTTCTCATACTTCATGGGATTGTGTTATTTGTTGATAGGTCTGCTTCAAGGAAGCAGTTAAATCCTTTGAATAGATAGCAGTGATTATTTGTCTGTAGGTTGGATTTGGTAAGAAGAATCTAGTTGATACAAGAGCTGGATTGTCAGTGTAAGGCACTGATAGCTAATGTAAGGCATTAGCAAAACAAAATCCACTGATTGAGTCCAGTTTGCAGATGAATTCCATCTTTTGAATGTGACTCCATGACCCCGGATTAGACACTGATCTATTTGTAGCTTAGTTCCTCTCAGAAAACCTTTTAAAATTATTGAATATCTTTTGTTTAGTATGTGTCCTGCCTCCTCGTTGTTTCAAGGTTGAGCTACTGAGAATCTAGCCCCATTTGAGGTCCTCAACGCTTGGCATTAGGAGTCATCTGCTATAAAAAGCAATGTCTTGTCTTATTTGAGGCATTGTGTGGGTATACCCGCCCTGGTTCTGCAGAGCCTAAAGTGCAGAAGATCTCAGTCTTTGACTGAATCTTGTCAGTTGGTCTAGGTCCTCTGAGCTACCCTTGACTGGAGATGGCTACTCCATAGGTAGAATAGGAGACCAACCTGGTTGCTCATTAAAAACTACCAACAAAATGCATCATTCTATGAAAATGATTATAGATATCTGAGAAATCTTTTTCAATTTTATTTTTGAATTTGGGTAAAAGCCTTCTTCTCATTTGTTGCATTATATAGAGAATACCCAATCTCTTTCTTCCAGATTAGGGTTACATTCTGTTGCAAAAGCTACAAATCATTAAACTGCTCTCAATTGTATCTAGAAACATATATAAATATATATATACATATATATATACACAGGAATCTGTATTCCTGTGCATATATACATATATATATATATATATGCATATAATCTTGCAAGAACAAATTTTACTAGAAATTAATTCAGAATTCCTTTGAAATAAATTTAAATGCAGTGTAATACTGGGAAAAATCTTTCTTTTGTGTTATGAAATTGTTTAACTGTAGGGGGGAGGGGAGGGAATTTAATCCCCAGCCCTTCCCATAGGAAGGGCACAACTCTTTGGGGAGGCTCGCGCCCTCCACAGGCCGCGGCTTGTGGAGGGGGCACGAGCTCCCGACAGCCCGTGCCCTCCCCATGGGAGAGGCAAGGCCTCCCTGCACCCTTTGTGGTGCTCAACACTAGTATGGAACCCTGTATGATATCTTTTTTTCTGTGTGCACAGCCAGAAAACGTGAGAACTGTTATGAAAATCAGTGTATCTTTTTTTTTAAAAAGCATATATATATATATATTTATACACTCAGCTGTATATGTATATATACATATATATATATATATATATATATATATATATATATATATATATATATATATATATATATTCATACATATATAAATAAATGCAAGTTTGAACAGGAAAATAATCTTCAGAATGTGATATGTTTTCTGTCAAAATACACAAACATCTGAGTAATTTTGAAGCTAGAAATGAGAACAAAAGTACCTCTGAGAAAACATGTAAACTGAAAATCTTCTTGATCACACTATCTTATGCTTACATACAGATGTACATTCCTGAATAATGGTATACAATATAAAATTCGAATGCAAGTTTTTCTTTCAAACCTCTATTATTTTGAAAGAATTGCCCTATTTTTGTATATTACTAATAGCCAGAAACCTGTAGTAAAATGAGAATTTCACTTTCAAATCAACTTGAATTTGGAAAGAGTAGAAGTATATACATAAATCTGTGAACACTATTTCATACAAAAGAATTATTTAATTCCTCTACTTATGTTTGTACACTAATAGAATCATGACAAACATGCAATTTTATTACATTTTCAAGAGAGTAGCATGGAGTGAAAACAAAGTCCTTTACCAAATCAGAAAAGAATTACTTACAAAAGAGTAGATGCTATCTTAATACTAAACTTACAACCTTTTCTTTTCTTTTGTCCAATGCAATTCAAAAGATTTTTTGAAATTCTCATTTGAAAATCCTTTTAGAATCAATTGGATGCATGAAACATGTATGGAAAATGCACAACTTTCTGCTTTTGTACTTTATTATACTTTACTTTTGGTAACTTCCAGGACAGGATGCCGAAGGTGGATCCACAGAGACGGTAGTTTTACCTTTTCTAAACTACCATTTGCTTGTTTTATTAATGCTTGGCCAAGCACTTGTACCATTGAAATAGATGGATTTGTTTAAAAGCCTAGAAATGTATATGTATTTGAGTCTCTGCCACCTCCTGTTGCAAGAAATATGTTTTCTCATGTTAGAAATTCATATAGGCACCAGGCATGCATCGAGAGTTCCCTCCTATTTTATTGTGTCAGGTTGCTAGGCTTCTTTATGCAAGGCCGGGGATTCCTTCGAGTTAGGAAGGAACCCGGGGAAGTCATGTACTTTGTGGTTGGGCGGAAAAGGTGCCTGAATCACACTCTTGGCCCCAGCTCGCAAGCAGACCGATGGTGTCACGGCGGTTGGAGGTTCAGAGTTTTATTTGCTATTGATGTACTTGTGTATCATTCTGGAATGTCTTGTAAATCCCCATTGTATATGTATATGTATTTGAAATTCATTATTGAAGCTTTGAAATAGAAGTATGGTATGAAAGAATCTAATGTAATGTAGCATTGAAAAAGATGTTTCTATTGGAATTATTGATTTCTTCCGAGTATAGATGAATATGTATATATGAAAATTCATTGATGTTCTTTTGCTATGTGCATAATCTTGATAAATTACAATGTTATTATTTACATACATAAAATGCAATTTAAATTCTCTTTTATTGAGCTCATTTTGGAAGTTTTTTTATGAATGATATTAATTACTTAAAAACCTTTTGAAACGGATTGAACATTTTAAAATGCTTTTGCTTTTAATTTTTTGAGTGCTACATTTAGCAATTCTTTCACATACTTGGACTGTGATATAAAGATCCCTTTATCTAGCTGAGTAATTTGCAATCCCAAAAATAATTTCATCTCTCCAATCATAGACATCTCAAACTCACTTTGCATCTCATTAGAAAAATTCATGCACAAACCATCATCTGCTCCAAAATTGATATCATCAACAAAGACTTCAACAATCAAATCTTTATCATGATCAATCTTGAAATAAAGATTACTATCAATAGTACCTTTATTAAAACCAAGCTTCAAAAAATACTTGTCCAATCTGGCATACCATGCTCTAGGGGCTTGCTTGATTCCATACAGTACTTTCTTCAACAGGTAAACCATATCTCCCTGATCAATCTATTGAAATCCATTAGGTTGGTCAACAAACACCTCTTCTTCCAGTTCACCATTTAGAAATGTTGACTTGACATAAATTTGATAAACCTTGTATTTTTTGTAAGTAGCATAAGCAAGAAATAATATCACAACTCCAATCCTAGCAATAGGGGAAAAATTTTATTCAAAATCAGTTCCTTCTATTTGAGAATATCCTTTACACACCAGTCTTGCTTTGTTTCTAACAACTTCACCTTGCTCATTCAATTTGTTTCTAAAGACCCATTTAGTTCCAATTACATTTTTATCCTTAGGTCTAGGAACAAGAATCCATGTATCATTCTTCTCAATTTGCAGTAGTTCTTATTTCATTTCTTCTACCCAATGTTCATCTTTGCATGCCTCATTCACACTATTAGGCTCAGTCTTTGAAATCAAACAATATTCTTCTACATTTTTTCTCCTAGTCTAAACACCTTTGTTCTTATCACCTATGATCTAATCTTCTAGATGATTTAATCTTACATACCTTAGTGTCGTAGGATGTTCTTGAACTTTGGGCTCTTGTGATCTCTCTTCTACACTTTCACTAGTTTCTCCTTCCTCTTGATTTTCTTGATTCACTAGAATGATCTGAACTTGATTTGGAGTCTAAACTTTCTTTCCTTTATCTAAACTATCATTTTGATCATCTGAATCATATCCATAGATTTTGGATGGTCTAACTATGTCTTCATCAACCTTGACATTTTCACTTTCAACCATTTTCCTCAATCTCTTATGGTAGCACCAGTAGGCCTTTCTTTTAGTAACCAAGAAATATTCCTTCATCACTCCTAGTATCAAACTTTCCTATATTTTTCATCTCTTTTGATATAGAATCTACTCCCAAATTTTTTGAAGTATCTAATAGTAGGCTTATGACCATACCATAGCTCATAAGGAGTCTTACCAGTATCACCTTTGACTTGTAGCCAGTTGATTGTGTAAACAATAGTATTCACAGCTTCTCTCCAATATATATGAGGAACATTTCCTTCTAGCATCATAGTTCTAGGAGCTTCTTCAATTGTCCTGATCTTCCTTTCCACAACTCCATTTTGCTGAGGGGTCCATGGTGTAGATAATTGTCTCTTTATCCCATGTTCTTCACAAATAAGAATTAAACTCACTAGAAGTGAATTCACCGCCTCTATCTAATCTCAGACATTTAATCTTCAAACCTTTCTTTGTCTCAACCATAGCCTTAAAAATCTTGAACTTCTCTAGAGCTTTAGATTTCTCCCTTAAGAAAGTAACCCACATCATTCTAGAATAATAATCAATAAGCAACATGAAATACGTGTATCCTTGTAAACTTCTGACTCTAGAAGGACCACACAAGTCAATATGCACAAGCTCCAACACTTCATTTGAATAATGTTGTTTGCTCCAAAATAAAACTCTAGTTTGTCTTCCTAACTAACATTCCTTGCATATAGCATTAGTAGGTTTCATCAACTTAGGAAGATCTCTCACAGCCTAAGTAGAACTTATCTTGATAATATTGTCAAAGTTTACATGACACATTCTCCTATGCCACAACCAACTTCATCAAATTGAGCAATCAAACAACTTTTACTAGTAGCATTCAAATGAAAGATATTACCTTTTTTTTTTGTACTAGAAGCAATCACATTTCCAGAACTCCCTAATATTCTGCACTTTCCATCCTTGAATTGAAGATTGTATCCCTTATCTACCATCTATCCAACACTTACAATATTATGGTTCAGACCTTCTACATATAGGACATCATCAGTATTATGCCTACCATCAAGAGAAATGCATCCTTTGTTGCGAATTACACTTGCTTTGTCATCACCAAATCTTACAACACCACCATCATACTTTTCCAAGCTCACAAACTTACTTTTATCACCTATCATGTGATGAGAGCATCCAATGCCAATCACCCATTCATCTTTTTCTTCAACTCAAGCAACTAGGGCTTTCTCCACATTTGTACAACTAGCAGATTCAGTAGACACTGGATTATTTTCCTTGATAGCAATAAATATCCATTCATCCTTACATTCCCTTTGTTATATTCATCATTTGTCACACCTTCATCGATATCATAATAGCATTTTCTTTGAAATCTAGGCTTGTTAGGTCTTGGCTTAGGAACTCTTTCTGGACACCTTGATGCAAAATGACCTATCTTATTGCAAGAAAAACTTTTAATAGGAAACTTCCCTTTATACTTACCTTCTCCCCTGGCTTCTCTCTTGACAATAAGTGCTTCAAGCTCATCCAGTTTTCTTTCTTCTTCTTCTTCAATCTCTCTCATTTCCTCCTCATACTTGAATATCTTTCTAGAGGAACTTTCTCCTAGATCATATTTTTGATTATCCCTTCTGAAAATAGTAGCTTTGAATGCAGATTTTGTCTTAGGAAGAGCATCACCAAATTCACTCAACTCAAAAGCAGTAATCTTACCAATCAACATATCTCTGGTTACATTTGGTATAGTCCAGAGCTCCTCAATAGCAGTAGCTTTGACTTTGTATGCAATAGGAAAGGATCTGAGCACTTTGGCAACAATTTCTAATTCTTCCAATTGTCCACTAGCATATCTGATAACACACACAAGTTTATGCACTCTTTGCATGAAAGAATAATGTTCTCATCATTTCATATTTCCCTTTCAGACTTTGCAGCTTAGCAATCTTCACATTAGCATCACCTTCTTACAAATTTTCCAACTTTTTCCAGATCTCATAAGTAGTCATCATATCCATAACATTTATCATCTCAGAATCAGTTAGAGAACTCAACAATGCTTCCTTAGCCCTGATATGGTACTCAACATCCTTAATCTCAGCAGTAGTAGAAGGACCATTATATGGGATAACATACCTATTCCTTGTAATGTTCCAATAGGGTTTACCAATGCATCTCAGATGACACTCCATTCAATTCTTCCACAGAGAATAATTTTTTCCATCAAATCTTGGACTATCCTTCTTATATGTCACCATCCCAGATCACCTCAAGCTATTGAACTTCTTCCAAGGAACCTGATTTGATACCAATTGTTGGAAACACGAGGGCAAACAACTAAGAGGGGGGTTGAATTAGTTGTCATAGAAATTTAAAATTATTAAACTTATTAACCTTATTCTTAGATATAATTAATAGCCATGAAAGCATAAATCATCAACACATCATAAATACACATAACACCAAGATTTTTTCCATGGAAGCCCTATTAGGGGAAAAACCATGGTGGAGGTCAGTCCACAAGATTATACCCTATTAAAAGTATAAAGAAGAATAAATGGGGAATGCACATGCATTCAGGCACACTGCCTAGAGCTCACTACTCAAATACAACAAGGATCACTTCCCAAAGGAAGACACACTGTCTTACAAAAACATTTGGATTACATCTGTAGGATTTTGAACTAAGAAAATAGCATCTACTAATTCCTTATTATAGTTTTTGTTAAGCACATGAACACTTGTTCACACTATGCTCACTCTTCTTCACACTATTCTTCTGTCTTTGAATGATTAGGAAATTATTCACACATCTCACGCATACAATACAATCAAATGGAATAAAAAATTGCTTATATATATCCGCAACAAGAAATTACATCGCTACATGTTGGCTTCAACAAAGTAATAAAATGAATACAAACTGTAGCCCAAAACATAAATAATTTTTAATGTGAATCAACCAATGTCAGCCACAGCATAGTTAAGACCCAAAACAAAATCCTCGAACACAAAACACCTTGAAAAATTATGCCTTGAAGATCCACAACACGCTACAAACACCTTGTCGGCCATGAACATGAAAAACATGAACACTCAAGAGAAAATCACCAATTGCAAGCACAACAATCAATGCAGACATGCAACATTTTGTGATCCCACAATAGTGGTTTACAATTTTTGGCCAAACTGGACACTGGAATAAATTTTTTTAACTAAATCTTCACTTTCGAGCAACTATAGCGACTAAACCGTGAGGAATTTGAAGATGATGCAAACTAGAGTTTTGTAAAATTTTGTCTATAGATTCTAAATATATTTTTTTCAAAATTTTTGGAATTAGAATGCACTTATTTTTCCATCTCCCTTGAAAACTAGTATTTTTCAGAAAACAACATTTTTAAAAAGTGACACTCACTGTATAACGCATAAATTTTTTTCCATGAAGGGTAAAATTCTAATTCTTTTGAATTTATATTTGTAACTCTAATATCTAGTGCTTCCACTTGGTTAGATAGTTTCTTATTGAATATTTTTTCTTTTATCAAGTTTCAAAGTCAAACCAATTATAATTCAGACATAGCACGACCGTATAACGCGTAACTTTTTTTGTATGTATCGAAATTCAATTTTATTTTTTTGTTGGATCAAGGACTTCAATATCTATTGCAATGATATTTTTCAAAAAAAAAATTCATAATATGCTATTTTTCCACATGTGCAGAACAAAGAGCTTGATTTTTGGTGAAAAACATACATTCAAAAGAAATAAAAAATAAATATAATAATAAAATAATTTTTTTTAAAATTATAGTTTTTGGAAAGCTTATAATAAGGACTACATACTTACAAAAAATAAATTTTAAATGAATTCATTTGATCCTCCAAAAGGTAAATCAAAAGTGGTTTTTTCCTCAGCATTTTGATAGGTGTAAAGGAGACTCTATTATAGGTATGGTTTAAAATTAGTGAGGTTATTTCCAAGGGGGTTTGATCTGAGATAATTTGATCAAACCCTCTTCAATTGGAATTCTTTAAATGAAACTTTTTAAGGATTAAATCATTATAATTTCTAAAAATATGTGATTTCAGCAAAAATAATAATCTCCCAGAAATTGTAAACCACTATTGTGACAACACCATGGATAGAGCATGATCTAGAAACATCTACAAACATCATGAATCATCAGAGAAGCATCCGTAACAACTGAAATTACTAGAATCACATCATCTTCATTCAAGAACACCAACTAAAGAAACATAATGACTATCAGAACACAACTGCTCATAACTCGATCAAATCTTCATGCGAGTCTCTAAAACTTAACGTGGATAAACTAGATATACTCGACAAAAAACCCTTTAATCCAAAACCTCTAATCATCAATGTACTGAGCTCGCCAACAAATTGAATTTCACTTCACCACTGACAACTTGCAACTTATTTTATTACAATTTTCTCAATATCCTCGACATATATAGCCTTAAGTACATTAATGCCAATAGTGTTGACATCAATGACAACCACATATCAACAATCCAACCACAACATCCAACATAGAGGGTTTAGGGTTGAGTGTTAAGGGTAGAGGGTAGAGGGTTTAAGGGTTTATAGTTTAGGGTTTAAGGGTTTACGGTTTACGGTTTACGGTTTAAGGGTAGAGGGTTTAAGGGTTTAGGGTAGATGGTAGAGGGTTTAATGGTTTAGGTTTTAGGGTTTAAGGGTTAAGGGTTGAGGGTTTAAGGGTTTAAGGGTTGAGGTTAGAGGGTTGAGGGTTGATGGTTGAGGGTAGAGGGTAGAGTGTAGAGAGAGAGAGAGGCTTGAGGCTTGAGGGTAGAGGGTAGAGGGTTTAAGGGTTTAGGGTTTAGGGCTTAAGGGTTAAGGGTAGAGGGTTTACGGTTTAGGGTTTATGATTTACAGTTTAAGGGTAGAGGGTTGAGGGTAGAGGGAAGATGGTTGAGGGTAGATGGTAGAGGGTTTAGGGTTTAATGGTTGAGGGATTGAGGGTTGAGGGTTTACAGTTTAAGGGTTGAGGGTTGAGGATTTAAGGATTTGGTTTTAAGGGTTTATGGTTGAGGTTTTAGGTCTCCCATCCCTCTATCTCCCACTCCCTATCTCTCCCACTCCCTCTCTTAGGTCTTCCCCCCACCCTAATAGAATAACTCTCTCTCCCTCTCAAGTCTCTCTCTCTCAATTCTCACTCCCTCCCACACTACCTAGACTAATCTATCTCACTCCAATCCCCTCTCTCACACTCCCTCTTTGTCAGGTCTCATGTACCTCCCACCCTACCTAGACAAAAATATTTCACTCCAACCCCCTCTCCCACACTCCCTCTTTCTCTCCC
This sequence comes from Sequoia sempervirens, assembly GCA_007258455.2. Classification (NCBI taxonomy): domain Eukaryota; kingdom Viridiplantae; phylum Streptophyta; class Pinopsida; order Cupressales; family Cupressaceae; genus Sequoia; species Sequoia sempervirens. The sequence continues at coordinate 133,289,190 of VDFB02047230.1, forward strand.
CCTTTGGTATTTTTGTATCTCTTAGGTCTCATCCCTCCCAACCCCTCTCTTGTTGTCAGGTATTTCCCCCAACCCTAACTAGATAACTCTCTATCCCTCTCAAGTCTCTATTGCTCTCAGGTCTCAATCAATACCATGCTACCTAGAATAATCTCTCTCTCCTATCCCCTCTCTCTATCGCAAGTCTCACTCCCTTCCTCTCTATGCAAGGTGAACATTTCAAAGCAACATATTTGGTACTCTCCAAATTTGGTGGGCGCCAAATGTGTTTTACCTTGAAATGGTAAAATAGGGGTTGACCCCATGATTTAGGCCCACATGCTTCTACATTTGTCTTGTTCAACACTTTATTTGACTCAAAAATTCCTTTTTTATGTAGTTGACTCCCTGTTGTACCAATCTATGCTTGATACATAACTTTTTTAGCATCAATATGAATGCTAGACAATGTAGAAGAAGACATTTTGAAGTTTCTACATCATTTTACATTATCTCATGTAATATATTCATTTTGGTAATTTTGAAATGTTTACATTTAGTATATTTGTTTTTTTTTTACAATGTAAACTAAATTCCTTTAATGATTTTATTAATCATAACAATTGGACATAGAATTCAACATTGAATTAGATGGGAGTTGCATAAAAATGTTTAATTTTTATGAGTTTGAAGAAAAAAATGAAAAACATGACATAATTTAGATGAATTCATGTTTAAACTTATATAAATGACATCAACTTAACACAAATTTTCTTATGAATTCTATTTGCATTGCTTTTAGGTAGATTTTTATATTGATTTTTTTTGTTTTGTTTTGACAATTTATAGACCACTCATTTGATTATTTTATTAATCTTCATTATTACACATAGAGTTCAACATTAAATTAAATGGATGTTGCATGTAAAAGTTTTATTTTTAGGAGCTTGAAGATATAAAATGGAAAACATGACATAATAGATTCAAATTCATTATTAGTGATGGTTGTGGGAAAACTTTTATTTTCAACTAATTTGGAAAACCTATGAGCTTTCATCAATGTTAATGCAAGTTTCCATTCATTCATGCCATTTACCTTTCTAAGAAATAAAAAAAGGGAAAATTTTGTGCTATTGAAATTTTTTATTCTTTCTAAGTTACCTCACTACCAAAGAAATAGTGAATAATTCCAAGATATAGGATCACAAACCCTTCTTTGAATTCATGTTCTTCATGGCTTGGTTGACAATCACAATGTTGTTTTAACAACAATAAACACAAGATTCTCTATTTTCAAAAGGTGGCAGCAACTTATACCTTGGGTTTGACACTTATTTTCTCCTAAGCACTTGTCCACACTCCAAATACTCCCCTCAAACCCAAGTCTTAACATTGATCAACGCTTACATGAAGCATTTTTTGTACAAATCCCTCAAAGTACTAGATTTTACACAGAATAGTTGAAAAAAGAAACAAACTATCCTCAATAACTCATACAAAATGATGATTTAGCAACCCTCCTTTTGTCAGCACATGCATATAGGCATACAAATAATTAGTACAGAGTTTCATATATTTTCACCAAATGCATCAAAAGTTATGGGCTTTTTGAAGCTCACTATAAACCCTCGGTTGGGGAAATGTTTGATAAGATATGTAATGTTTGATAAGTCACATTAGTTATGGAATGTAAATTAATGCTTTGAGTTTTAAAGATATGCAATGAAATGTAATCAGCGATATCAATATGTTTCATAAAATGTTTGGTGTGCTTCATAAAATGCAATGTAATTAGTGGTATGGATATGTTTGAAAAAATGCATTGTACTTACTTTTCTTGAGGTATGGAGGTAGATGTATGTATGAAAAATGTTGTAGCATGTAGCATAGACATGTTTGATAATTCCAAACAGCTCGCTGCCTTCTTTCATAAAATGCACTATAATCAACGATATCAATATGTTTCATAAAATGCATTACTTACTTTTTTTCTATGTGTACTTGTGAACATGTACCATTCAATGTCATGCCGAGGAAATGACCAAAGGCTCTAACATCAAAAGATCTTGTAGTTAAAAATGAAAGGAGAAGAGAATCAAAAATTGTAGCTCGTTAAGTAAAGGAATTACAGCCCATACAGCTAGAAATTCCCGTGCAATCTAAGAGAGATGTCCAATTGGAAAAACAAAGGGAACGAATGAACAAAGTTTGTGGAAGGACACAATTGTATCCCGAAGTTGGGGACACATCATCAACCATAGGTGAAGTTTAATGCACATCTCCAGTTGAAGACACACCAACAACATGTGGTTTTCCAAGTACATTGGAAAGCACATCTCTAATTGAAGGCACACCATCAACAACATTGTGTTTTGAAAGTACATCAAAAAACACATCTCTATTTGAAGGAACTCCATTAACGACATCTCAATTTGGAGGTACAACATCATTTACATGTCAATATCAAGGTATGTCAGCAAACACATCTCTATTTGAAGGAAATCCGATTAAAGGTATGTGATTTATCCCTGATGTTGTTGACACAAATTTACATTAGAGAACCCCTCCTAGAGTTTTGCATAGAAAACCTACATTTTTTATTAATATTGATTCCAATGTTTTGAGATGGATGCCTAATAAGATTCCAAAATGTTCATGTCAAAGATATGCACAGAGGATATGGAGTTTATTTTTTGTGAAGCTAAGTGAGGGTTGAAGATGCCAACTATTTGTTGAAATGATGAGGCAACTCAAATTTAGGCCTACCATGAAGGCTCTTGGGCTAAGAGTTTCAAATGACTCAAGTGATAATTCCATTGTAAAGAACTTGATTAGTGCATATGAGAGCATGATTTCTACCTCACACATGAAGGATAGTTGTGCCACATGACGTGTGATGAAAACAACACTGTTAAGCAATCAAACAATGAAGAAGGTGAACCTTACAAAGAAAAGTAAGTCTTTAAAAATAAGTAGATCATCTCTAATGAGAGCCAAAGGAAGGCATGAAAGAGTGGAGGATCCAAATAGCAATGAGTTATGGGAATTCTCAGGTAGAGTGCCATTGAAAGATAAAAGAATTGGTCAAGCCTAGAGATCTAGAATAGTAGATTATTGGAAGGTTTGTAGGATTGAATTTGTACCCCATGCATAAATTCCCCCTTTGCCTCATTCCACTTTAGAAAACCAAGTTTGGAGGATTAATTCCACCTAAGCTCGATACTTGCATCCCACTTGGCACCTATTTTGAGCATTAGTGGAGGCATTTATGTCAAGGACACTCGTATGATGCACTTATGTCCCTGGCAGATTCATACCGTTGAACCTGGGGAGGTGTTACACTTCTCATTGGGAGTCAAGTTGTAACACCCCCTTCTGCCGACCAACTTGAATATAGTTGTTTCTTTCATTCCTTTCTTCAAATTCACTCCTTGAACAAGCATTTCAATCCTCTTAGCATTTAGTTGATCCTCTACACACTTCAAGCATCCATTCTCACACTCTTGTACTCACTTTCAAGCTCTCAAGAAGCATACTTGCACCTCATTGCAGCAAACACAACACTCCATCACTTTAGTAGAGCTAGTTGGGAATGAAACACCATCGCAACAGAGGCTTGAGTACTCTCATTTTCTCCCCCAAGCAGCCTTGAGTGCTCTTGGTGGAGGTGGTAAGCTTCCCTTTCTTTCTTTCTATCACTTGGTTAGGTTAGCACTTTATTGTTTTGTAGTGCTTTTGTTCTCTTTACTACATTATTTCTTTATCTTGCTTCCTTGGTTGTCTGTGGAGGTGGAAACACCTAAATGGGGGTTTGACTGAGGTATGCCCCTATACATCCACCCAACATTTTCCTCTCTTTTTGTGTGTAGGTGTATGTGCTTTGCAAAGCTAGCTGATGAATAGGCTCTTCTACAAAATCATTTTCATCACCCTAGCTTTGGTATATTTACTTTATCACATTCATTTATATTTCTCGTATTTCATAGTGTTATGTTGCTCTCTTAGAATTTGATAGCTAGGCTACTAGCTTATTTTCTAATAAGTTCACATTATTCTTTTGTTCCTCTGGTTGTACGAACGCCAACGCACCTAAGAGACACCAACGCATCGTACTATTGTCCCAAAAATGTGCTCTCATCCTTAGACAAAGAGTTATCTTAGATACAGTGTTGAGCTTGAAAACCAAATCACCTAGCCCCATTGCAAATACCGGGATTGCAAAGTGGTTGCAAGACTTTATGGTCCTCATCATTCTCATCCTCATACCCTAAATATCCTGCTAATCTGAGGTAAGCTAGGGCAGCCTTCCGTATCTTGGCTCTTTGTGACCTAGGGCCTTGCACGTGGAGTTCCCCCTATCTTACAAAAGGATAAAAAAAGGACCTATCCCAATCAAAAAGATGTTCTAAGAAGGAGAATTGGTAGTAAAATCTATGAGCTACTTCCAAAGCATTATTTGGATACCACTCAAACCCAATTTTTTGTTGATTTTGTATGAAAGTTTCTTGAAATTAAAATATATCAAAGGTGTTTTTAAAAGCTAAAGCTTTTTATGTCAAAATAAATCACACATGCTCTACTTCTTGTTGTAGAGTCCATATTGATTTTTCTAACCATTATGATGTTTATTTATGTATATGTGTAGATATGCATGCTACAATGTTTTGCAGGAATGTAACATAAGGCCTCCACCTAAATCCTCAAGGGAATTTTTATCTTTCATTTTATGTGAAAGAGTGGATGGTCAATTTTTTTACAACAAGTCATGTTTGGATGGAACATGTTATCATTATGGTGGCATGCAACATTTTCCAATTTTCCAACACATGGCTAGTACACACACTATTGGAGACAAAATTGTGGAATTTGGTAAATACAAGACAATGGCCTACAGTCTAAAAGATGGGAAAGAAGCAAAGAAGTGTGAATTGGTCACTGATAAGATTCCAGTGTATCAGTTTATAGGCATTTTTTGTGATTAGGTGCTCTATGAGTATGCAAGGCGTACACATAGGGCTCGTTGGTTGGACTTACAGTTCAAGTTATGCAAGGAAATTTTTCCACTTCATAGCATCATTTTAGTTGTCAACTTCATAGAGAACTACACACTACAGCCATAGAATGAGGCACAATCACAGTACTACAACTCCATGTAGGTTGCTATATTTGTGCATATATCATTCATTCATGCAAATGATAGTACAGAGGATAACAAGAAAGTATTGAGGGAGTATCACTTTTACATCAATGATGATCACACACATTCTACAGAGTTTGTGTAAGGGTTCTTTCAAATGTTCTATGTTGATCTACCTAGTAGGGGCATATCATTCAATCAACATATTGTTGGAAATATGCCTCAATAATCATAGGCTGAAACCTCCATTAGAGTCAAGTCGGTGTGATAGCTCTCATATCTGGCTGACTAGCAGTTTGGAACATCATGTTTTGTACAGGTCTCTGTGACCTATCTTTTGTCTCACCGAAAGGTTACACTTAGGAGCTATTGTTGTGACAAGAAGTGTTCGGTATGACCTATTAGCACTCAACAAGTTCTTTGGCTGATAGGCCATTCATTCGTGAATCGGTGAGACTCTTGACAACCATGGGCTTTGGGATAACCTATGTCGGTTCGGTGAGAAGTCTTAGCAAATAGTGAATGTCACACTAATGGGGACACATACAAACATTCATTGGAGTAACTCAAAGCGATTGGGGAAAGGTCTTGGTGAGAGTGTTAAGTCTTGTCGACCGTTCGGTGTTTGGTGTAACACAAAGGATCTCGGGGAGATCTCTTAGTGACTGATGGATGTCTTTCCAATAGCTGATGGCTATCGGGGTAACCCAAATGGTTCGGGAAGAAGTCCCAGCTAATGATGTAAGTCTCACCAATGATGAGGGTTCTTCGGCATAGGTCTTGGCGAATGATGGTCATCGGTGTAACAATATGTGTTTGATAAGAAATCTCAGCGGAGGTGTTAAGTCTTGCCGACTATTCTTTAGAGCTCGGTATAGTATGTGACTTCAATATAACCTTTGGTGACTTGCTATGATCTCCTGGTGAAAGCAATAGGTCTCATTAATTGCTTGGTGCTTCGATGTAACACATGAAAGCTCATTGAAAAATCTTGGAGAGAATGATTACTCTTGGCGACATCGATGTGAAGGTTATGTGGCTTCGGCGAGACACTGTTAGTGTCTCACCAAGATGCCAATACAATGCAAATTTTGTTGACTGTTTGACCGTCCTATGTGGAGTCTTGTGGACCAATAGGTGAAGTTGAATCTGAACAGTTGGAAGATTGTTCATTGTGACTATTCTATGAGGAAGCTTGATGGATAGGGAATGCCATGGTTATACTCTGTGCTTGCAGATTGTGATCGGTTGGTTGGTTTGACGGATTGTTGTGTGGGTGTATGATCACTAAATGAATTCTATTTTGTAAATACTGTAACTCAAAGGTTCCTGTACAAGTTTTTTCATGGTGAATGCTACTGTATAATGATACCAAAAAGATAATTCTGACATTTGTATGTAATCTCCATTACTGTAATACAAAGTGATTTCTCTTGGTGTGGTGGGTTTTTCTCCCGTAAGGGTTTTCCCACGTATATAAGGTGTTCATGTGTGATTTTCAAATAATCTATTTCTGATATGTTACTTCATAACGCATCTTAGTTGAACTATAATTAAAAATTAAAAGCATATCTACATTCTTCTCTGAGGTTTTGACGTTAGGAGAATTGTTTCTACATCTATCTTTCCTTACAAGTGGTATCAAAGCCTAGCCAGTTGTGTTATCCTTGTGGGTACGTTGGGTTTTTTATGTCAATTTTGTTCAATGGGAGTCTTGTAGAAGTTTTTCAATTTCTAATTATAGGTTGAGATGGCTAGTACATCTGGTAAGATTGAAATAGAGAAATTCAATGGTAGTAACTTTGAGTTGTGGAAACTCAAGATGGAGGATATTTTAGTGGATCATGATCTTTGGATTGTTGTGGCTAGAGTGAAACCTATAGGCATGAAGCAAGAAGATTGGGACCTTGCAGATAGGAAGTCTAAGGGACTAATAAGGCTCTGTTTGGCAGACTCAGTTCTTCTAAATGTGCATGAGGAGAAGACCGCATCTTCTTTGTGGAAGAGACCGGTGTCTATTTATTAGGGGAAGTCCTTGGTGAATAAATTGTTCCTGAGGAAGAAGCTATATTCTTTGAGAATGCAGGAAGGAGGGTCTGTGGCTGATCATTTGAATGCATTTAATATGTTGATTTCTCAATTGACATCTATTGGTGTGAACACTGAAGAAGAGGATTGTTGTATTCTATTGTTGTGTTCTTTCCCAGACTCGTGGGATCATCTGGTGATGGCTATTGGGAGTACAACATCGAATTTCAAGATGGAAGATGTTGTTGCATCTTTTCTATCAGAAGAGATGAGAAGGAAATCTTCTAAGATGGTGAAGGAGGCTCTTGTTGTCAGAGGAAGACCAAAAGAGAAAGGCAAGAAGAAGGACAAGAAATCAAAATCGAGATCAGAGGGGAGATCAAAGTCTCCTAGCAAGAAGTCCAAGGTGAAGTGTTGGAACTATGGGAAACCTGGTCATGTCTAAAAGGATTGTAAAGAGGAGAAAAAGAAGAAGAAGGGCTCTTCTGATAATGGTTCTTCTCATAGTGATGGTGACGCCTTCATTGCAGCCTTGGCTACACAGGCATTAGATGATGTCTGGCTAATTGATTATGGAGCATCTTTTCACATGATGTCTCATAGAGACTGGTTCACAAAGTATGAAGAATATGATGGTTGAAAGGCGTATTTGGTGAGTGACTCAACTTTGGATATTGTTGGCCGTGGAAGAGTCAGGATAGAATTCCCTGATGGAAGAGTGAAGGGGATCAATGATGTTATGCACATACCAGGTCTAGCTTGAAATTTGTTGTCTGTCAATAAGCTGAATGATATCAGAGTGCAAGTCACGTTCTCTAGAAATGGCTGCAAGATGACTAGAGGTTCAATGGTGCTGGCTAGAGGTGTTTTGATTGGTACCCTGTACAATCTAGATGCACAGGTTGTTCAATGTAACAGTGTCTCTGTAAAGTCACTGAAAGTTGCTCATGGAGGTAAAGAGGGAAATACCCCTAATTATGTAAACTCTATGGAAGTAAAACTTCCTACAAAGAAGACTATGATCTGGCATCATAGGCTAGGCCACATAGGAGAGAAAGGTTTAAAAACCTTGAATAATAAAAGCCTAGTTGAGGGGCTTGAAGATTGTAATCTTGAATTTGAATTTTGTGAACACTGTATATATGGAAAGTAGCACCGTGTTTCATTTTATTCCAATCCTCATAAATCTTCTGGTTTGCTAGATTATATTCATTCAGATGTGTTTGGTCTAGTGGACATTCCTTCTTTTTCTAAGTCAAGATACTATGTGTCGTTTATTGATGATTACTCAAGAAGAGCATTTGTATATTTTCTAAAAAGTAAATCAGAAGTATTCAGTCAGTTTAAAGAATTTAAAAATCTTGTTGAAAATCAGAATGGTAGAAAAATAAAATGTTTAAGGACTGATAATGGCAGTGAATTTGATTCTGATGAATTTGAGAGGTATTGCAAAGACCATGGGATTAAAAGACACAATACTACACCTTATACTCCATAGCAGAATGGAGTTGCAGAAAGGTTCAATGGGATAGTGATGGAGAGAGCACAAAGTATGCTTAGTAGTGTTGGCTTGGAGGAGAAGTTCTGGGCTGAAGTTGTGTCTACTGCATGTTACTTGATTAATCCATCTCCTAATTCTTCTCTTGTTGAGAAAACACCTTTGGAAGCATGGTCTAGTAAGAATCCCTCTCTTAGACATATTCGTGTTTTTGGCTGCGAGGCATATGCTCATGTGTCGGATGTAAAAAGATCTAAACTGGAGAACAAGGCTATCAAATGTATTTTTATTGGCTATAGTGCTGTCATAAAAAGATACAAGCTTTGGAATCCTGATACAAAGAAGGTTGTATATAGCAGAAGTGTAATCTTTCGTGAGCTGAAACCTTCCACTTTGGATATGCAGTCAGAGACAAAGTCAGAAAACAATAAGGATGTAGTTGTAATTCCTCCTACACCTAAGAAAGAGGAATTCAAAATTCAAAATGTACCTGAAACTAAGGAAAGCTCAAGCAATTTTGAAAGTTCTGAAGAAGAAGAACCTCAGCCTCAGCGAGTGAGGAGGTCAACCTGAGAAAGAAAACAACTAGATAGGTATGGGTTATCATTGATTGATTCTACTTGTGCCTATGCTTTGATTTCTAGCACTGATGAGTCTAGGACTATAAAAGAGGCAATTAAAATGTCTCATTCAAACTCTTGGTTGGAAGCCATGAATGAAGAAATGGCATCATTAGAGAAAAATGAAACTTGGAGTTTGGTTCCCTTGCCTAAAGGAAGGAAAGTTGTGGGTTGTAAATGGGTATTTAAGAAAAAGATTGGTTTGGATGGCAGTGTAGAAAAGTACAAGGCAAGACTGGTTGCAAAAGGTTATTCCCATGTGGAGGGAATTGATTATGGGGAGATTTTCTCTTTTAGCAAAGCTAACATCTATCAGATTTCTTTTGTCACTTGTAGCAGCATATGACTTACAGGTAGAACAAATGGATGTGAAAACAACATTTCTTCATGGTGATCTTGAAGAAGAAATCTATATGTCCCAGCCTGAGCACTTTATTGAAAAAGGTAAAGAAAAATTGGTATGCAAATTAAAAAAGTCTCTGTATGGGTTAAAGCAGTCACCTAGAATGTGGTACTAGAAATTTGATACTTTTGTATTGTCTTTGGGATTTGTGAGATCAAAAATTGATCACTGTGTATATTATAAAGCTGAAAGTGATCAAGTACTTGTTATTGCTCTCTATGTTGATGATATGTTGTTCATAGGCAATAGTAAGCTAATGATTTCTGATCTTAAGTATCAGTTGTCTGCTAAGTTCAAATTGAAAGATCTTGGTGCAGCAAGGTATATTCCGGGGATGGAGATAACCAGGGACAGGAAGAATAGAAAGTTTTGGCTCAGTCAGAGTAAGTATATAAGGACTGTTCTTGAGAGATTTTGTATGAATGATTTCAAACAGCTAGTGGTTCTAGTCTTGTAGGGAACGAAGCTATCTGTTGAAGACTTACCAAAATCTCCTATTGAGATGGAGGACATGACTAGTGTACCCTATGCTAGTGCAGTTGGCAGTCTCATGTATGCAATGGTCTGTACAAGGCCAGACATTTCCCAAGCAATGGGAGTTCTTAGTCATTTTATGGCTAATCCAGGAAGAATACATTGGGATGCTGTAAAGAGAGTTTTCAGATATTTGAAGGGTACTTCAGATTTCACTTTGTTTTACCATGGGAACTTGGTTGAGTCACAGAGGACTCTCAGCATTCAAGGTTATGTAGATTCTGATTAGGTAGGGGACATTGACAGTAAGAGGTTCACCAGTGGATATATTTTCATGTTGAATGGTGGTGCAGTGAGTTGGATGAGCAAGCGGCAAGTTGTAGTCACTTTGTCCACTAAGGAGGTTGAATACATGGTAGCTACTCATGCTTGTAAAGAAGCAGCTTGGTTGAAAAGTTTGTGTTCTAACATTGGTTTTGATGCAAGGGAAATAACTATTTTTTTGTGACAGTCAGAGTGTAATTTGTTTGTCAAAGAACCCTACTTTTCATGCCAAGACGAAACATATAGACGTACAGTATCACTTTGTACGAGATATGGTGGAGGATGGAAAGGTCAGTTTGGAAAAGGTTGATAATCTGGAGAATGTTGCAGATACATTGATGAAGCCAGTGAGCATAGACAAGTTCAGGTGGTGTGCGAGTTCAATGGGCCTTAGTGCCCATAATTTTTAGTAAGTTATGTTGTGCTTTGGAGGTGCCTGTGTGATCTTCATCAAGTGGGATATTGTTGGAAATATGCCTCAATAATGCAACGCTGAAACCTCCATTGGAGTCAAGTTGGTGTGATAGCTCTCATGTCTGGTCGACTAGTAGTTTGGAACATCATGTTTTGTACAGGCCACTGTGACCTAGCTTTTGTCTCACCAAAAGGTTCCACTTTGGAGCTATCACTGTGACAAGAAGTGTTCAGTATCACCTCTTAGCGCTCGGGGAGTTCTTTGGCTGATAGGCCATTCAATCATGAATTGGGGAGACTCTTGACGACCACGAGCTTTGGGATAACCTATGTTAGTTTGGTGAGAAGTCTTAGCAAATAGTGAAGGTCACGTCGATGGGGACACATCCAAACGTTCATCAAAGTAACTCAAAGCGATCAGGGAAGGGTCTTGGCGAGAGTGTTAAGTCTTTCCGACCGTTCGGTGTTCGGTGTAACACAAAGGATATCGGGGAGATCTCTTAGCGACTGATGGATGTATTGCCAATAGCCAATGGCTATCAAGGTAACCCAAATGGTTCGGGAAGAATTCTCAACGAATGATGTAAGTATCACCGATGATGAGGGTTCTTCGGCATAGGTCTTGGCGAATGGTGGTCATCGGTGTAACAATATGTGTTCGATAAGAACTCTCGGCGAAGGTGTTAAGTCTTGTCAACTATTCTTTGGAGCTCGATATAGTATGTGACTTCAGTATAACCTTTGGTAACTCACTATGATCTCCTGACAAAAGCAATAGGTCTCACCGACTACTTGGTGCTTCGATGTAACACATGAAAGCTCATTGAAACATCTTGGCAAGAATGATTACTCTTGGCAACATCGATGTGAAGGTTATGTGGCATCGGTGAGACATTGTTACTCTCTCACCAAGATGCCAATACAGTCTAAATTCTATTGACCGTTTGACCGTCCTATGTGGATTCTCATGGACCAATAGGTGAAGCCGAATCTGAATAGTTGGAAGATTGTTCGTTGCGACGATTCTGTGAGGAAGCTCGACGGACAAGGAATGCCATGGTTATACTCTATGATTGCAGATTGTGATTAGTTGGTTGGTTCAACGGATTGCTGTGTGGGTGTATGATCAATAAATGAATTCTATTATGTAAAGACTGTAACTCGAGGCTCTTGTACAAGTTTGTTCATGGTGAATGTTGTTGTATAATGATACCAGAAAGATAATTCTAACATTTTTATGTAATCTTCATTACTATAATACAAAGTGATTTCTCTTGTTGTGGTGGGTTTTTCTCCTGTAAGGGTTTTCCCACGTATATCTGGTGTTCATGTGTGATTGTCAAATACTCTATTTTTGATATGTTACTTCATAGCGCATCTTAGTTGAACTGTAATTAAAAATTAAAAGCATATCTACATTCTTCTCTGAGGTTTTGACGTTAGGAGAGTTGTTTCCGCATCTAGCCTTCCTTACACATATCATATGGTCAAATAATTTTACATCACAATTCAAGAAATCTAGAATGTTTTACTGGTGGAGCAAGATGCACAGGATTAATGGTGTTCCCCATATGTGGAACTTCTTGGAGGGGGGGCATGGAAATAGGGAGCATGATGGAGCAAGTGCATGTATCAAAAGAGCCTCAGTACGAAAAGAGTTAAAGTACAAAGATAGTGTAAAGTTGATAGATGCAAGATCAATTGTCGAGTGGTGAAATCATGTAATGGATCCAGGTAGTGAAGATAATTCTTTAGTTCATGGATTTTTTCATTTAGTAGATGATAATAACATTGAAAAATATGAGGATTGTTGTACACTAATAGTATCAAGTGAGCTACACTCTTTTAGAAGCTCCAATGCAGGTACATGGACTATCCATACATGGAAGATGACATGCTTTTGTTCTACATGTACACTTCAAGCATGGAAAGATTGTGAGTCAATAGAGTGGGTTGATGGATGGTTTGTAAGAAGCCTAACCCCACTTGACACTTATCAACTCTTGACAACTCTACAAATCATGGAGATCCAATCATCTATTGACTTTGATCATGTATCAAACCTACTAGAACCAGGTAATATATCTTACTTTTAGGTTTTATTTTTATTTTCATTAAATACATCTAACAAGATGAACATATCAATGCAAGGCATGTTTATGCAGTGGTTGCAAATGAAGACAATGAAGAGGGTACAAATTATTACACGTGTCATTGTATCGAGGCCAAAAAGAAATTGGAGGCCCCAATTATAGATGGAGAAAACATAGAATATCCTACGGGTTCAATGGTTGTTACTGGCACATGGCTTAGAAGGTACCCAATTAAGATTGTTGCAGTTTGGTTGTTTGAGGACTTTGAAATGCATCAAAATATTCTTCACTACTCGAACCTTGTCGTCGCAGCCAACATTCATTTAATCAAATATAAGGGCAGACCTACGAACAAGAACTTGTGGAAAGTGTGTGAGTCTGAACACGAGGCAATACTTGACACAATAAAGCATAGAGTAGACCTGAATGGTTCCCTAGATTGATTTTTAAGTATACACATTGAATTTGTAAAGTCATGTTATTGATCACTACTTTCTTTCAAGCATTTAAGTTTGATTGTAGAAGGGTTTACAAAATTGCATTATTGTTAATTTGAAAAACGATAATTATATGTTGCTCTCTATTAACTACCTTTAAGCTGGTATTCTCTATTGGTGTTTGATGTGATATGCATTTAGGACTATCATTAATGCATTTGTGACTATAGGTTATACTTAAGATCGTCAACTTAAGAAAAGAACAACATAGGTTGTTGGTGCAAGTGTTCAGTGGTATGAGAAACATTGGTTGTTGGTGCATTTTCTGGTTCTCAATCTTCTCTTTCTTTTCCATTTCGTAGATTTGTTAGATTCTTATATGCTACATGTTTTATGTTAATTATGTCAGTGATATATTTGAAATTTATATGTGGGATCATCGAGAGATGAAAAAGTAGCAAAAGATGGGCCACATCACCATTGTAGGACCTTCAATAAATCTACTTATAGCATGCATGAAGGTGATACTAAATCTCATCAAAAGGTGTATGTCTGACATTATTCAGTTATTGGTCTTTTAATGAGTTTTATGTGAGTCCATGTCTGAAATTGTTAGGCTTTTGTAGGTTTTTTGTGGGCCAAATTCCAGTGAGTGTACACAACTACAAAGAAGCTACTACCCTTGTGTTTCCAAGGGAGCAGGGGATGTACATGTTTTGAAGCATTTTGGAATGCAAATAACTGGGCCACTTGAGGTGGATTGGAGAAATGAAACTGGGTAGGAGCTCCTTTTGTTTCTTCTTATACAATATATTTCATGATCTAAGCTGCAAATGGGAGGATTCTTTCCCTACATGTATTGCTACAATTATTAAGAAATGGGAGGATTTTCAAGATGTTCTTCCATCACTATTGTAATATTTGTTATTGACTTAGTGTATTTTTTGATAATCAAAAATTATGAGAAATGAATACATGCAAATGTGTATATTCATTAATATATGCCTCAATTAAATGTGTATATTACACATTTAAAGTTAGTTGTAATGGTTTATGGTTTACATTTAAATTTGTCTTGAAGGAAAAGCATGTGGATTTATGACAAAATATGAAACAATGTCTTATATTGTACAAAGACATATTTTCTTTCTCTTCCATAAACCATAGAACTCCTTCCATCATTATTATTTGACATTAAAAACTTGATCAACCCTTCCTCATTTAGTATGCTTCAACTCAAGGCTAAAGTTTGCATAAGAAGGCTATGAACTCACCTCTCCAATTAATATGTCCCCACTATATCATGATGATTCTCAACCCTTTTTCTATGTCCAAATTATTACATCACCGTGAATCCCTATTTATATGAGGCATACACTGGCCCTACCTTGTCAACCCTACTAAATTGGCAATCTAGTGAGCTCACTAGCTTGCCAATTTAGTAGGGTTGACAAGGTAGGGCCAGTGTATGCCTCATATAAATGGGGACTCACGGTGATGTACTGAATTGGTAAGCTAGTGAGCTTGGCAAGCTAGTGAACTCACTAGCTTTCCAATTCGATAGGGTTGACAGGGTAGGGGCAGTGTATGCCTCATAGAAATGGGGACTCATGGTGATGTTGGCAAGCTCACTAGCTTTCCAATTCCGTACAGTTGACAAGGTAGGGGCATCATATGCATCATAGAAATGGGGACTCAGTGTATGCCAATTTGGTAGGGTTGACAAGGTAGGGGCAATGTATGCCTCATAGAAATGGGGTCTCACAGTAATTTACCATGAGACCCCATTTCTATGAGACATACGCTGCCCCTACCTTGTCAACCCTACCGAATTGGCATGCGTTGAGTCCCCATTTACCGTGAGACCCCATTTCTATGAGGCATATGCTGCCCCTACCTTTTCAACCCTACCAAATCGGCATGTGTTGAGTCCCCATTTCTATGAGGCATACACTACCCCTACCTTGTGAACCCTACCGAATTGGAAAGCTAGTGAGCTCACTAGCTTTCCAATTCGGTAGGATTGACAAGGTAGGGGTAGTGTATGCCTCATAGAAATGGGATCTCACAGTGATATGTAAATCACTGTGAGACCCCATTTCTATGAGGCATACGCTACCCCTACCTCATCAACCCTACCAAATAGGAAAGATATTGATCTCACTATCTTGCCAATTCGGTAGGGTTGACAAGGTAGGGGCAAAGTATGATGCCAAATCAATAGGGTTGACAAGGTAGGGGCAGCATATGCCTCATAGAAATGGACTCTCATGATGATTTATGGTTGAAAAGGTAGGGGAAGAATATGCCTCATAGAAATGGGGTCTCACCATGATTTACATCACCATGAGACCCCATTTCTATGAGACATACACTGCCACTACCTTGTTAACCGTACCGAATTAGCAAGCTAGTGAGCTCACTAGCTTGCCAATTCAATAGGGTTGACAAGGTAGGGGAGTGTATTCCTCATAGAAATGGGGTCTCACGGTGATGTACATCACTATGAGACCACATTTCTATGAGACATACGTTTCCCCTAGCTTGTCATCTACTCCAACAAGCCAAATTTTAGTGGGATAACACCTTTTCCCATCTCAAATAAATCTATAGATCTATCCTTCCAGTTGATTGAGATAACAAATATATCTTGAGGACAAGAAATAGTTTTGAAAGGAGGGATGATGTTAGTGGGAAAAAGATAGAGTACAAAGATAGAATATGAAAACCTACAGTAAACCACTATAGATAGGTTACGAAGCTCCTGGTCAACAAGTCATCCCTAGGAAGAGATACATTTTATAAGGTACTCATCTCACTAGAAAAATATTTGTATAGAGTAGAATATAATGTAACAAATTAAGATAGAACTCGAGGAATATATGAAGGAATATAAATAAGTGAGTAGGTAGAAGGAATAGAAGATTTGTAATGTACAAGACATCCAATAGAATGATGGGAATGTAATATTAGTTATATCAATATATGAAAGTTGAATAATGACCACATAATATATTATGAATGAGATCTAATTTTTTTTTAGAGTTATTCTTTTATCTTGTTTTATTTTGTAACATAGATTAATCTCTAATCCCTCTCCTACTAGTGAGTTTGGTGTATAGATACAACACCTAGAGAAAAATCAAGGCACAAAACTCTGATTTGTGATTCCCCACTTTACTTTCTAACATAGAGGTTGATACATTTTTCTTACTTAAAATATTTGAGATGTAAGTTCAAGAATAGTTATTTTATTGGCACATAGCTCCTAATTGATTGGTGTACCAAGCTTCTTTTTGGTAGCATCCACTTCGATAGTGTTTAAGGGTTCCAAATATCCCTTGTAGACATAATTTCCTCCTAATTAAAGGAATTAAATCTCTTGAAAATGCATGGAATGAATAATATTGATTTTTTGATTAAAGGGTCTTCCTAATAATAGGTTGTACCTTATTTCCTTGTCAATTATATGAAATATCATTGAGACCATTTTGTGTCTAGGAGAATTTGGAAGCATGATTTTCTTGACAACTATAGCATTGAGGTTATCATAAAATTTTAGGGTGTCCCTTTAGGCTATGATATTCATATTCTCATACCCCATTATAACTCTTTGAGAGTGTAATAACAATTGATGGAACTTACTAATTATCATTTTTCTTCTTTTATTCTCTCCCTATTATAACTAGCACCAATTGACTAACTTATTATAAAAACTCCATTTATTAAAATGAATCAACCTTATGATTATATATCAATATCAATATAGCATACAATCTATTCAAATAATCACTTGTAATGACATCTACTCAAATTTTGAAATTTATTGTTGCCCTCAAACATTTGTAATTCATGCAACGTAATCCCTTAACAATTCAAATTGCAAAAGGGAAACAATCTTTGACAGCCTATTACCCAGATATTGTGTCAGTTATGGGAATTTCATCTGAGGCATCGGGATCACATAGGGAACCTCTACAATAACCTCTCTCAATTTTTGTTATCT